>CAJNDT010002223.1:1110633-1443133 GCA_905221615.1 Symbiodinium sp. CCMP2592
TCTTAATTAACCTAAACCCTAAACCCCAAACCCTAAAGCCTAAACCCCAAACCCGCATCTTTCTGAACGCCGAGGTTCCAGACAGGCGAATCCACCTACAACTACGATGCCGCGCAGGTGCTCCGCGCCGAGGCCGATGGTTTGCTTTGGGAAAGCCTCCAGGGCTCCTTTAAAGGGCCCCTTAAAAGGGATCCTTCAAGGGTTCCTTAAAAGGGCTCCTTTAAGGAATCCTTAGGGTTTAGGGTTTAGGGTTATAGGCTGCTAGGGTTAAGGGTTTAGGGATATAGGGGTTAAGGTTTAAGGGTGTAGGGTTAAGGGTTCAGAGTTAAGGGTTTAGGGTTTAGGGTTTAGGGTTTAGGAAGGGATCCTTAAAGGGTTGCTTTGAAGGGTTCCTTTCATTAAGAGATCCTTAAAGGGTTCCTTTCAGGGTCCTTCAAGGGTTCGTACGTTGGAGGGTTGTAAGGTAAGGTTACTATACGGATTTAGGGCTTGCGGGAGTTTGGCTTTGGGTTTGAGTTTAGGGTGTTAGGGTTCGCTTTAAAGGCTCCCTAGTTTGGGTTTTGGGTTTTGTGTATTAGGACCCTGCAAGGAAGGGCTCGTTCTTTGGAGAGCCTCAAACTTTGTTCCACGGGGTTTTGTTGTGACTTGACCCCCTTCTTTCCGAAGGCTCCATGTACCTATATAGTAAACACTTAGGCCTTAAAGGGGTTCCTTTATTGGGTACTTTTCGGCCGAAGTATATACTATATGGGCATAAGGAGCCTTAGGGCTGGCCTTCAGGACAATCCTTACCACGAGTATGCGGATGGTCCTCGCCTCAGCGCCAAGAGATTCGCACATTTGGGCTCGGGGTCGGAGATCCAGGGCGGTTGATGCTAAGACCTAAAGGCCCTATACAGTAGAAACCAGAGAGTTGGAACATCGTTATCCTCATGCCCTTCAGGTCAACTATAAGGGAATCCTCGCACTAATTATCCTAAACCCATGTTCCAACTTTCTGGGGTTCATGTCAAACCCTGAGGCATCAAAAGCTCTAAACCCTCATAACCCTCAATACACTCCGCATAGGGCCCATAGTAGTTCCTTTTCGGGGTTCATGTTTAGAATTCTATAAGGTAATCCCCAAAAGGAACTACTATGAAGCCTATGGATAGGCCCCAAACCCTGAACCTATAACTATGATGTCATCGGCACAAACCCGATTCTCGACCCAAATCTGCCCAAAGTAGGGTTCAGGGTTTGGGGCCCACCCTAAACACTAAGCTACAAACCTTCAACCCTAAACCCTGCAGCAGCCTTGTAGAAGCTGGTATAGACGCCCTTAGAAGGTATCCCCAAAGGCGCCCTTTGTAGCCTCCGGGCTCCAACTGATCGAATTTTCAGTTTGGGAAGTTCTAAGATGTATTCCATCTGTTGATCCAGTAACCTTCTACCCGGGGCATGCCTACCCGTTGATATTGGAGGAGCTAGGGAGCCAGGGACGATGATAATCCCTAGATTAAATCAGGAGCCAAAGAGCCAAGGGATGTCAAGGGAGCCCCCCAAAACCACTGGTTAGATGCTGCCCTGCTCGTAATGATTGAACGGTTTGGGGGCTTCAGGGCTTTATGTTGCAAGGCTCGCCGCTTCAGGGCTTTCAGAGCTGTACCGTACTTTAGTGTGCTTTAGGAATTAGGGTTTTTGTGCTTGAAGGGTTAGGGTTTAGGTTTTAGTGTTTAGGGTAGGGTTTTAGGGATTAGGGTTTGGGGGTTGGGCTTTAGGGCTTGCGGTCTTCAGAGATCACGGGTTGAGCTGGTTTAGGCTCTTCAGGGCTTTAAGCCTAAGTCCCTATAACCCCCGGAGGCCTCTAGAAACCCTAAACCCTAAACTGTGGGCTTCCCATAGGCCCCATAATCGTTTTTTGCTGGGGGGTTCATAGAATTCTATAAGGTAATTCCCCAAATTCAGCTACTTTGGGGCCTATGCGCTTGAGGTAACTTGACTTTTAGGGTCCTAGGGCTTTCAGCCCTGCTTTTTCCGGGAGTTTACGGTCTTCACGCAGTGGGGTTTGATGTGTGCGCATCTAGGGCTTGCTTGTGGCTCCAGCAACAACATGTTCAGGGTGACCCCCTTGCAATGCAGGGGCCGTAGCAGTTGGAATAAGGTTTTGGGGTATCGAATCTCTTCATGATACAGGAACCATACAAGGGAATAGTATGGAATATGTAACACAATAGTCAATAGTAGTACTGCTTATTCAGACCTCTACAGTGCTGTCTGAAGGGGTTACCACTTGTTTGTTAGGGCTTGCACCTAGCTCAACAACCAAATTGCCCTGAATATTGGCTCGTTGTGTCTGTGGCTTAGTCAGTGTGAGTTTTTCCATGCTCAGTTTGGTCTGGAGGGTTCTAGATGGATCCTTCTCCGCAGGTGAAGCGAGCGACACTGACACACTTCAAAGCCCAGCTCGCAGGTGAGTCTGCGACGGCAGAGCAGCACCGCGACTGGAGGGAGCTGTCACTGGCATGGGCGCAGAGGCAGCTCGAAGAGCAGGGTGAGTCAGAGACACAACCGCTGGCGAAGACAAAATCTGAATTTGGAGTCGCCGCCCGAGCACACCTGCAGCGAATCGACGTGATTTTACGGGATGCCACTGGTCGCGGGCTTTGTCATTTCGTGACATCGCAGCAATACCAGCAGCTTGCAGCGAAAGCAACAGAACCTTTATACCCAAGCCTCTAGACTCTGTACATGGGCTTCTAAAACAAGCGTCCGATAGCTCCCCCAGACCCTATAATCCTACACCCTTCCTGTCTCCGACCTAAAACCTAAACCCCAACTCTACACCCTTTTATTATAATATCCCTACCCGGACCCATGTCGAATAATGGCCTTTAGTAGGTTGTGGGCCATAATTTTGCCTACTTTTGGGGGTCTAGGTAGATCCCAAATCCGAGGACCTAACCCCGGACCCCCAGACCCTAAGCACAGCGCCCACAAACCTTCGCCTTGTTGGTGTGAAGAAACCCGGCTCCATGTACCTTTGCAGTAGATACTCGGGCCTTGAAGGAGTCCCATATAGGTATTTCAAGGCCTATCTTAACCCCAAATATCCTACCTTTTTAAGGACTTATATAAAGAAATCATATTAGGGAACCCTAAGAAAAGGTAGGTTCCTTGAAAGCAAGGCTACAGCCCTGATGTGACCGATCCGCTCGACCCGAAAGAGGCCGCGGTTTAAGGATTTTTTCAAAGCGATCAAAAAACGGTTCTATAGTTAATAAGGAGTGTAATTATAGATCTTTAGTGCTTTGAGGGTTCACAGGGATTTGGGGGGTGGGGTTGTTGGCTTCGGTTTGCTGCGTATCTTGTTTTGGGCGGTCTGTCATAAAAGGATTGCGACGGGTGTTCTTGGGGTGTTATACTGTAGTGTTTTTAGGGTTTCGTGTCAGCCCAGACGGGTTCCTTTAAGGATTCATTGAAGGGTTCCTTAAGGCTTTGATCAAGTCCCACTTACCTGTGCTTCAAGCTGCTTTTAACAGTGTTTCTTTCCCACCGGTTGACATAGTTACCTGTAACCCCAAGCCCTACAAGATATCAGGTTATGGTCCCCTCATCACGAGGTATATATCCCCTAAACCAGTAGGCTTTTGGATCGCAGTGCCAGGCATTCCTGGAGATCCTTCGTTATGCTTCAGTCTTGCTTTCAGCATATATCAACAGGCCTATTATGTATTTCAGGTAGCAATGACCCATAAGCCCGAAGGCCTAATAAAGCCTCACCCACACATCCTGAATCCGAAGATCTAAGTCCTAAACCGTATAAAGCTACTATTTGCTTAAGAACCACCCAAAAAATGAAAAATTATAATCCCTATATTATCCCTATAAGGAATATGTATTTTATCTTTTGGGGGTTCTTAAGCAAATAGTAGAAAGTCTTAACATAATTATTGAGTTCTAACTCTTACCTTAACCCCAAATTACTCACCTTTTTAAGGACTTATAAAAAGGAATCATATTAGGGAACCCTAAAAAAGGTAGGTTCCTTAGGGTCCAGGTACATGCTAAGCCCTACACCCACCTTCAAGGACTGCTTCAAGAGCCCCTTGGAAAGCGCTTGAAGAGAAATGAAAGAGCAACCAAAAGGATGCACGTGCACAGGTCGATCCGCTTTGGCCGCGGGCCCTGGCTGTCGCAGGATCAGGGGGTCGTCTTAAGAACTTCGATGTTCAAAAAGGTCCTTATAACCACAAGAACAGAGGTTTTGGGACATGTTCCAGTACAATTGCCTATGCAAAACTACAGACAACTAAACCCTAAACCCTAAACCCTAAACCCTAAACCGAGTTCTTGTTGCAGCCTCAGATCCCTGGTTTGGATTTAGATCCCTTGAGGGCTACAACCGGCCAGAACAGCTCAACCCCTGCGTTTTTTCAAATTAAAGCCTTGCTTTTCACATACTAAGTCCTCTGAGCCTCCAAGTATACATCGACTCTTTGCCCCAAGGCTCCATGCACCCATATAGTATATACTTAGGCCTTAAAGCGGGTTCCTATATAGGTACTTTATGCTTGAAGTATATACTACGCAGGTACATGGAGCCTTAGGGGCACTGTTATCCTTCGCCATCGTGTTTTGTTCGCCGATTTCTTGCTGTAGTTTCACTCTAAATATGTGTATGATTTTTGCTTTGGGGGGGGCGTACGACGATGTTTCAGCAACAGCTATGTCCAAACAGTCCTTGAAGTTGAACCAGAGTCGTATCTCAATGCCTTCGAAAGACCACCCAGACTGTCTACTAGACAGGTAGAAGCCCCGAGAATCTAGACTCAGATACTTTGCGAAGGCTTGTCATGCCAAGACCTCAGCCAATTTCAGTCCTACCTGCACCCTTCAGGAGACTTACGCCGTACCTGAAACTTGAAGTTCCTTAATCCCTCCACGCTAAACCCTAAACTCAAGAGGCTTACGCCATACCTGAAGTTTGAAGTTCCTTAATCCCTCAACTCTAAACCCTAAACTCAAGAGGTGGTTTATCTGGGACCTAAGACGAGCCAAAGGTTCGCCAGCCTCCCCTCCGGCGGGCCAGACCAGGCAATGAGGGCTCTGCGGAGAGAGTTCAGGGTTTTGGGGTTACAGCAAACCCCATAGAGTTGGAAATCGGATTAAGGCCAAATAGTGCTGGGATTCCCTATACATTACTCAACTTCTATAGTAACCCCAATAAGGTCTGAGTATTTAAAATATTATGGGTATATGGAGCTTTTGGGTCAGGGTTTAGGGTTTGGGGCATACAGGCGCAGGGTAGACTTCTTTTTTGCAGGTGTTAGGGGAATTTGAGGCACAGCAGAGGCCAAAGTTTGGCTTTGCATGGACTTGGCATAAAGTGGATCTCCTAATTTGGGACCCTACACTACAGTACTAATGGGTACTTTATATAGGAGCCCCTACTTCTTGCATCCTGCCAGGTTGAGAAGAAGTTGTCGCTGATGCATGGAGTAGACGCAGCATCCTGGTTCAGCGACGGCTTGGAGTTTAGAGTGCCGGTTCCCACTTACCACGTCGTCCCCAGACCCTATAAGGCCTAAACCCGAGGCCCGAAACCCTAAATCCCTATAGCCCAAACCCCTAAACCCTAAAACCCCATCAACCCAAAACCCCTATAAGCCCTACAATCCTAAACCCCTATAAACCCTAAAACCCTAAACCTAAAACCCTAAGCCCTCAACCCTAAACTCATGCCCTAAACCCCTAAACCGGACCTTAACCCCCAATAACCTACCTTGTTAAGGACTTACATAAAGAAATCATATCAACGAACCCTAAAAAAATGTAGGTTCCTGAGGGTCCAGGTAAGCCCTAAACGAAGTGCGGCTGTGCGATCCAGCCAGGCGCTGCAGACGTTGCCCGAGCCAAAGACAGGGCCTTTCGGCCATGACCAGGACGGATCTCCGGGTTCAGGGCTTTAGAGGCTCCTTTAAGGGATCTTTTCAGGGGGATCTATCTGTCAGTTACTATAAGGGTGTCATAGGGTTTAGGGTTCTGTTAGGGTTTAGGGCCAGGGGTTTAGGGGTTCCTGTAAAGAGACCTCAGGGTACAAAAGGACTATACAGCATTATGGGATCTTTGGGCTTTGAGGTTCACGGCTCTGGGGTTCAGGGGTTTGTGGTCTAGGGGCGACAGATCTCCCGGGATAGGAACTTGATTTAAGAGACCGGGTAGCACAGCATGTGGCGGACCTCAGAGGCAGGTAATTCAGTTACTCTTTAGGCCCCGATGATGACAATCGCGTCTTGGTTTGAGTTCCTCAGCAAGCACCCAGTAGGGTTTTTGTTAGGGGCTTGGGTCCTTCATGACAGCCTGCGTGCCTTCAGAATTGCAAGGTTAACCAGTTGCAGTCGCAGTTGAGGATCTTTGTTGAGACCGGCCGCAGAAGTGTTCAAACGTGCGCCGACAAAACTGCTTTTTGCAATGGCATTGTGCCTGCAATTTGACTGCTAGTCTTGCTGAGAGGTTTTCAAAGGTTCGAAGCACCATCGATCCCAACACTGGGAGCAAAGCCCCCCAAGTGTTAGCGCTTATCTTTGAGCTCTTCCAAGCTTTTACGTATAGACACACTTGTTGGCAGCAGCTACCCACATGAACCTTGGTTGGAGTATCATTGCTCCTGTCACCTCCAGAACCTTGAACTCGAAATTCTTCAACCCCAGCCCTAATCCCAAGTCAATCCCCAAAACCATTACACCGAAACCCTGAACCTACTTGGAGGTTCAGGGTAGTTATAAGCAGGGTTATAAGTCCCCCAATACGGGTCATAAGTATAGTTACCCTACTTATCGCCCTACATACAACTACCCATGAACCTCCAAGATAGGCCCTAAACCCTAGACCTTTACAGAATCCCTGTAGCTCCCTTTAAAGGGACCCTTAAAGGAACCCTTATAACTTCCCATGAACCTCCAAGTGTTCATCCCGAAGCCTGCAACGGCCGCAGAACATGGGCCACTGGTACCAAGATAGCGCAGGCCGCGCTCTCATTTTTGCCGTGTTCGGCGTGTCCTTCATCGCTTGCAAAAAATCCAATAAAAACATCCAAACCACTGAGCCAAAGATACGAACCCTTAAATCCTATAACTGACCCTACACTCTCAAAGACAACTTGAACTCCTAAACCTTGAATCCCAACCCGTAAACCCTCAATTGTAAATCCAAAGCCCCATGCATGAAGCGGTTCATGTCTTGCCTGATGGGGCTTCTGACTTCTCTCTCTTGGGGCTCAAGGTTTCAAGAGTTCATAGGGGTTTTGCTTGCCTTGCTATGGGTTCAGAATTCATAAGGGTGTTATATGCCCAAGTCCTCTACTCCCCCAAATACCAGGCTTGCCAGACAATCTTTCTCTTAAACCCATGTGTCTAAGTGTTTTCTGGGTCGTCTGGATCCACAGGCATACTTACTGAATACCAGGGACCCAGACCCCCGGCAGGATCTAGAAAGTAGATCCCCTATTTTGGGGCCCTATGCTACTAAGTGTACTTTATGGGAACCCCCATAAAGGGTTCTACTTTTTGGATGCTCCCCGGGGTCTGGGGAACCTCACCACAGCCGGAGCTGCACGACAGAGCTAGCATCTGGAACTTGACCTATCCGAAGCCTCAAACCCTTACCCAATGCCTCCAAGGACCTTATAGTTAGGGCCCCATAGACCCCTTAAAGACCCAGTAATAAGGTCCCTGGAGGCCATGGGTTAGTTCAGGGTTCGTTTTTTTTGACTGCGTGATCATAGATTTAGTTACACTCCAATACCTACTTCCCAGACCCCCGGCAGGATCTAAAAAGTAAATCTCCTAATCTGGGCCCTATGCTACTAAGGGTACTTTATGGGAACCCCCATTAAGGGGACTGGGTTGGAGGGGTCTGACTTCCATGCATAGTACCTGCTTTGGGCTAGCTGTTGCAACGGGGGTATTCGCATTTGCACTGGCATTAGCTTCGGGGTCTTGGAGTTAATTGGCCTTGGGGCTTGAGCCTGGATCCCAACCCGATTTTAGCCTTATGTTGTTCGTTGTCGAGTAGGGTTCAGCGCTCAGTATTTTGGGGGGCTTGGGGCTGTAATGGGGTGTGGGGCTTGGCGATCCCCCACACCATGCGGTTGATGGTTTGCGGCTCGGGTCAAACCCCAACACCCTGGCACCAGGTAATGAGGAACCTGATTTCGAACCCCTGGCCCTATAACCCCCAAAATATTAGGATTCAGAAAAGGAGCGCTAATACAAACCCAAGGTTCCTGAACCAGTTTCCTACATAATGAACAACTCCGTAAGTTCCCATAAGATCCCTAAAACACTACAAAGTCTCGTGATTTCTTACGCCCTATGCCTTAAACTATCCCCCCCAACCCTAAGACCTACATCCTAAACCCTCAACCCTAAACCCTAAACTCCTATAGAACCCCTATAGATCCCTTTAAGGGAACCCCTATAGATCCGTTTAAAGGAACCCAAGACCCTTAACCCTAAACCCTAAAGCTCGGATCCGATGGAAGCTATAGCTCGCCCTGACGCCCGTGGCTTGTCTAAGGGTCCATGTACCCAAATACACATTGGCTCCAAAGTGCCTATGTAGGGACTACTCTAAGGCCAATGTATATACTATATGGGTGGTTGTCAAAATTACGGTCCCTTTGGGGCTCCTAATATAGTACGGCACCTAATATTCAGGGTACCCCAAAAAGGGGCCCTAATTTTGGCAACCACCCTAATATGAGCACATGGACCCTTAGGGCTTGTCTTGAGTTGCCAGCGGTAGCTCAGGCCCCAGACCTTCCAAGATCCCTAAATAAGGAATGTACCGCGCAGGGTTCCTTAAAGGGATCTGTAAGGGAATTAAGGAATATGCCTTAAACTACAGTAGGATCCCTGGTATGATGGACTGAGATGGATGATTGGCATCACTTGTTCTCAGATCCGAACTGAGTGGGTCTACGCCGCGTTCTGGTGTGCATTGTCCTACTTCAACCTTTACGGCAAGTTTGATCCGCAGAATGAAGCGAGGCTTTTCTGCTCGATGCCTTCAGGCGTGGGTGACACGAACGGCAGCAACGGGCGGACGAACAATGCCGAACTCCGATCGGCCTGTGAGGAAGCTTCGGCAATCAGCATCGCCACAGTGCAAGTGACTAAGCGATCAGAGATGGCAACACCTGGTGACGACGTCTTCATTCGACCCAAGTCCGTTGTTGGTGCAGTGGTGGTGAACGGGTGCCTCTTGGCCCATGGAAGACGAATGTCTAAGGTATATTTCTTATCTGCCGCGTTACGCTGTGTGGCGACCTGCCGCTGATGGCGACGACGCGCTTGTGTCGCCGCACCAGTGTGCCTGGCCGCTGTTCCGGCGGTGCTAGTCAACTTGGACACCATGGAACCTCCCGCAGGTCTCGATGTGGTTTTGCAAATCCTCCACCGGAAATGTGTGGTTGGGTAAAGGCATCCAGTCCTAAACTCCACCAAAATCAATCAGGAACCCAAAGCCTTCAACCCTGACCCGTAATAAGAACACTCTAAAGGCCTATAAGCCGGGTAAAGACATCCATAAGATTTGAAGCCCTGTGCCTCAAAACCCCTCTAGAATCCCATGGACCCAGAGAGCACAATACCCCTTAATTAAGGAATATCGCTTAAATTATATAGGGCCTCGGATTATGATTTAAGCTATATTCCTTAATTAAGGGGTATTGGGCTCTCTGGGGAAGCCAGGCAAAGACATCCAGGCCTACAAGTATCCAGAAGCCTATGCGGAGCAAGCACAGACCCTGAAGGCTACTGCCTGGCACTGAGCAAGGATGCCGTCGAGGGGTCCAGGGTTTTCAGGGTTCAGAGTTTTTAGGGTGTAGTGTTTGGAGCTTTGGGGGGCTAGGGCGGGGATAGGGTCAAGATATCCATAAAGGGTTCTGTCACGAGGATTTAGGAAATACATGTTGATCTCGGGTGGAGTTTTATTTCACGAGATAGACATAACAAAACACTGAAGCCTAGATGAGCCCCAGGACTGTTCCTACGCGTTCCTTGTGATATGCTTTCTGTCATCTGTCCTGAATTCTAGGACTCCTATGACTCCAAATAGCCCCAAGCAGGTACCACTTATAGACTTCAGACCCCAAAGTAGGTACTGTTTGAATACTTGGAGGCTTTGGGGAAAACCCTAAACCCTAAACCCTACTCAGACGTGATGGAGACTTCGCTCCACAGTGGTCGAAGTTGTCAACTCCCACAGTCGATGCGATGACCTGCCCAGAAGTCAAAGGCTCCATGTACCTTTATAGTAGATACTTAGGCCTTAAAGGGTCCCTGTACAGGTACTTGAAGGCCTATGTATATACTATATGGGTATATGGAGCCTTAGGGGAAGTTTTATAATAAACAGCCCACATATAGCCCTTAAGGTACGGATCTTTACCAGCGAGACCCGTTCTGCGGTTCAGTGGCATTTTCGTCCTAAGCAGTAAAAGCCTTTAGTGCCTAAACACGAAACTCATAATTGAAGGGTCCTCCCTCGACTCTAAACCCTACTCATTGTATTTAGTTAGAAACCGTACACCCGAAACCCACAATAAAGGGTTCTCGGACCAAGGGCGGCGACATCTTCCATCTCTTGAAAGGCTCCGGCACAAAGCAGGCGAACTGGTGAAGGCCTCAGGACATTCCTTAAGAAGCCCTGTGCGTAAAGATCCCTCAACATGATTAAGCCCAAAGCCTCAATCCCTAAAGCCCTAAACCGTAACCCGCAGAGCCCTGAAGCCTGAACTTACGCCCTGAAGCCCTAAATCCCTGGCCTAAGCGGAAGAATTCAAGCTAGGTTAGGTACTATACTCCAGCTTCATGCGGGGTCTGTGGGTTTTTAGGTTCAGGTTGCTATGCCGCACTTCGGGCTGCAGAAACTGTTTCAGGACTTGGGCTTCTTTGTTCGTGGTCTAGGAAAGTAGGAAAAGGATCGTGGATAGGAAGTGAATGGCCAACGGCCTTGATTTTATGGAGCTGAAGGGGGCATCCGAGCATTTATCCTATCCGGAACCCGAGGCCCTACCCACAGGCCCCATAGTAGCTCCTTTTTGGGGTCCATATGTGAGTCCGATAAGGTAATCCCAAAAAGCAGCTACTCTCGGGCCCATGGGTAGACTGTTTTCGGGCTAAGGGTTAAGGGTTTAGGGTTTAGGGTTTAGGGTTTAGGGGTTTAGGGTTTAGGGTTTAGGGGTGCCAAACAGTACACAAGTTGGCCCATAAGATTTCCTCCTTGTATCTAAGAATGCAAGTACGAGTGATCATTTCTTGGGACCTATACTGGAATACTATTTTGGAGCCCATATGTCTATGGCTGGATCAACCCACCAGTGGAATCCAGGTCGAAGTTGCGGTTGAGAGCTTTAGAGCTCTTGTGTAGGATGAGGGGAGCAAGGGTAAATTCAGTACTGCGACAAGAACAGACCTAAACCCTGAAAAACCTCTAGACCAAACCCAAACCCTAAACCCCTAAACCCCAAACACTGAATCCCTAAACCCTAAACTCCAGAACCCACTATGGGAGAAGACTTTGCAGCCGGAGTCACCGAGGTTTGATGCCTCCGTGTCACAGTACGATGCGTATGGCCGACCCAAGGACTTTCGAGCCAGCATTTCTCAATTAGGGCTCGGGGTATAGATTCATATAGGGTTTTGAGTTTCGGGTTTAGGGCATGGTTTCCAATGATTTCTCAACTACCCCAAGGCTCGATGTACTCATATACTATATACTTGGGTCCCAAAGTATCTGAATAGGGACTACATTGAGGCCAATGTATATACTACACAAGTACATGGACCCTAAGGGTTAGGGCTTGTGGTATAGATTCGGTTTTTGGTTTCGGGTTTAGGCCATGGTTTGCAATGATTTCATAGGTTGCCATGGGGCTTCGTAGTGCTCCCAAGAGGTGATGTACTTTAAAGTAGCGATCCTCCAAGACTCAAGCCTTAAGCTTCAATGCTCTCCTTATACGAGGTTTCAGTTTTTTCATCTCCTCCTGAAGTATGTTTAAACCTAAGCCCTACCTGGACCCTAAGATACCTAGTTTGTTCGGGTTCCTCATTATGATTTCCCTTTACAGGTTCTCAACAGAATAGGTTAGTAGGGATCGCGGTAATCATAAAAAAGACCCTTAACCCGAAACCCTCATGTATTGCGTAGAATATGTACATAGGATTCCTAATACAAGTCCTTAAAAGGGTGGGTTATTTGGGGTTAAGGCCCCTACTAGTTCCCTAAACCTAGGCCCCAGGGTCTTGCAGGAAATAGGTAGGGGAGGATCACCTGAAGCCTTCACCAGCACATTCCACCATGAGCTGTAGGGCTTCAGGTTTCGAGTTTGGAGTTTAGGCTTCCTCAGCTTTCATCATGTAGCTCTTCAGTGTTCAGTGCAAAGTCGCGACGGCCGCTGCCAACTAGCTGAGTCGCAACTGTTAACTGACCGATCCTGCAGACTAAATCGTGGAAGTTTTGCAACATAACCCTCTGACCCCACAAGCAACTTGAACACAACATGCATGCAATAGCAAGTTATATGCTATAGGTCTTCCCCGAGAAAGGGCTCTAGAAATCCTAAACCGTCGCGCAGAACCCCTACCCTGGCAATCCGCAGCTGCTGATCTACCAGGGATACCAGCAGCAGGAGCCGGGTTGGGTCTTAGCTGGCGGGGTTTGGGGATGTGAGGGAAGACTCCTTAAACTGCTTGGATTAAGGATTGGGTCGAATTACATAGAGTGTTTATGTGGGGTTTTCGTCCCAGGTTTGGGGTTTGGAACTTAGAACTTAATTACAGTGTGGCCTTCTTGGCAGGCAGACATCCATCCATCCATCCATCCATCCACCCACCCACCCACCCACCCACCCACGCACCCACGCACCCACGCACCCACGCACCCAGGCACCCACGCACCCACGCACCCACGCACCCACGCACCCACGCACCCACGCACCCACGCACCCACGCACCCAGCCAGCCAGCCAGCCAGCCATTCATCCATCCATTCATCGGCCCATTCGCTACCCATGTACTTGCATGCATGAATGTTTGTGTGCATACACACAGCTTAGATTCTAGATGCTTAGGCTGCCTTGAATTCGTATTAGGTATACATCAGTTTCAACCACAGGCCGTTGATGGTGCGTTGTGCGTTTCAATTTTTAGTTCATCTCATACCTTTTATGCGAGCTGCTATGCTAGTTAACCTGTCGAGGAGAGAAAGTCACCCACCTGAACAACAGATTTTCATCTACTAGGAGCGCAAACCTCCTACCCGAAACCCTAAACCCCAATCTCATTCACAGATGCCCTCGTGAACCTGCACATTATAGCTGCTAGTTTAGTCGAGGGTCCCTCCAAGGCACCTTCGGATTCGATGGAGTAAGAAGCTCATAGAATGGAGGCTCCCAAACGTGTCAGACACTGAACCAAGCCCGCGCCCGTGCCAGGCAGCAAATGTATCGCTTGCCTGTCCTTGGGCCGCATAAGTGGGTTGTGCATGTTGGTTTGGGTGCTCTGTTCACAATGTTCACCTGGATGGGACGAGCGCTGTGCAAGGAGTCATAGATTCCACGTTTGAAACCTACCTGGGCCAGAAGAAGGGAGCTAGTTTTGGGTTCAGGTTGCAGGTCCTGCGTGTAGGTTGATTCACATCTAGTTAACTGCCGAGCAACAAGTCCTAAGACGGAAACCCTTGACAGCAACAAATAAACTGTGAGCAGAGGCTTTCATTGCACAACAGTTTCCGATTTGTTCATTTAATGCCGTGGCGTAGTTACAATCTATGCCCAAGACTCATCATCATGTACAGCGGTTAGTGGATGCTTACAAATTACTCTGGCGCGACACGAACAGCATGAAGGTCTCGATTTGTTGAATCCCCATGTCTCAACTCTCAAAGAGGGCTTTGGGGCCTAGGGCCAGGTGTTTCGAATGGAAGGTTCTAAGTATGAGGTACCCTTGTCTTGAAATGGGCAAAAGCCCTAAACTTTACGAGAACTCCGACCTGCCTTTCAGGTTCCCTACTAGTAAGGTCTGCTACTCATACATGTACTGCCCTATATACATGGTGAATACATAAAGACGCTGCAGTGATCCTTGTAACTTCCTTATACAACTGCATAACACACTTACCCCTACAGTAAACCCTAAATCCTAAACCCCAAACCCAAAGGAACCCTAAACCCCAAATCTTTAGCCCCAAGGAACCCTAACCCCTAAACCCCAAGGAGCCCTAAATTGCAGGAACTTCTGGAAGGGACTCTGAGGGTGACGTCAATGTAGCGGTCTAAACAATTCCATTCCTTACCTTAAGGCTCCATGTACCCATATAGTATATACATAGGCCTTAAAGTACCTGTATTTTAGGCCTAAGTATCTACTATGAAGGTACATGGAGCCTTTGGGTTAGGTTTCTTTATCCCTAAGGGCTCATGTACCCTGGCCTTAAAGTAGTCCCTATTCAAGAATCAGGTACATCGGGGCGAAAGTATATACTATTTGGGTACCTGGGCCCTGAGGGTATTAAACTACATTATCCTATACCCCCAAAAGCCCTATTTAAGCGAGTAAGGAGTCTATGTGACAACCTTTCGAAACTCCATAATTGCCTGGTGAACCCTTGAACCCTGTAAAGAAACCCCATTCTGTTTGTTTTACATCCTGGCTCTACGCTAAACCCTAAACACAAACCCTCTCCATGACTCAGAGGTGCAAATGCCGGCTGCAACGCCTCCGCCACCCTCAGCCTTGGACAGGTGGAGGGCTTTTGCTTGGAACATCACGGGACTCAGTAACTTCAAGAGTTCCGTAAAGGGCCCCTCAAGGTGTTCTAGAAGGAAGCAAGGTTATGGATAAGGTAGCTACTCTTGTGTATACTTGTGTATAGCACCAGTGAGCAACTTATAACCTGATTTATTACCAGGTAAGTCCCATGATCAGGCCCAATTGATTGCTAGAGTAGTACCTATTGGGTATAGGTTTAGGGGGGATTGGGGTTTGGGGCTCCAAGCAGATAGACCATACCTATACTTTGGCATTTGGGGTCTAGTTAAAGTTTACGACGTTTACGAGTAACACCTTCCTTGCGCTATCTGGAGTCTTATAGGGGAAATGCATGGACACATGCTTCTGCTTTTTGTAGCATGGGCATCCCCTGTCTGCTCAAAGTTCAATGCAGCGTGAAAAAATCGATGGTTCTCTGTCTTGGGTGTTGGCTTTCTGCTTTACAGTGAGTGTTCAGGGTGAAGGATCCAAAAGCTGAAAGGTGCAACAGTGCTAGTGCTCCGACAGGCGGTGTGGAGTTTCAGGGATCAAGCCCATGTATCAATCCACTACATAGATTGGCCAGGGTCAGGTTCCGTATGGTGCATCTGCACTCCTAGGTTTCGCTATACAGGAACGCTTAAAGTAACCCTCATAGCAGCCTTTCAAGTACCCCTTACTGTACCTTGCCCTGAGGGCCCAAGTACCTGATTCTCATCTATTCTCCAAAATAGTAGGTAACCTGCATAACTTTTATCCTAAAGCCGAGTACCTAATTATTGCATCCTGCGGACCCTTAGAGGTCACCATATGTAAAACTCTCATAGATCCCTTTAGGGAACCCCTTATAGATCCCTTTAAGGAGGGTCCTTTGGACCCTTAAAGTTTACGGCCCGGCTGCCACCGTTCTGTGAGGCAGACCGCTCGGAGCTGCGCAACTGCCGGCTAAGCGTGCAGGTGCCTTTGGGGGAACTTTAAACATTTTGGCCTTATATATTAGCTCCATCTTAGAAGCCTTGAACTTCTTGGGGCCCGGTTGTTGAAGAAGAGAGTTGTGGGGCTGAGGGCAAAAGTTATGCTAAGGTCACAGTCCTCGCAGTACCTACACAGGGACGACTTGACATCTCTGGCGTAGTCTCTTTGGGTACATGGACCCTTGGGGGTTTAGGGTTGTCGCTAGTTTTGTTGGGCCTGGGGCTCGTACTACGGATGATGACATAAATTCCTGCATTACCCACAATAAGGCATATACCATAAACCCCATAGTCTAGGGTCATTAAGGGAATGAGGGATTTATATCATCATCCGTAGGGGCTGTCGGATGTCTTGGGCTTCAGGGGTTCTGCAGATCAATGCTTTTGCCTGTTTTAGGAATTTAGCTTCAGGGGGTGGAGGACATTTTCATGGGACTTTGTACCAATCATATTAAGTGTGTGTATATATATATATATGTGTATAGATGTATATGTGTGTTTATATATATATATATATATATATATACATATACACACATGCATACGTCCTGCAGCATGACGTGCAATATGTATGTAAAGCTCTTTCTCTAAGTTCTCGGGCCGTTTAAATGCTGGCTCAGTCAGATACGGAGGGTGTTGACAACTTCAGCGCATTTTTCCTGAAGGAGTCGATGCAGCTTCGAGCTCGCATTGTCATAGGATTGCAGCCGAACAGGTACAGCAGCGAATGCTAGCGAGAGAAGGTTCCAATCGAATCCTATAGCTGTGTAGGCCTTGAGGCCGCGTGGCCTTACTCATCCTTAGGGCAGGACCCTGTGCCGAAACCTTGTTCCCTGAGTCTAATGACCTTGTTTGGCCCGAGTCCACATCCAGAAGAAAATAAGCACTAGTTCACGAAACCCTAACAGTAAACCCTAAGGGCTGTTTTATAAATTCTGAAAAACCGTGGGAGTCTTTTCTCTAAAATTTATGATAAGACTCTATCGGGACATTCAGAATATTCTTACCGTGGTTGAAAGGGCCCTATTCTTATTTGTAAGAAACACGCTCACGTAAACGGGATCCCAGGTGATGCCCACGGACTTCGGCCCGGAGAAAGTCGTCGACACTCCGAGAGAAGATGGCTTAGGGGTTCGGGTTTAGGGTTCTGGGGTTAGGGTTTAGGGCTGAGGGTTTAGGGGCTCGTGTTTAGGGCTTATGGTTTTAGGCTTAGGGTTTAGGGTTTTGGGTTTAGGGGTAAGGGTTTAGGGCCAGTTTGAGAATTGGGCACCCTAACCTAAACTAAGCCCCAAAGCAGTAGGATTCTGTTTCTAAAAACCTTTCCATGAATGGGGGAATGACTGTAGTATGGACCTTATTTAGTAGCATTCAAAGAACCCGTGATCACCACGAGACACCACAGTTTGTAAATAATAGACCAACCCAACCCCAATGCCCTAAGCCTTTCCTCTCCAAACCATGAAGATGAAGCCTACGATAATCCTAGAACATTACAGTCCCTTTGAAAGCCCATGTACCCAAGCAGGGTTCCTTTAACGGTTTTGTTAAAGGGTACCATAGGATTTAATGGCATATTTGGAGTATTTAAGGGTCCATGTGCCCAAATAGTATAGTATAATATACTTTGGCCCCCAAGTACGTATGTAGGGACTGTTTTAAGGCCAATGTACTTAGAGTACATAGAGCCTCTGGGAGCTTTTTGGCACCCAGGAGTTCATCAAAGTGAACGACCACCTTGTGAGCCTAAACTGCCAGCCAACTTCGAGTGGACGCTGCGATGAGGTGCAGGGTTGCAAGTGGGCACTGGGGTTGAGTATGGAAGCAATGAACTTTAGCCCCCAGAGTGAGATGGGGCTTGTGTGGGGCTCTGGCATTTTGCATCTAGAGTCTACGTAATCTACGTAGGGTTCAGGAAACAGTTCCGGGTGCTTTTTGCAAACACTGTAGGAACTCGGAAAAGACATCTGTGAAAGGACCCCTCCCTTCGGCACATGTACGAAGCCCGAGTATGACACCTTTGTCAAGATCTTGCTAAAGCCCCTAAGAGTTCCTTCGAACCTCTTGCATTGTCCCAAAGGCTCCATGTACCCATATAGTAGGTACTTAGGCCTTAAAGTGCCAATATAGGGACCCCTTCAAGGCCTAAGTGCCTACTATATGGGCACATGGAGTCTTAGGGTGTCAGACCCTAGAGCCGCATAAGGGCAACGAGCAGCCATCATGTCAGCTTTGCTCGCACAGGCCGCAGCGAGCCAGTACTATACCTGCGCGGCGCGTCTGCATTTTCTTAAGTACGTCATGAGCCTCAGAGAAAAGGTTTGGCCGAAACCCTAAACCGGGTTTTGGGGTCGCAGGGATGACTCGGAGGTTCGAGCTAAGAAGCTTTGCACGGTTCAGCGCGTGCCCAGGGGATAGTAAGCTGCCAGCCCAAACCGAACATGCAGGACCCGAGGATCCATATGGGTGGTTGTCAATTATGGTCCCTTTTTGGGTTCCTAATATATTGCGGCACCTAATATTTAGGGTGCCTTTTGGGCACCCATAATTTTGACGACCTTCCAGATCCTGAAGCCATCTGAAGCCTTTCCCTTAGCCTTAGGCATATGTCCGAAGTCCTGCACCCTAAGAAGACCGCTCCAACAACGGATATTCTTTTTATTTGGGGTGTTGTCAAAGGCGCAAGATAGTGCCTGAAGGCTTACCTCTCCTTCAGGTAGTGCTTCTGTGTTGAATGTTTTGGGTTAGGGCTTAGGGGTTTAGAGTCTGCGTATGTGTCCATGGAGAAGATATTCCGCTGCCCATGCTGCCATGCTGTAAGTCCACGAACAGCAATAGTACACCCCTCTACATGGGTAGTTCTCTAAATTAGGGTCTCCTTTAAATTTTAGGCCCCCATCATAGTATGGCACTCTTTTAGAAAAGACACTGAAAGCGACGCTAATTTAGAGAACTACTTAGATTCCATACTTCTTCTCAGAGTGGCGCTTAGGGTTTATGGTTCTGGGATTGGGCTCTGTAGGCCTTTGGGACATTTTATGTTTTCCTTTATTGGCCTTAGTAGAACCCTATTTACGAATATTTTTCAGAGGCTTTAAAGGGCCAACCTAGTGGGAGGGAGCTCGATGGGTCATTAAAATACCTATAGAGTCATACCCTACCCCTGTTTTAGGGTACTTAGTTCTTAGTTAGGATCTGCTCTATAGAAAAAGTATAGGTAACCGACAAAAGGGCTAGGGTATGAGCTATAAAACCCTAAACCCTAAACCCTAAACCGTTATAGGGAGAGTTCGGAGCAGTTTACAGTTCTGTTCCTTGTCTTGCGGTTCCCAAATGATATTCCACAATACTCCCTCTTAAATTATCATAGGGATCCTTAGGGGTGTAGGGGGGAGGGGTGTAGGGGACTATATTTCCTTAAATAGGCCTTATTAGTCCTTATTATGGGCCTTAAGGCCCCCTACCCCCCCTCCCCCTACACCCCTAAGGATCCCTATGAAATTATCAAGGTCTCTGTATTTAAGGGGCCAGGTTAATAAACCATAATGTTATACATGTAGTCTCCATTGTAGTTCCTTTTTCTGGTTACCCAAAATCGATATTATAGGGTCCTAACCATAAAACTGCTTAGCCAAAACAAGAAACTACAATGGAGACTATAGGTAGTATACCCTGAGGCTCATACCCTACCCCTTTTTTTAAGGCGCCTACTTTTTAAGATAACAGATCCTAGCCATAAAACGAGGTATCCTAAAAAAGGGGTAGGGTATGAGCCTCTCGGAAGCAAGGAACTCCCAGGTTCAAGTAGGGTTATAATTGGGGTAACTCCATTTAGGGTACTTATAACCATACGAATAACCTACTTACTAAGTCCCCTGGGCCTCTAAGTGACCCTAAAAGGTCCCTTATAGAACTCTTATAGATCCCCTTTTAAAGAGCCCTTTAAGGAACCCTTTAAGGAACCTTAATTACTAAGTCCCCTCAACCTCCAAGTAAGGATACTATACCCTGCAGCCCTTGGCCTCTGCCTCTCTGCCACGAGGTAAACAGCCTGGAAGTCCAGAGCCTCCTCAATACCCAGGGCACCCGGACTGAATTTTGGGGTTCTGAGGGTGTAGGGTTTAGGGGTTTAGGGTTTAGGGGTTTAGGGTTTAGGGGTTTAGGGTTTAGGGTTGCGCACCCGGACTGAATTTGCGGTTTCAGGCTTCAGGATCTGGAAACATATAGGGGCCTTATCACAAGTATTGTAATTAGAACAGCGTTCCGTGGGCTCCTCGCAAAAAGGCGCCAAAAGGATCAGTAATAGTACTTCTTTCGGCTTCTGTGTGAGGGCCTTGGGTGATTATCAAGGTTGTAGTCAGTTTAGGCATTTTGCAGCGTTAGACTCAGATGGGAGTTGCCGAAAATTAGGGGTACCTTATTTTGAGAATTTTGGGGTCCTTATAATCTAATAAGCATCCTACTATTTAGGGTACTATGTTAGGGTCCCCTATTTTCGGAAGCTCCCAAACAATTACAAGGTTTCGGTGTTCGGCCGGGCTTAAAGGGTTGTGTGGTTCAGGATTTTGACATTCAGGATTGGGGTTTCGGGTTTAGGGTTTAGGGGGTGTGGGTTTCAACTGGCACACCCGGCCCGAAAAGCTTTACGACACTCTAAATATCACAGCCCTGAAGCTCAAAGCCTACCTGCAGGCTCAAAACAGAGTCCCTAAATACTTGAACTCTGACGTTCCATTTGATTAATTATGTTACAGTATGGTCTCTTGTGTTGTGAAGTTCCCATATCAGCTTTTATCTAAAGGTACGTGTCTTCATGTCCGAGACAGTTTCACGATGGGTCCACGCAACGAAAACAATAATCCACGAACGTCTTTGCGTAACAGACATGTGGCATGTAAGATGTGTAAAAAGGCCCTAGACAAAATGCCATCGTTTCTGCCACACGTGCAGGCCTAAAAGCAATTGCATTGTTGACACAGCTGTATACCCATCCTCAACATCCGAATGTGCGAGTTGCTTTAAGAAAATGCCTGCATCTCAACAATAAACTAGGAAACCCTGTAAACAGTTCTGAAATTTCCGGAAGGTTCGTTGGACATATCCGCAAAGATCTCTGCGGGTGTCAACCGCAGCCGGGGCCTCGGACAACGGAGATGTCGAGCTGGCATCTGCATAGAATTCCTTTAAGGGGTCCTTTAAAGGGATCCTCAAGGGTTCTATAAGGGTTCCTTTAAAGGGATCTATAAGAGTTCCTTTAGAGGGTACCCAAAGGTTCAGGGATATTTGGGAACTCTAAAGGTTTAGGGTTTAGCGGGGGCGTCTGCAGCGTAATCTTCAAGTTTAGGGTTCCGAAGGGTCCTTTCAGGCTTCCTATAAGGGCTCCTTTAATGGGATTAGGGCAGTGTAATCTGCAAGTTTGGGGTTTAGGGTGTATGTGGTGCTGCCGTTCAGGGAGTTATCACCGGTGTATAGGTCTTATGTGTTAGTATTGGAACGTCTGTTCGGGCAATTAGTTGTTGCGTTACAGATCTTTGTGCTTGCCTTACCGGTCCCTCTAAGAGAAGTACAAGTCCAACCAGCAGGCTGTGTGGTAACGTGGTAGGTTACACTTTAGCGGGAAACTGCTACTACTACGAATACCGCTCGACTACTAAATACGACGGCCACTACGACGACGACGACGACGACCACGACTACTACTACTACTACTCCTACTACTACTACTACTACTACTACTACTACGACTGCGCCTACTGCCACTACGACCACGACTACTACTAAAGATGTCGACCTCGACCTGTTCCCAACCTGAAGCCTCAGTTGCAGTCCTGTGCTGCGGAGGCTTTTTTTGTGATAGGCTCGGAGTTCAACAGTTCAACACATGGGGTTTAGGCATCGGTTTTAGGGGGGGTTACGCTTATGAGACAAATCCTGCATTACCCATAAGATGGAATGCACTAAATTCCCGGATAATGCAGGGTTTATATCATCAACCGAAACCCAAAACCCTGGAACCCTAAACCCTATATATATATATATATATATATATATATATAGATAAGCCCTAAACACTAAACCGTAGGATTCAAGGTTTGGGGGGTCTATGGGTTCGGGTCAAGGGAGACTTCTTCCAAGGCAGCTGTGCCTATCAGGGCAACCTCCTCTACGCAGTCCCACAGGCCGGTTCAGGGTTGAGGGTTATTATTAGTTAATAGTGTGCAGGGTTTTTTGTTAATTAATATGAGGGTTCAGGCTTATTAGGCATTAGGGTTTAGGGTTATTAGGGTTTGGGGTTTAGGGTTTAGGGCCCCCTGGAGACTCGGCTGGGGGTTTGAGATGGTAATCGGGTGTACGATTTAGGGTTTTTGCTGTTGCCGTCAAGTTTTGAGGCTCTTGCATGCTGGGTGTATCGGCTAACGGTGCAGAGATTTGTTTTGGCATGTTTTGGTGTTTATCATGGGTATCCTACGAGCCAGGGTTCAAGTTGCTGAAATCCGTGACTGAGTTGATGCGGGCTCGGTATTCAACTCAGTTGGTGAGGGCCTGGTATTGCAGTTTTTTGGCTTCTTCAAGCATGGTGAGAATGAGTCTAATGGGCTTCAAAAGACTACACCCAAAAAAAAGTGCGATTTGATCACAGCTTGATATGCCAAGTGGCGTAGCACTATGATGCAGAAACCCGCGAGAAAACGCTTTGCAATCTTTTTCAAGCCGTCTGTAACGCCATGCAACGATTTATAATGTGAATCCCTGATCCCTCAGGGCTTGGGTCAGTTTGTAGCACGCATCCGCCCAACCCGGTCATTTGAGGTTTACTTATAGTCTCCATTGTAGTCCCTTTTCCGGGTTACTTTATAGGATCCTGAATTATATCTTTCGTGAAACCAAAAAAGGGAACGCAATGGAGACGATAGGTAGAGTTTCTGCTGCTTACTAAACCCTAAACCCTGAACCCTAAACCCTAAACCGTTTTCTCGATGGACAGGCTCAGATGCTTGGTTTCTGGCCCCGAGAGCTCGAACGTATTGTCCCGATACTCTCCGTGCTAGTCCCCTCTGACCCCCATCATAATTTGGGGGTATCACCCTTAAGGGACACTATTAGGGCGGCTACAAGGGTTCTTTTACAGGGCAGGTAGTTTCTCCACCGCTGGGGCTGCAACATTCAACCTGAAAGCCAAGCCCTAAACCCTCAATGCCCAAAAGTCCTAACACTTAACTTAAACCCTAAACCACCAAGGGCCCTAAGCCCTAGAACCTAAATCCTACCAACTATTATGAATCCTCACAAGCCCGATACCGACTTCGCAGTTGACATGCCTGGTCGGGAAGTCGGTGCCCAAGACCTTGAAAAGGGGTTCAGGGTGTTGCAAGGGCATCGTTTTCATTGTTCTCTACTATGTCGATATGTACCGTGTGTATATAATATATATATATATATATATGTATACATGTCTGTTTATCTACATTTTTACTCAGTTATTTATTCAGATAGGTTGATGGAGAGAGAGAGATAGAGAGAGAGAGAGAGAGAGAGAGAGAGAGAGAGTGCGACAGATAGGAAGCCCTTGTCAGGCCTAAGGGTGTACTACGCCGGTTCACCCTAAGCCCTAAGGCGCTCAACAACTAACAGATCCGATACTAGAGGGTCGCATGCCACCCCTTTTCTAGGCTTTATTTTAGGACAGGATGTAGGTAGTGGTGCAATGAATCCTACTTGGGATCCTATTGCTCTTGAGCTGGAACTCCTCCTGTTGCGAAAGTTAGGGGTTTCAGGTTCGAGATTCAGGGTTTACCCACAGGCCCCATAGTAATTCCTTTTTGGGGTTCATATTTAGAACCCTATAAGGTAATCCCAAAAAGGAATGGACGATTTACCCTATACCCAAGACCCCTTTGTTTAGGGTTGAGGGTTGAGGGATTGCAGGCTTCGGGCGTATGCTTCCGATCTAGAAGATTCGTTTCAAGTCTGCGTTTCTTGTAGATTTCTTTGAGGATCGCTTTGCTTCATTTGGGGGTTCTTTCACGGCTCCTTTTTTTAAATTCCTGTTGGGGTTCCTCAAAACCCTTGAGGGGTTGCAGGGCCAAGGATAAGAGCTCCTTGCCGAAGCAGATCACGACCTGATGAAAGGATGGCTTCTTTGCATTTTGCAGGGGGTTTAGGGTTTAGGGGGTTGGGGTTTAGAATTTAGTCCGTGGTCTTTATTTGACTGCAAGGATCAGATTCGACCATGTCGTGTCACATGCAAGAAACTGCGAAGTTGAGACCTCTCGACAGCAAAATCGAAGCGAAAACAGGCCACGACCAACTCATATGGAAGCCTCACATAGCAAACCCTTAGGGCTCCTTATGGCAAACATGGTAGAGCACACCCCAGAACCCCACCGTTTCGATTAACGCCGCTACCTCCATTGTAGTCCCTTTTTGCGTGGTTACCTTATAGGATCCTCAGATGTATCGGTTTGATTAAATCCAAAATAAGGAACTGCAGTACTACAATGCTCTTAGGATCTTACGACCACCAGTTCGGAGAACCGAGGCCCCCCGATGCCAACGCCACGGGCTTCCAAAACGGTCCGCAGTCCTCGCCCGTCAAGCTGGACCTGAGGTGGCTTTCCTCGGTCTTTATGAGGTTCTCCCAGAGGTGGTTTAGGGGTTTAGGCGGTTTAGGTTTTAGGGTCCTAAGTACCTATATGATAGAATGTATAGGGTTTCTACATTAGGACGTACGTACTGTTAGGATTCGCGGAAGTATCCCCCATAACGGTACCTAGAACCCTTTGGTTCTGTTATTTCGCAACGAATTTGCAAGGGTATGGGTTGTATTGGGGGTTTGTGAGGCTCTACAGCCTAATGTAAAGAGCTCTATAGGATCTATGAATGAGCTTCTTCATGCTCTGTTTTGTTTTAAGCTTCCGTCGGAAAACATACTGCTCTTACCAGCAAGACCTTATCATACAGAGTTATACGGTAATTCGTATCGATCCCTGAAACACCCCCCACGTGTAGCCTTCTTGAGGGCAGGGAGAGACACATCTACCCGATTGTGTGACTTTGCCAAGTGCAGAAGAATCGGAAACGGAAGGTAATTAGGGAGTTTCCGATACTATTCATGGATGCGTGCCTTCATTGATGAATGCATTTATGGTTGTGTGTATGTATGTATGCATCTATGCATACATGTATGCATGTATGTACGTAGGTACATGTGGGTATGTCCACGTGCATTCACATGAACATAGACGTTCGCTTGAACGCATGTATGCTTTCTTGTATGTATGTACGTGCACATGTGTATGTATAAGTGCAAGTACACGTGTGTATACATGTCTATGTATCTATTACTATGTCTTTCTGTTTACGTGTACATGTATGTGTATGTCTGTGCATGTATGTGTGTACGTACGTAACGTATGTATATATGCATGTGTGCTTGTGTATGTACGCATGCATGCATGCAATAAGTATTTGTATATGTATGTATGTAGGTAGGTAGACTAGCTATGTGCATATGCCTGATTACGGCATATACGATATATACGTGTGTATTTATACCTCTTCGGTTTCGTGCACAGAGTATTTGTCAATGTGGTCGTGTTGGTCCTTCCAAGTAGTGCCCAGGAGCATGTCTTGTTGGCTGCTGGATAAGGTTGGCTTGTTGTGCAAAACCCCCAAGCCTAAATCGACAAACAACATGCGCACACACCGGCAACCCGAAAGCTTAAAACCTAAGATTTAAAGCCGTGAACCCTGAAAGGCAGCAGAATCCTTCCGCAAAGCTGGCGCTGGCTCAGGTTCTCGGTTGGAATTTCCGGGCCTAGCAACATATAAGGGTTTACGGTTTAGGCCTAGCGCTATTTCCTGGAGAAACAGCAACAGATATCGTTAGGAATCCCTTAGTCCAGCTATTCTGGTTTCCTTATTTTGGTTCGCAGGCTCATGGTTTGTGGCGATCGGTGATAGTCCACCCTAGCATTCTTGCCGGAACAACATGCCCAACTTAAACAGAGGAGTCCCTTCGATTATAATCAGCATCATACTAATGTACCACAGGTCCTGCGTAGCTGGCTACCGTTTAAGCTTTGGGGTCTTCTATGATCCGACCCTTGAAACACGTAAATTCTGGGCCAGGGAACCCTTCAGCCCCAAACTGTAAACAGATACGTCCCAGGGGCCGCACAGAGCTGCAATACTCAAGTCCGATAGCTGGTGATACTGCAGGTTTCTCTCGCCGAAGAGTGTTGCAATCTTTTGTAAAAGACCACTCGGCTGCAAGGTGCCGTGTGCCGTTAAAAGGGTCCATGTACCCAGGTGTTATATACTCGGGCTTTAGTCTAGTTCCTGGCAATAGAGGTAATTACCTGGTCCTGTATGGGGAGCCTCGGCGAAGACGTTTTGTTTTGCATTGCTTGGGTACTCCAGCTTGAACCGGATGTGCAACGCCCCAAGAAACTAGAGACAGAAAACCAAACACCCGATCGCTGAACCGGGATCTAACTGGATGACACAGGTTGTACTTGCCCCCTTTCACAGGATTTAGACAAGCTTGTTGTCAAAAGAACATCCCAGGCGAATAGATCAATACTTGGGATGCTTGCGCAAGCCTATTCACTAGTATTGTAACAGCCAGCTACAGTCACCTCTATAGACCATGGGCCCAGACTCGACAAGCGGCTTGAATGGAAGCTGGGAGTCTTGGGTGTTTCTGTAGTACTCTAGTCTTTCACTCGCAGGGACCACACAAACCGCAGTTCCTTTCAACGGCAGCTGGTTTGGCAGTGCAGTCTGTGTGTGTGTGTTGCACGTGGCTCATTCGGCATTCTACGGGACTTTACACATTGAGGGGATCATAGCCTGAGAGGTGGAATCCTAAACCTCGAAACTCCGAACCCTGGACGCCCAAACCCAAACCCCTGCACCTAAACCCCTAACTCTTAGACTCTACCCCATAGGCCCCGAAGTAGTTCCTTTTGGGGGCTCATATGTAGAATCCTATAAGGTAATCCCAAAAAGAACTGCTATGGGGCCTATGGGGAAACCAAAGTTTGGGACCTTTTTTCCCCAAAGGGTCCGAAGTACCTTTATAGTAGAATGCAGGGTTTCTATATTAGGAATTACTATTATGATTTGGGGAAGTATCCGCCATAACCATACTTTAGACCCTTTGGGTTCCTTGGTAAACACTGAACCCGAAACCCTGAACCCTAAACCCTGAACCCTAAACTCTGAACCCTAAAACCCTAAAGCCTGAACTCTAAACCCTACACCCTGAACCCTAAACCCTAAACTCTAAACCCAAACCCTATCCCTCCAAGGACCTCATAGTTAGGGCCCTAGACCCCTTAAGGACCCCATAATAAGGTTTCTGGAGGCATAGGGAAAATTCGGGACTTCTTTTCCTGGGGCCCGCACCGCAGGAGCACGGGGAGCGAGGGCTCCGTGGTCGAAGGGACTCGGAGGTTTGAATGCCGGGCCGCTGAAGCTTTCGGAGTGTGCCCCAAGGGTCCATAGTTGATACGGTAGTTTCCTAAGGGTTCCCTAGAGGGATCTATAAGGGTTCCCTAAAGGGATCGATAAGGACTCTGTATATAGTGAACCTTAAGCCTTAAGGGTCCAAAGGACCCATTAATTAAGTACAAGGTTTTAGGATAGTGGTATGTAGGTTAGGATTTTGGAGAGTGTATGATTATTAGGTACTTGGACCCTTGGGGGTGTAGCTGAGGTGTAGGTTTACAGGATTGCAGCAAAGAGTTGCTGGTGTGCTCTTGGGGTAGAGTCTGCGGGGCTATGGTTCGAGTTGGGTTTAATGGTTCAGGATAGTGTTTTTGTATTTGGCTCGTGGTGTTTCTACATGGATGGCTTGCTCGAGCAGCGCTGCTCGACATTGTCCGGCACGCATTGGACAAGAGAATCTGAGAAAGGCTGCAGTCTCGTTGTCTGGCCTCACTGGCCTCTCCTTCGGAATTGCTGTCTAGCTGTGTTGCTGTAGCTTTAAGCCACAGGGGTTGCTTCTGGCATGTCTGTCGACTTTGGGTCCAGCAGTCTTATATCATGGTGTTTTGTGGTTGAGAGCATAACATCTGACAGTTATCCCCAAGGAGCACGCTAGCTCCTCTCCTCAATGCCTTGTCATGGCCTCTACCCCCCCAAGCCGTGGAACTAGTGAACTAGTGCTCCTGATAAAGCTAAGACTTGCATTCTGGCTTGCATTCCTCAAGCACTGAGAATTGGCAAATGAGCCTCAGCAGCTAGACAAGACTAGTATAATTAGTAATTACCCCTTTCATTTCAATCCCTAGGGCAATACATCGGCTAGAAATCCTAACCCTACCCTCCCTGTCCAAATGGCTCGAGCTCAGCATCTTTCTTTGATTAAGCTGGCTCAGGGTGCAGGGTTTTGGGTTTTCAACAAAACAGATGACAGTACAACTCGTGGAGGTTCATGTGGTTACAGATTTCGTGGTCGAACCCTAAACTCCGAAACCTATTAAGTCATAAACCTATGCCCTAAACTACCATAATAACCTACTTGTGTGTAGGCCCTTATAGCAAATCTTAATGTGGAAATTATAGGGACCCTGCAAATTTAAGTTACGGCAGGTTAGGGTAACCCTAACGTAAGCCCTTTTGGGGGTTTCGGGCTAATGCATCTGGGTCACCGTCGGTTCGGGGCCCCGGTGGTGCGTGATGGAAGAACTCTACATGTATAAGGTTGACACGGGAGCCATACCGTCTTTCCAGTTTGTAGGGCTGTCAGAAGGAACGAACTGACATGCCATCCTAGACGAAGTTACTTCCCGCGTTGGCGCCGGGATCGGCGCTTCGGTTCAAGCTACCAGCAAGGGCAGCCGAAATGCAGGAGATGCACAACCGAAGCTAGCAACAACAGCAACCACACCTTTAAGCGAGGAAATGCTGGCACAGAAGCGAAAATCCCTGAGCCCTAAACCCTGTACATCAGGATCTAGACCCATGTGTGGCATCCATTAGAGTCGAACCCGAAACAAGTGTATCCCAGAGAGCCCAATACCCCTTAACTAAGGAATATAGCTTAAATCATAATATGAAGCCCTATATAATTTAAGCCATATTCCTAAATTAAGGGGTATTGGGCTCTCTGGGATCACCCCTAAGTCGAGATTGCACAGCTCCACACCAGCACCGGATTTATTCACGCATTGCCCCTTATCCCACTATCTCAAGCCCTTAAGCCTACACCGCAGAGCCAAAGCTACGACGACCAACACCTGAGCCCGACTTCCGGCAGAGCAAAGTCAATATCAACTCCTAAGCCGCACCTCAACCCACCAGCCACTCAGACTGGCCAGAGACACATTGCGGATCCTTGAACCCTAAACCCTCAACCCCAAACCCTGTCTGCAGCTCTTGAATCTTTGCTGGACCTGCGGAGCCCGGGAGAGAGGTGCTTTCGGGACAGGGTCTAGGTTGAAGATGTTTTCTGTTCCTTGTCCAAGCGCATGTTTCCATTGGGCTTAAGTAGGTGGGGCCTGAGAGGCTGCGCTGTGTAGGTACCAAGAAGTGTGATGAGATCACAACCCAAAGCCCAAAACCCCAACCTAAATCCTAAGCTTTGTATGCCTTCAGCTTTGATGTTGAATGCTTAAAGCAGGATTTGGTTTCGGAGCATATATGAGCACCCCACCAGGAGCCGAAAGATTCGTTAATTTATGGCTCCCGGCGTTGTGGCTAAGGCGGTCCAGCGTGCAGGGTTTTGGAAGCGAGCCCGAGTTTCTATAAACTTGCTTGTGCAGGTGTACCTAGAGGCTCATAACCTACCCCTTTTTTAGGATACCTAGTTTTATGGTTAGGATCTGTTCTCTTAAAAAGTAGGCGCCTTAAAAAAGGGGTAGGGTATGAGACTCCAGGTATGGTTCAGGGCTCCTCACATGCAAGTAGACCCTTAAGGGTTTAGGGTTTAGGGTTTAGGGTTTAGTTTGGTTTGCGTTTCGGCTGTTTTGCTGCCTTGCCCTAACCGCAAGATTGGATAGCCCTAAACCTTTGACCCCAAATGCTACATCCTGACGATATATATATGTACCTTAACCCCAAATAACCTACCTTCTTAAGGAGGTTCCTTAGGGTCCAGGTATGTATAAGATCGGATGTCCCAAGAGCGGCACTGCAATTCAGAGCGTGAGATGAACTCTCGACCTGCCAATCGCCTACCCCAGAGGGACGGTTGATGATAAAAATCCTGCATTACCTTAAGGACCCTAAACCATGAGAATTATGGCATATTTCTGATTATGGGTAATGCAGGATTTATACTATCACCCGAAGCTCTCATCCAATGAAGAGCCAAGAACGGCAAGGAACACCCTACCTGGAGGTTCAGGGGTAGTTATAAGTGGGGTAATTACATATAACTACCCATGAACCTCCAAATAGGCCCTAGATTTTGTAGGTCAATCGTCCGATCCAATCGTTTTAGATTTTGCGGGCTTGGGGTTTGGGGGTTACCTTATATGATCCTAAATATGAAGTTGGTCAAGCCAAAAAGGGAACTGCAATGGATACTAGAGGTAGGGGTCCTGTGTCAGGAAGGTGTATCAAAGGGTAAAGGAGGGAGCCCTAATAAGGACCCCTAGGTATATACCCACAATATAGCCATTATGTACCCAGTATATAGCCCATTGTGCGGTAGGGGTCCCCATTAAGGGTCCTTCCTTTTCCCCTTTGAGTGTAAGCTTTCGTCAGGAAGTCTCCATTGTGATTCTTTTTTTGGTTAACCAATTTTATGGTTAATTAGGATCCTATAATAGAGTTTTTGGCTAAGCGAAAAAAGGAACTACAATGGAGACTATAGGTAAGCTTTCGTCAGGAACTCCAATGGCATGGGACTCTCAGCGGATGCCGGGCGCTCGGCCTGGTCCCCAGCAATTTAGGGTTTAGGGTCTAGGGTTGGTTTTTGGGGTTTGAGGGTTGTTTAGGGTTTAGGGTTGTTTTTTGGGGCTTGAGGGTTTGGGGTTTAGGGTTCTTTTTGGGGGGTTTGAGGGTTAAGGGTTTATAAGGTGTGATTTTATCCAGTCGTTCGATTTGTTCCCCTTCAGTTCCGTTTTTGTTGTTCGTTGTGTGTTTTGGGTTGTGCTGTTTGAGTGTTCTTTTGCTGATGAGATTGGTCGTGTGTTGGCTTGAGTTTGGAGTGTGTGTGTGTGTGTGTGTGTGTGCGAGTTTCTTTCTGGGGTTCCAGTGTATTTTTTGTGGTAACGGGTCAGGAGGGAGTGTATATCCAGTGACCCCCCAACTCCACCTAGGACTCCCCAAGGGCAGCTAAGATTCTCGAAGGATCCCAAGTACACATTTAGACGACTACCCACGTAGTATATCCAAAACCCTGAATAACCTCGGATTCAAGGACTGATTTAATCAGGTACCCTACAAACATCCAACAAACATAGATTTTTTGGGGGGGCATCCAGGACTCGTTTGTTTTTTGTTGTTCCGGCCGTAGCCGAATTAGCTTTCAGGCAATTGCGTTTGCATCCCTGATGCCTAGACCCGGAGTTGTTGCACTTTGTTCAGTTCAGAACCTTGTCAGAAGAGACCAACCCTAAACCCTAAACCTCAATTGCAAGGCTCCAGGGGCCCATACTTTAAGGTTTCGGGGTCCAGGGATCATAGCATGCAAGGTTTTCGTGGTATGTTGAGCCCTACGGTAAGGTTTCTGTTAGGGTTTAGTTATACGGTGGAGGGTAGCCAGAGAGAAAGAGCGCCACGTCTGCGGTTGGTCTCGACCAGTGAAGTTGGATTGAAGACCCACACCCACCCGCAATACCGTGATATAGAGGTCGGAATAATGACCAGTAGTAATGTAGGGGCCTTAATAATTAGAATACTGTTTTGCGGCCCATTGTACTTCAGCTCTAGTCAGGAACCCCCCCCAAAAAAAAATTGGTCATGATTTTGGCCCCTGCATTATAGCTGAACCCTCAACCTGCAACCTAACCGAAAGGGACCTCAACAGTCAGACATAGGCTCTGGGGCATACTATGCGCAGTACAGCACCTACAGGGTCATACCCTACCCCTTTTTTAAGGTACCTATTTTTCTATATGAGAGAACCTAACCATAAAACTAGGTACCCTAACAAACGGGTAGGGTATGACCCTCTAGGTAAGAGAAATAAGAGCCCGAAGGAATGATCTATCCAGTCCCCTATTTTTGACCTCAGACTTAAAACCGGAACCTGAGACCTCCACCTCGCTTTAAAGCCTGTGTATAGTAGCCTCACAGTCGAAGTGCAGTCCTGCACGCATACGCTCAGCGAGCACACGCGTAAAAGAAGCAGAATTGTTCCGAGCAGCCGGCTGACCTTGCTTGTAAACAGAAACCAAGCACTTTCCATACATTTGGCTGAGCAAGAGCGCGCACGCCGCGGAGCCGATGTTCCCCTAGGCGTAAAGGCGATGCAAAATCGGCCGTCTGGTGCGTGCGAGGACCAAAAAGTAGAGAATGAGACCTTGCGTGCATGATGAATGAATGCATGCTGATAAACGAATGGTTGATGATAATGACAGTCGCTCCGCCCTCTCCTCTTGAGACTTCGCTGTTGCTATAGTTGAAGCTACTGCCGATCTTTCCTGCCCTGCCTGAAAGGCATACCTGGGCCCTAAGGAACCTACCTGTTTTAGGGTTCCCGAATATGATTTTTTTATATAAGTCCTCCTCATATGATTTCTTTATATAAGTCCTTAAAAAGATTTCTTTATATAAGTCCTTAAAAAGGTAGGTTATTTGGGGTGAAGGTAATCCTCCAGACCCTAACTGCCAGCTTGCCGTTCCTCACGGCGCTCCACAGCGCCTGCGGAAGGGCATCCTTTTCGGTGAGGCCAGTCTGCGAAAACATGGGGGAAGAGTTCCACAAGAGCTTTTGCGGTGTTTGTTATAAGAATCCGACAAAAAGCTCTACAAGGGTCCTGTGCCCCTTGTATAAGCAAGAATAACCATACCACCTTTCAGTGTTCAGACTATTTACGTAAGAAGAAGACTTCATGTGTTTTCCCCGTGGGTTATTGACCTAAACAGAGTTTCTGAAAAGCTCTCAAGAGATAATGGTCTTGTAAGAGTTCTGTGAGAGCTCTAGACCCTTTGCCCTAGAGTTCAGGATGTTGGATGTATGGTGTTTTTCGTCTGACTTCCTGAATACCTTTTGGGGTTCAAGATTCAGGGTTGGGAGTATCTCTAGAAAGTAACTGGCACGATGCGCTGTTATTGTAGTATGTACGTAAGGGTCTGTTTGGACCCTTAGGTTATTCATCTTTCAAGGTCTTGGATTGAGAGAATATGACTCGCATAGTAAACCCCCCGAACTGCGTCCTCATGAGCAGTGTCTCATAAGGACCCTTGGGGAGGATTATAATAAGGACTTGATAGGGCTCATTGAAGCAAGTATAGCCCTAAACCCTAACTCCCTCCCCCCTACCCCCCTATGGGTCCTTATGAAACGAACCGTGTCTTAACCTACAGGTCGCATGCTTGGTTTGCTCCTACTCCCGGGAATGGGGCTTAGGGCTTAGGGTTTAGGGTTTTTAGAGGTTTAGGGATTAGAGTTTAGGGTTTTAGGGGTTTGGGGTTTAGGGGTGTGGGCTTTAGAGTTTAGGGTGTAGGGCTTAGGTTTTAGAGTTTAGAGTTTAAGGGTCTGCCTAGGCATACAGAGGGAGTGCTCCATGAGTGCTAGTCAGTGCTCATGACTGCTATGCTTGTAATCCTGAACCCCCTTAAGGCCTAACCTTGCTTGAATAGGCATTCCAACTAACGAACACTCGGCCAAAGAGGGGGCAACAGGAAAACAATTTGAACCCTAAACCCCAGACGGCCCAGACCCTGAAAGTCCTTGGATAGCAGGCATCAAACAGGGTTAATTAAACAAAAAGATCCCTAGACTCTAAGCCCTCAGCCGAAACCTCGAAACCCCAGCTTGCAAATTCCCCAAAAGCCTCGTACAGCATCACGTTTTTGGGTGGTTTTCTGGGGTCCTTAAGTAACTATCGGTTGTCAGAGCCTCGGAATAGCGTCCGAAGGTTCAAGCTTAGGGGTTGAGAGGTTTAGGGTTCAGGGGGTTAGAATTTATGGGGGTTGGAGTTTAAGGGGTTGGCGGTTTAGGGCTCAAGGGTTTAAGGTTTTAGGGTAGCAGTGGTTTTGGAGCCACACCCTCAGGGTCGAAGCACCCCCTGTTTTAGGACTTTGGGTCCTTATTGGGTACCAGAAACCTTCACAATGAGGACTACTTGGACCGGTAGGGTTAGATTTGCGGAAGAATGCCTCCACCCAAAACAAACCCTCGACCAACAACCCTATAACCCTGAATCGTAAAACCCGCCGGAACCCTAAACCCTAAACCCCTCAACCCTAAACCCTAAGCCCTAAATCCAGGTTTTGAACACCTACCTGTACTCTCCATTATAGCTCCCTGTTTGGGTTTCTGTTAGGATCCTAATCTTAGTTTTTGTTTTAACGAAGACAAGGAACGGCAATGCTATAGGCAATAGAGGGGCCTTAATACCTATACTATTTTTTTGGGGTTGCTTGTTACGGCTATGGTAAAATATACCCCAAGGCCCAAAGCCCTATTGGAAGTACTAAGACCCTAAACCCTAAACCCCACCCCTAAACCCTAAACCCTAAACCCCACCCCTGCATTAGAGCCCAAAAGCGCAGGCCCAGCCTGCATGGCTGGTCGCTCGCTGAGACCGGGGGGGGGGGGGAGTCTGAGGGTAGGGCTTTATAGGGTTTAAGGTTTAGGGTTTTAGATTTAGGAATTTAGGTCCTTCAGGATACCACAATTTAAGCGTTAGTGGGGGGGGAGGCTTTTGGTAGGGCTCAGGGCATAGGTTGAGGGGTTTAGGGTTTAGGGCTTTTTTGGTATTTGGTTTTAGGGCTTAGGTTGAGGGGTTTAGGGAGATCATTCTTTCCCAAAGGCTCCCAGGAGCTTTATTCATAGTAGATACTGAGGCCTTATAAAAGGGTCCCTATATAGGTACTTTAAGGCATATGTATATACTATATGGGTACAGGGAGCCTTAGGGTTTGCATTGGAAGCTTAGTCGATTTTGCGTTGGTCTCGTTCCGTATGTGCTGGCTAAATCCTAAAAGCCCTAAACCCTAAAAGCCCTAAGCCACAAACCCTAAACCGGTAAGGAATTCTAGCTGTTCGGCCGTCGGAAAAGAACCCACCCAAAACAAATAAAACCTACACCGGGCTTTTGGATGGCAGTAGTTTGGTCATTTCGGTTTCTCGCTGGCGACCGGAGTCTGGCTGGAAGTTGAGGTCCCCTTTGGCCCTTGGCTGAGATACCTTCCCCTGAGGGCCCAAGCACTTATACACATACATACATATATATATATATATATATATATATATATCTAACTAACAATAATATCAATATATACCTATATATATATATATATATGTATAGATATAGTCATATGCCCTGCCAAGTAGTAACCTACATAACTGCTATACGAAACCCAAGTACCCAAGTATAGTGGGTCCTTTGGACCCTCAGGGTTTCTTTTTTGGTTAGGGTCGCATGATGGGCTTGTCTGTTCCTTTAGAAAGGCAAACCGGGTGAGGATCCTTGAACACTATGGAAATTGGGTAACCTGGGGGCCTAAATAGCTACGTATTATACTATGTTGATGGTTCCTTATTATAAGTATGGTAGAAGGGGCCCCGAAACCGTATTCTTTTTAGTGATTGAGGCCCCTATATTATGCCTGAGATGATCCCTCTGATTTTGGGGGGCCATCAGCACCGACAGTTCATTCATGTACCCGAGTACCCGCGTATGCTCAAATTGCTGAGACGTCGATTGAACTCCTGAACCCTGAAGCCCCAAATGGGTGGTTATCAATATTAGGGTCCTTTTTTGGGCCCTTACTATAATACGGCACCTAATGTTTAGGGTATCCAAAAAGGGACCATGATTTTGACAACCACCCAAACTTCGAAACCCCCCAAAGCCCCTATAGCCCTTAACCAGAGATGTTAAACAAAAGGAGCGATTGAACAAGAGGAAAATGCGCCAAATTAGAAATCGTCACCTTCCAACATCAAAAAACAAGCAAGTATGGCCACAAGTACCCCTAAACCCTAAACCCCAGATTAATCCCTGGTAATGAACAAAGAGATCTTCAGCTGAGGTCGAACTGAAGAGTTGCCTGGCTGCCTCTATGTTCCGGTCTGACTCAACAGCAGCAATATAGAGGGGCCTGGATCATCCGCCCTACTACCTATATAGACCCCCCCCCCACCTGCCCTCGTTATACCCAAAATACCGACTATTAAGAACTTAGCAACTGAGTAGGTAGCCTTTAGCCTTGCGGGGTTCATAAAATCCTATACTCCATTTGGTTAACCTTTTTGGGGCTAGGGTCCTGCGGGGGTGGCGTTGTTCGTCTGAATGTGGTCCTCGATTTGGGGTATAAGGAAGTATGTATATGTATATTAGGAGCCTGGTTACCAAATATCCTAACTAAACCCTACTTGGAGTTTCATGGGTAGTTATAAGTAGGGGTAGAAGCAGGGTAACAATACTTGTAACCCATATGAATGGACTTATTACCCTACTTATAACTAACCCCTGAACCCCCGGGAAAGCTCTAAACCCTAAGCCTTATTAATGTTGTGAAGTCTTCAGGCCTCTCTATGACGCTGAAGAGGGATTATCCAAGAGTTCATAGGACTCCAAAGAACAAACAGTTTGAGCCAGCGACCTACAAAGATTTTAGGGTTTTAGGGTTTGAGGTAAGGTTTAAGGTTGAGAATTCATGGCTTTAGCTGAGACCCCCCCCCCCCCGCTCTCCCGCCCATATCCAGGGTCAGAGAGGGTGTGGGGATTTAGGCTTTCGGGATATAGGATAAGGTTTCCCTGCACCCTGAAGAACCTGCCCCCTTCAGGTCGACTTTGTATGATATCCTTATATATAAGTCCTCAAAGCTGTAGGTAATTTGTGGTCCATGTATATAGGGTTTAGGGACATAATTCTTTCCAGCCCTGAAGATTCGCCCGCCGGTGGTCCCGGGAGAAGAAGCTGTTCATCGCAGGAGTGGTGCGAGTTTCCCATTGTGGACTCTCATACTGGTACAACCCTGAGACGGGCGATAGGGCTCCACATGAAGCTTTCGTTTCAAACTACAGAGCAGAGGTGACTGACCCTGACTGCAACTGGGTGAATCTACTGCGCAAGCTGTGGAAGCTCACTTTGACCAAGCTGGGCAGGAGGGAGCTTGACAAGGAAGAGGGCACCGGATGTTTCGAAATTAACTGTACACCCGCCGAAAGGCTTTGAAACCAATGTACGGCATGCTGGTGTAGGGAGTGCGCGGGTATTGAGTCGTGCTCTACCTAAAACATCGTCGCGCGCTCTGACCAACTCGCTTGATGTGAAAGAGGGGACGGGATGCTTCGGCAAATTCACGTCCCCAGGCCAAAATGCCCCGACAGCATTTCCGCCTCCAGGGATGTATGATCCAGATGGGATAGTGTACGTAGGATGAACCCAATGACGGTTCTTGTAGCACCAGGAATAAACTACTTTCCAAGGTTCGTATTCCCTCAAGCACGATGTAGATGGTGGAACCACACACCCTCAATCCTGGGCTCCAAAGCCTTTCGAACTTCCTGAAACCTTGCGCTCTAAACTTGAAGCTCTGAACGGAAAGCCCCAGAACAATCCTAAACCCAGAGCCCACACCTATAAACCCCAAACCACAGGTTGGCTTTGGTGCCTCTTCTTCATCGTCTCCTACTTTGCAGTCGGCATCCTCTTCTACTCACATGCACCTGGGCAAAGTTCAGTCTGGGAATGGTGGAGGCGTAGCCTCCACGTGCACAGGATGCATGCATACATAAATGCTTATATGTAATTACATACTTACGTGACCTTCAGATTATCAACTTACCTTTTTACTTGTGCTGTCAGAGTTATCATGTGTTATCATTCCCCGTGTTTGCTTCGGATGTCATGATCTCCGTGAGACTGGACATATAATCACCTTTTCTCATATAGTCTTCGATGCCTTATGCAAAGCTACTTGTCTGCCTTTGTTGCAATTCTGTGAGACACACACGCATGTGCATAATAACATAGCATAACTATACAGCAGCGATGCCGCACCAGCAGATTTTCACTCAGATCGATAATACAACGTTTCAAAAATTTGGAATTTCACGAAATAGTTCAGGGTTTGGCAGTTCACTGTATGGGTTAAGGTTGTTAACTTCCACCAAGGTGCTGCGGGACTATTGCTGAGGCTATCGAACGCTTGCGGGTTGCAATGTCCCTGGGCCCCCAAACCTACCGCTATGAGTGCATTTAAGAACAACATAGATGCCTGAGTATATAGTAATACCACTCCTGAAAATGTCTTAGCCTACTTATAATAAAACCCTGAACCCTTAAGCCTTAGCGCAACCCCGAAACCCGGCTCAAATTATTAGAACCATCTCCTCTCAACCCTAAACCCCAAACCCTAAACCCGAATCATCCAAGCTCGCAGGTAGAGACGAAGCCGTTGCTTGGTTGCACCCGGCTGTCGCATGACGGGGACGCAAAAAGTTGAAGGTTCATTACCTAGAGGGTCATACCCTACTCCGTTTATTTTAGGGTACCTAGGTTTATGGTTAGGTTCTCTTATCTAGAAAAGTAGGTACCTTCAAAAAGGGGTAGGGTATGACCCTAGAGGTACTGTAATAAGGCTAAGTAAGGGTCTCTATAGTTAATCTACAGGTTGCTATGTGGGTTCTATAAATGGTTCTACCTAGGAGTGTAGGGCTTAGGAGTTTCAGAAATGTTGATTGTTGGGGCCTTTGGACCCTTGGGGTATTGCGCCCAGTGAGAAAAGGGCCCTTAAACAACAAATCATGTTGGAGCAGGTTTGGGCCTTTCTAGGGCTTGGGGTTTAGGCGGGTTTGGGGTTTAGGGTTTAGGCGGGTTGGGTGTTTAGGTTTTAGGGGAGTTTAGTGTTTAGGGGGGTTGTGGGTTTAGGGTAAGGCACCTGCCCACTATCACGCTAAACCCCTAGTTTTTCTCACTGGTATTGACCTCTGCACCACCTACGTCTCTATTTCCCTAAACCCTAAAACTCACTCTGAAACTGGGGACACCTTTCCGCGGGCTAGTATAGGGGCCTTAATAATTTGAATAGGGTTTGTGGTATAATATGCATTAACTATAATAAGGAAACTCCAAAACCCTATTCTAATTTTTCAGGCCCCTGCACTAAATCCCTTATAGTAACCCTTATCTAGACCCCTTCTTAGGAACCCTGTTCTAATTGTTAAGGTTCCTGCATTAGGTTTCGACGTTTTTGCGGGTCGCAAAGTGCGATCGCGAGCCTTGAGCTTCGGCCTGAAATGCTAAGCCCTAACGGTTTCAGGGCTTAGAGCTCGTAGGGTTTAACGGTTTAGGGTTTATTTAGGGTTTGGTAAGCTCTCACGGTTTCAGGGCGTAGGGCTTGTAGGGTTCAACGGTTTAGGGTTTGGGGGTTTCAGCGTTTAGGGTTTGGTGGTTTATGGCTTAGGGTTTAGGGCACAGGGCATAAGGTGGACAGTCCAGCACCCACCGAACAACCCAAAGCTCTAGACAGAGCCGTGCGTAAGCTGAAGAACCCACAAACCCTCACGATCTCGGGTCCCCAGCTGGACCCTTAATAGTAACATACGTTTTTTCGGAACTTATTACTTGTACAAGTGCAAATCAGAACAAGAAGCCCCAAAAGCTCTCAAGGTAAACCCCAGACCCTGGGTGGTATATCCCTAAATCATGTACCCACAAGATAGTGGGTAATGATCTCCTCATTAGAGGGTACAGCCCTTTTTCGATCCCCAGGTATCCGATTTCGCTAAACACTAAACCCTAACTCCCCAAATCCCTAAACCCCTAAATCCTAAACCCTAAACCCATAAACCCTAAAGCTTAAACCTTAAACCTCAACTCCTCCCGTAATCCCCAAATCTCACTTTTCCCACCCCGAGGTGCGAGAGTGAGGAGGCCCTGGCTTCGCAGGAGTCCCGATTTCTTTGTTTGGGGTTTAGGGCTTTAGGGGTTTAGGGTCCTTTATGTTTTTTAACGTTAAAAAACATGGTTTGGGGTTTAGGGCTTTGGGTGTTTAGGGACCTTTTGGGGTTCAGAGCTTTAGGGCTTAGGCTTCAGGTTGTAGGGCTTAGCGGGGTTTAGGGGTTGAAGAGAATAGGGGTCTAGTAGGAGTTTAGGGTTTAAGAGTTTAGGGCTTAGGGGTTTAGGCTTTAGGCCTTGGAGGTTTTGGGGGGCTATGAGTCTTTGGACTTCGAATCTGCCTGGAGGTTCATACCCTACCCCTTTTTTAAGGCGCCTACTTTTTAAGATAACAGATCCTCACCATAAAACTAGGTATCCTAAAAAAGGGGTAGGGTATGAGCCTCTAGGTAGTGTACAAGGCTTGTAGTTTAGGGATTTCAGGCTCAGGGCTGATGGTTTAGGATTCAGGGTTTAGGGTTTAGGGCTTAGGGTTTAGGATTCAGGGTTTAGGGTTTAGGGCTGATGGTTTAGGAATCAGGGTTTAGGGTTTAGGGGTTTAGGGTTTAGGCTTTAGAGTTTTGCAATGTTACTGGTTCTGTTGTTCTTTTTACTGTGTTATGACGTTTTGGGGGAACACGGGAGTGTATGGCCTTGAGGGGTTTAGGATTCCTTCAAGAGTTCCTAAGTACCTATATAGTAGAATGTAGGGTTTCGATGTTAGGAGATACTGTTTGATTTGGGTTTTGCTTGTTCCTTGTTCTAGACAAGGAGCTGGTGGTTTTCAGCTCAGGATTTCGAGTTCCGATGTTTGGGTTTTGGTTTGAGGGTGTAGGGTTTAGGGTTTAGTTGTTTAGGGTTTAGGGGTTTAGGGTTTAGGGTTTGTTCGGGTGAGCTGCGCCGGATGAGCACTCCTGGTACATGGAGTGAGAGCTTCCAGGTGTACGTGTTCGTACACGGTGTCCTGCTTTAGACACAAAAAGACTCATGAGTTCCAGCAGTTGCCAAAACCATGCTTTCAGGACATGAAGTCCCGCTTTCGCTGATATTTGTAAGTTCCCATTTCGGCACCCCGATTCCATCTCCCTAAGGCTCCATGTACCCATAAAGTAGATACATAGGCCTTAAAGTACCTATATAGGGACCGCTTTAAGGCCTAGGTACCTATTATGAAGGTACGTGGAGCCTTTGGGTCTATGCTGACCGTCGACCATTGACCTTCCTGCTACGTTGTGGATTCGAGCTGTCAGTCTCCAGAAATGGACATCGAAAACAGGCTCCTAAGGGTTTAGGATTTACCTCTAGGGTCATACCCTACCCCTTTTTGAAGGTACCTACTTTTCTAAATAAGAGAACCTAACCATAAACCTAGGTACCCTAAAAAAGGTGTAGGGTATGACCCTCCGGGTAGGGTGTAGGGTGAATCAGGCCTTTGAAGAAAGAATGCTTTTGTAAACGGGGTCAGGATGACATGTTGCACCTGGGTGCTTCGAAAATCGTTTCGCGCGCATTGCTGTTCAAACTCGCCTCTGGCTCCAGTTACTGGTTGCCCCCGATGTTTCAGGGATACAGGATACATGTAGTTCAGGGTCAAGGCTTGTATTGGAAGGGCTGAAGTGGTTTAAGTGCAGATTCGCTGCCTCGGGAGTCTATCCAGGGAACCGCCTCCAGGATGGCGTGGACGACAGCAGGGTCGGTGTCTTCTTCTTCATGCCGAAGGATGCGAAGCACCAGCAAGTAATGAACGCCCTGCAGGCCTTGCGCAGTGAGGTCCACTCCCTTCACATGGAAGTCGCTGCCCTCCACCAGCAGCAAGCTGTGGTAAGAGCAGTGCCGATGGTGTCGATCCCGGAAGGTGCAGATGTTGGCCCCTAAACCCTAGACCCTAAACCCAGCAGACCAAGCCGGACGGCCCTGCCCAGAGCGAGGTGAAGCAGTACGAGTCGCCGGCTCCTGTACTCTTCGTTACCGAATGGTTTTTTCCTATACCACAATTATTCCTAAACTTAGACAACCCTGAATCCTGAATCCTAATTGGGCTTTAAGCTGCCGCAGTCCTCTTAAACCCACCAGACCCCAGACCTTCTAAATGTGATGGACAGGATTACGACGCAGAAACCTGCGTCGAGTCTTGGACGCTGCTCGTCTGCAAGTTCCTAACTACCGGCCAGGGTATCTGTGGCTTTGCTTCCCGAAGGTTGCTCGCATAGCACATCGACTTTTACGGAATGCGCCAGTCACATAGAGTGCTTGTTGCACCGACTCGCTCTTTGGCCATGTAAAGTTGTTTCGGCTTTTGGCGAAAACTCTTGGCTTAGAGGGAAGCGGGGTAGAATCTGTTGTGCTATTGACCTTTTTTGGGAGGATACTGTCGGTGTACGGATTTAGCTTTGCAGATTGTCTCTGTATAGCCGGCTTCCCAGAGCCTCAGCTAACTTGTGGTTATCCGCCTTGTGCGTAGGGTGCTCCTGCTCAGGGCTACACCGCACCAAAACGCCTTAGTACCAAAACCCAAAAGGCCCCAAAGTCTGCGCGCCCAAAACTCCAAACCCTAATAACCCAAAAGCCCTCAACCCTCAAATTTCACAACAACAACAACAACAACAGCAGCAACAGCAACAACAACAACAACAAGAACAACAGCAACAACATCAACAACACCGACAACGACAACGACAACGACAACGACAACGACAACGACAACAACAACAACAACAACAACAACAACAACAACAACAACAACAACAACAACAACAACAGTAACAGTAACAGTAACAACAACAACAACAACAACAACAACAACAACAACAACAACAACAACAACAACAACAACAACAACAACAACAACAACAACAACAACAACAACAACAACAGCAACATCAACATCAACATCAACATCAACAGCAGCAGCAACAACAACAACAACACCAACACCAACGCCAATACCAACACCAACAACAGCAGCAACAACAACAACAACAGCAGCAACAGCAACAACAACAACAACAACACCGACAACGACAACGACAACGACAACGACGGCGACGGCGACAACGACAACAACAACAACAACAACAACAACAACAACAACAACAACAACAACAACAACAACAACAACAACAGCAACAGCAACAACAACAACAACAACAACAATAGCAACAGCAGCAACAACAACAACAACAGCAACAGCAACAGCAACAGCAACAACAACAACAACAACAACAGCAGCAGCAGCAACAACAACAACAACAACTTTAACCCCACAGGTCAGTGGACTCACTCTACTTTGCCATGGTCTCAATGAGCCTCAGATGTGCAAAGTCGTTGTTCGAGTTTCAGTGTCTTTAACATGTTGAGAAGGGTCTACCAAGGTTCCTTGCAGGGTGGGAGCCGGACACCTTGTAGCCTTCGCAGGGCTCACTATATGGTGACGGACACCAGTTCCATCAGACAGGGTTCCTTTTATGCTTCTATCAGGGCTCTGCAAGACACCTATGACGGTCTAGCGTTTTTTTGGCATGTAGGGGGCTTGGTAAGTAGAATCGGGTCTCTTAAAAGGTTGCGATAAGGGTAACTACAGGGGTTAGTCTAAGGGCTTAACATAGAGGCCTTAGTAATTCAAACAGGATTGTGGGCCCATGCGTGGTATAGATATAGTTCGACCGCAGATTCACTTCTGTTTCTGGGTCCCATGAGGTCGGTGCCAGATTTCTGTGAGAGAGCTGCGAGTTGTCAGGAGTTTATGGCTGATCGATTTTAGTTATGTTTGGTACTCCTTGTTATAGAGATCCCGCAAGTGAACAGGAGGCCTACCAAAAGGCAGCTTAATGTTATATTGGGAGCACTAAGGCACGAACTCTCCAGGGTGAAAGCTTGGGGTCAGATCAGGTTCTAGAGCTTATGGTTGGATCTACGAGCTCCAAACACCTGCAGCTGTTCATGCTGTGGCTACCCAGAACCGGTGTCTATTGATGTTAGGAGACAATACTGGAAGGGAGAAGCAGCGAACCATTAACCACGAGACGACAACAATGACGACCGTGACGACGACTGCTGCTACCACTGTCATGGTTATGCCCAGCACCCCCCCATCTTGAATGTCAATTTCTGCTGCTGCACCTTGGTGCTGCTCCGACTATTGTTGCTGCTGCTGCTACGCCTGCTGCTGCTACGCCTGCTGCTGCGATTCACTGTAGTACGGACTTTTCGTTAACATCATCATCATCATGCTTACTGCTGATGGACAAAATCCTGCATTACCGTTTATAAGCAATATACCATGGTTCCCATAGTTTAGAGTCCTTAGGGTCATGCAGGATTTTGTCCATCATCATGCTTATGACTCGTAAGACTCACAAGCCTGACACTGCTATTTCGTATCGAGTATGACTCTGACATCACCAGTTTGCCATCACACGACCGCTACTACTTGGAGGTTCATGGGTAGTTATAAGTAGGGCTCCTTTAAGGCTCCCTTTAAAGGGATCTATAGGGATTCTATAAAGGTCTAGGGTTGAGGGCCTATCTTGGAGGTTCATGGGTAGTTATAAGTAGGGTTACAAGTAGGGTAACTATACTTATAACTCATGTTCGGAGACTTAGAACTATGCTTATAACTACCCCTGAACCTCCAAGTAGGCTGACTGCGACTACGGGGACAGCGACCATGATCGGTCTTCGGGCTTTCGGTTTGGGGCTGCTGCTACAGCTTTCCTTACAAGTGAGTTAACAATCCAGTAGTTGGACGGTCGGGGGACTTAGTAAGTAGTCATTTTAAAGACTTATAAGTACCATAACCCCAATTAGGGTCCCTTTTAGGCTACTTATAAGTCTACTTACTAAGTCCCCCGACCCTCCAAGTATGCACATTGGCGCTCAAGCAGATAGCAGTGTGGAGCCCGTGTAAGCCCCAAGTAACTACATATGTAGAATTGATTTATCCCCTAGCTGTGGGAAGATTTCAATCCAGACTCAGGAGCACCGTCGGCTATGGCGACTTTGCGCCAGCAACACCTCTTTCAAGGACTTTTACCCTCTTCTATATCATCTATGGGATCATGGCTTCGTGGCTGAAGGAAAGCTCTATAGCACCCTGAAAGTTGTAAGGTCCGCGGTTTCTTCTCCTGGGTTCTGCAAAGCTATGTTCATGCTTGCCTTCAGCATGTCTATGCTTACATTCCCTTGCTTTTGCTGGGAAGCTGAAATCTCACACGTGGGGATCGTGCATGTTGGGAACCATCTTGGCACGCCTATTGCCCAAACCCGAAGCACTCTCCGAAAAGGTCCTGCCAAGAGTAGCTGCGGTACCCAGAATGCCCAAGCCTTAAGCCATCATAGTTTAGGGTTTAGGGCTCACAGGACCCTGTCGTTGAAATCAGGACTTGACCAAACTCTAAAGCCTTGTAAGCCTGCCCCAAAAAGTCTCTGGTATAGCGGGTCTGAACACTGATAAATCAATACTGCTCCTCAGGATTCCAAAATACAGCTCTACTGCCATGTACCCCGAAACCTGACCACCTATACTTATCTACTATTTGCTTAAGAACCCCTAAAAAATAAAAAATATATTCCTTATGGTAGTAATATAGGGATTATTATTTTTATTTTTTGGGTGTTTCTCAAGCAAATAGTAGTTATGATTACCTAGACCCCCAAAAGGCTATGCTTCTACATACCTTGAGGGTCCAGGTAATGCTTTATACAACCTTGAAGCTTGAACCCAGGTGCCTTTCTCATCTTTAGCATTACCCTAAACCCTAGCCCTGAACTCCAGATAACCCAAAACCCTAACCCAAAACCCTATAGAACCCTACACCCTCTAAAAGCCCAAACCCTACACCTCCCTAAACCCGATATTTCCGTAATCCTTAAACAGGTGTCCTTCTCGTCTTTTGCATGCAACCCTGAACCCCTTAAGCCCCAAACCTTAAGCCCTACATAACCCTACCCCCAAGGGTCCAAGTACCTGATAATCATATACTCTCCAAAATCCTAACCTACATAACTACTATCCGAAAAATGAGTACCTGATTATTGGGTCCTTTGGACCCTTGGGGTACACTTCAAAACAACCCTAAACCTGCCACCCAGGTGCCTTTCTCATCTTTAGCATCTCAGCTTGCGACTGCGGGTAGCTCAGTGACAGGGGTGCAAGGGTGAAATGTAGAAGGTTCAATTAAGTTTAGGGGTGTAGAGAATAGGGTTCAGGGTTAGGAGGCTGGGAATAATTAGCAACAGTACTGCACGTATAGTCCCTTATGCAGAGGCCTGAATAGCTCTATGGCAGTAGTGTCCCCAGATGTCTCTACAGAGTTGCCAAGGCCCCTACATGGTTAATGGCCCTAAACCCTAAACCCTAAACCCTAACCAAACACATTATTCATGGTTCGAGTCCCAGTTCGCCAGTGCAGGGTTGTGGAGTCAGCAGCACCTGCAGGCTCCGGGTCACAAGTATTTCCTACCTCGACCATGGATTGTGGTACCGTTGTCGGCTGCCCTACTGCAAGTATTTCTCCTTCAGCATCCTGGGTCACAAAACAGGTTTTCGCAAAACGGTGTTGCAAGTCAGGGGTGTTGTGTCCTCCGGAAACCCTAAACTGGGCGACGTCCTAAGCCCTAACATCTCGGTATCAAGGTCGGAACCCTGGACCCTAAACTGTTAATCCTAAGCCCTAAACCGAAGCCAATACATACGGTTGATGAGTACGGTTGATGATAGATATCCTGCATTACCCACGATAAGGCTGATAAGGAAAACACCATCATTCCCATAGTCTAGGGTCATGAAGGTAATGCAGGTTTTCTAGCTTGAAGTTTTAGGCAGTTCTCTACACTAGGGTCCCTGTTAGGGTACGTCAAAGGGATCTGCAAGTTTTCTATAGAGGTCGTTATAAGAGTACTTTATGAGCAGTTCTCTAAATGAGGGTGCCTTTTAGGGTCCTGTTTATAAGGGCTCCACGCCTCCTTTGGGGTTCCTAGAAGGGGACCCGTTTCAAAGGGCTTTGCGTTATGATTTCTTACATCTACGCCCTTCAAAAAGATTGGTTATTCGGGGTCAAAGCAGGGTTTAGTGTTTATATAGCAGATAGAGGCTTTGCTCCGCAGTCTTTGGATGGCTTGCCGTGCCGAGTGTAGGATTGCTCTGTCGGATCTCCCAGGTTCATGGTGTTGGGATTGGAACAGTAACATTTTTTGTTCCCAAGGCCTGCTATTGTAGTCGGAGGGTTCGGGTTTAGGGTTTAGGGGGTCCTGGGTTTTCGCTTTGTACCTTTCTAGCACTCCAAGAAGCTCGAAGTAGCTACCATTTCCACGCCTAAGAGGCCAACTTACCGGTTGCATGCTTGCAGTGTACGGATATGTCAGCAGCAGAAGACGCCAAGTGTTTTGATACTAAGACGTGCATCCGGTTCACAAGCTTCATCAATGATGCTGATCAAACCTGTGGTTAAGGATGTTGCATGTTGACCCTACCCATAGGCCCCATAGTAGTTCCTTTTTGGGACTACCTTCTAGAAATCGAAATAGGAACCCCAAAAAAAGGAACTACTGTTGATGGACAAAATCCTGCATGACCCTAAGGACCCTAAACTATGGGAACTATGGTATATTCCTTCTAATGGGTAATGCAGGATTTTGTCCATCAACAGTAGGAACCCCAAAAAGGAACTACTAAGGGGCCCATGGGTACAGGGCTGCCTGGCCTCAGCATTTCGCGTCGTTTCCTTTCAGGTCATGGACAAGCTGGAGATGAAGTTTCTCAAGTGCCTGGAGGCCTGGTTGGGAAACCACCATGGGCTTAGGGTTTATAGGGCTTAAGGGGTTAAGGCTGTAAGGGTTTAGGGTCTTAGGGTTTTAGGGTTCAGGGTTTAGGGTCGTGAGTTTTGTCTTTTACGGGGTAGGTTTACCCATAGGCCCCATAGTAGTTCCTCTTGGGGTTCATATCTAGAATCCTATAAGGTATTCCTAAAAAGGAACCACTATGGGGGCCCATGGGCTTAGGTTATACGTGCCCAAGGCTCCGATACAGTATGGTTGCGCCGGAAAACTTCGCAGCCATGGGGTTGCACACGCACTCAAGTAACTGTCTGTTTTTAGGGTTTAGGGTTTAGGGTTTAGGGCTACCCTCGGCTTTTTGGGCCCAAAGACCATACTATATAAGGCTTTTGGGCTATTTTGATCCCCAGGGTTACCTGGTAACGCTGCAGGATTTCTGACTTGGGGTTCAGGGCTTGAATGGGGCCTCCTACAGGAGCACTGGCGGACCCTATGGGTAACTGGCCTTCTGTGGGGTGTACCTGGAGGCTCATACCCTACCCCTAATTTTTAAGGCGCCTACTTTTTAAGATAACAGATCCTAACCATAAAACTAGGTATCCTAAAAAAGGGGTAGGGTATGAGCCTCTAGGTAGAGCAGAGTTCCCAAACTTGCTAAGGTCTTCAGAGCCCATGGCTGGCCCAGTTCCAGTACAACATGGGAGTTTCCGACAATTAGGGGTACCTCATTTTGGGGGTCCTTATCATAGTTATCCTACTATTTAGGGTACTATATTAGGGTCCCCTACTTTCGGATATCCCCACATGAATCCCTTGATGCCAAAAACCGTCAAGTCCGAAACTGCCAAACCCTCAAATGGGCGGTTGTCATTATGGTCCCTTTTTGGGGTCCTTATTATAATACGGCACCTAATATTTAGGGTCCCAAAAAGGGGCCATAATTTTGACAACTTCCCAAATGCAAGTCCTTAAATGCCAATCCCCCCGCCAATGCCAAGACCCCGAGCCCGCATGCCGTGGAATTGGGTTGAACTGATCAGCAGGAGGTGGGTGGTATTTGTTCCAATCGTTAAGCTCTGGAATTTTATGGCTGGGGTTAGGTGCGCAGCGGTAGTCGGGAACTGTCGCTTGAGGCTCGCATTCTGTACAAGTTACGTCTTAAAGCCATAAAGCCCCGAATCCGTATTCAAGCCATGCTGCCCTTAAGCCCAGATCCGTACGTCATCTTCTGTTTGTTTGGCGCAGGGGGTTTCCCGCTCCAAAAACCTCCGGGGCTGGACGAAAAGCTCGGAAATTTCGGAGGCGCCGCTGTGCAAGGGATTCAATTCAGCTTATTCTGCAACTTTCCATCGTTTTCTTGGCACCCATCTCGTGCTGTAAGAGCATGTTTGTGTTTAGCGGCTTCTTTGTGGAGTGCTGGCTTCTCAACATACGACAGCTACTTGCCAAGCCAAAGAGTTTAGTGGCCATAGTGCATCCTTGAACCCCGAATCCCGAAACCAAGTGAGCCCTTAAAACCGAACGTCCTAAGCTTTAACCGCTGGATCCCTGAACCCTAAAGCACTGAAACCCAGAGTACAACCTGGACCCTTATACCTTCAACATGCACTTCCCTGAAGCCTAAAAGCCCTCAACCCTGTAGACCATCATGTTAGAGTCTTTCTGGGCTTGGCAAATCTAGAGATGGGATCCTTCCAAAAAAGATGCGTTCGCATTGGGGCGGCCGTCCGGAAGGCCCTCACCAAAGCCCTCAACGCCCGAAGTCCCTAATATAGGGCCCTTAAAAATTACCTATACTATTTTGGAGGTTCCTGATAATAACTATACTATAATGGCCCCCAAACCCTATTCTAACTATTAAGGCCCGTGTAATACACTCTACAGCCGGAATCGTCCCCAGTGATCTTTTTTGTAATAAACGAAGGAGTGAAGCTTCATGCTCTGGGCTGGCCCCTCGAAGTCTCCAAACGCCCCAAAGGCGGTAAACCCCCAACACTCCCAACATTTGAACTCAGCAGCTGAGTTGGTAACCTTTATATACCCGTTTGGGGTTAATATAATCCTACCACACTGCAACAGGTTAACCTATTCGGGGCTAGGGTGCTCAGCTCCTACATGAAGTTGAACAGACCCTGCTACGACTCCCCTAAACCCTTATGCAACCTTTTTGAGTTTTGGGTGTACCTAATCATCATATACTCTCCCAAATGCTACTTTCCCGAAGCCGACTACCTGATCATCGGGTCTTTTGGACCCGTAGCAGAAAGGAAACCCAACGCAGGGAATGCTATACCATCCTAAAGCTGGGTACCTGATCACTGGGTCCTTTTTCGACCCTTAAACCCCATTTATCAAGATCCAAATCCCTATAGAACCCTCATGGAACCTTAAAAGAGACCCAAGTTAAGGAAACCCAGATGGAGGGAAGGTGTTTCGGCTTGAACCCCTAACCCTAAGCCTCTCAACCCAAACCCTCAAACCCGAAAACCCTCAAACCCTAAACCTTGAACCCGAAGCCCAAAGAGCGAAGGATTTTCGGCCGGGGAATGCGATGGATGAGTTGGCAGCTCCTTGGGACCCCTCTTAGCCCTGCTGGTTCCTTCGGATTCAGGGCTTAGGGGTTTAGGGTTTAAGGGTTTAAGGGTTTAGGGTTTAGGGTTTAGGGTTTAGGGTTTAGGGTTTAGGGTTTAGGGTTTAGGGTTTAGGGTTTAGGGGTTTAGGGGTTTAGGGTTTAGGGTTTAGGGGTTTAGGGTTTAAGGGTTTTGGGGTTTAGGGTTCAAGGGTTTAAGGGTTTTAGGGTTTAAGGGTTTAAGGGTTTAAGGGTTTTGGGGTTTAGGGTTTAAGGGTTTAAGGGTTTTAGGGTTTAAGGGTTTAAGGGTTTAAGGGTTTTGGGGTTTAGGGTTTAAGGGTTTAAGGGTTTTGGGGTTTAAGGGTTTAAGGGTTTAAGGGTTTTGGGGTTTAGGGTTTAAGGGTTTAAGGGTTTTGGGGTTTAAGGGTTTAAGGGTTTAAGGGTTTTGGGGTTTAAGGGTTTAAGGGTTTTGGGGTTTAGGGTTTAAGGGTTTAAGGGTTTTAGGGTTTAAGGGTTTAAGGGTTTAAGGGTTTAAGGGTTTTGGGGTTTAGGGTTTAAGGGTTTAAGGGTTTAAGGGTTTTGGGGTTTAAGGGTTTAAGGGTTTAAGGGTTTAAGGGTTTTGGGGTTTAGGGTTTAAGGGTTTAAGGGTTTAAGGGTTTTGGGGTTTAAGGGTTTAAGGGTTTAAGGGTTTTGGGGTTTAGGGTTTAAGGGTTCATGGGGCTTAGAGGTTTTACGGTCTGGGGTTTAGGGGTTTCCGGCTTAGGGCTTAGGGCTTTGGGGTTTAATTTAGGTTTGAGGTTTGAGGTGTAGGGTTCTGGCAGAATTGAGAGCCATCATGAAGTTCGGTGACTCAGAGGGCTTTTGGGTTGCAGGGCTTCAGGGATTCTGAGGATTGATGATGTGATAAACACCCAGATTAGGTCCCTGCATGACAGGTGAGTGGACTTCCGAAAGGTCACAAGCAGATTGCACGCTGAACACAAATCATAAGGACCCTAGGGGGTAGGGGGCCTTAATGCCCATAATAAGGGCCTAATCAGGCCCATTTTAAGGAAGTGTAGTCCCCTACCCCCTCCCCCTACCCCACCTAAGGGTCCCTTGAACTAAACCAAAGTTGGCTAGGGTTGTTCAGGGTGTACCTGGGCCCTAGCGTATATGTACAGGGACTATATACTGACTCCTTCAAGGTCAAGGTATACCTGGAGCTCTAAACTCGAATCGGAAGTCTTGTACCCCAAGCCCGAAACTCAAGTCATGAAGCCAATCCCGACACTCGCCCTGTGTTGGCCTACACCATAGACGACTTCGGAGAGGATGCTGACGCTATCCAAAAAGTACCTGCATTGCTTCTATTGCAAAGGTACGGACGGGCATAAGGCTCCGGATTGCCCAGAAATGGAGAAAGCAGTCAAGAAGTACTGTGAAGGCTTACCAAGACCCGACAAGGACAATGATTCGCGGAGAATATTCTGCAAATTCTGCTGGTTGATGTACACGCACATCAAGTTCAGAAATTATCAATTTAAAGGATGGGGCACACACACCCCGGACATTTGTCACCAACGCGAGATAGGATATCAGGCACAATTCCTGGGGCGATGGAGTGAAGGCTGCCCTTGTCACGAGGAACATCGCCTTGCTTGGCACACGACTCCCAAGGGCGAGAGATACAAACTTCCGAAACCACCTACTTGTGAGTTTCAATGTTGTTGTGCGCCGGAGCTTCAAGTCTTATCTTGCCTTGTATAAACCTTACCCATAGGCTCCATAGTCGTTCCTCTTTGGGATTACTTTATGAAGTTCTAGTTATGAACCCCCCAAAAAAGGAATTCCTATGGGGCCTATGGGTAAGCCCTAAGCCCCAAACCCCCGAAACATTAAACTCTGAACGCACAAACCTATAGCCCGAAATATAGATGAAACTGGAGCAAGTTTCATGAGCCCACCCCTAAACCCTAGAATCGAAGTTACAACGGGAGCTTCTGTTAATCTCAAAGATATGGTGGGCCTTTAGGCTTTAAATTCGGTTTGGGGGTTGGGGTTTGGAGCTTCGGGTTAAGGCTTGCGGTTTAGTCATGTCTAGACTTATCAAGGTGTTGGGCCCTACTTAGAGGCTCACGGGACTTAGTAAGGTTATACGTAGAGTTAAAGGTACCTTGAATGGAGTTAATTCAATTACAGTACAACCCTACTACTTATAGCCGACGTACAAGGTCCCCTGTGCCTCCAAGTATAGGGTGTAGGTTCAGGGCCCATGCTCTACCTACACCCAATCGAACCCCGTGTCGCGGTTTGCAGCCTCTCTTCTTTCGAAGATTGGATAGTACCCATCGTCCCCATTGTAGTTCCATTTCTTGTTTAACCAACTCCATATATATATATATATATATATGATAGGGTCCTATGGGGTAACCCGGAGAAGGAACGACAATGGAGAGTATAGGTAGAAGAGGCAGAGTTCGTAGGGTAAAAGGTAAACCTACACGCAAACCCTTACCCTACTAAGGGTTCAAGTATACCCCCTCTTGTCCTCTTGGACCCCTAGGGTTACGAAAGCCGAAACCCGGCCTGCGCCGCCCCACAGACCCTACAGTAGATCCTGGACACGAAGCAACCCCAGACACCAAACCCGGTCAAGGCCTAAACGTTACACTGTAACACTCCATGACTCTATGAGCCTATACCCTAACCCAAAATCCTACACCCAAGTCCCTAAAAGCAATCTAAACGTTGCACTGTAAGACTCTATGAGACCCAAACAACACGGGGTTTCCAAAAATAGGGGGGCCCTAATCTAGCCCCCTAAATAGTAGGATCATCATAAGGACCCCATAATAAGGTGCCCCGTATTTTCGGAAATTCCCAAATCCTACACCCCGAGTCCCTACGCATGGAAGCCCTGATGCCTACCCATAGGCCCCATACTGTTGATGGACAAAATCCTGCATTACCCTTTATAGGGAATATACCATAGTTCCCATAGTTTCGAGTCCTTGGGTCATGCAGGTTTTTGTCCATCAACAGTAGTAGTTCCTTTTTGGGATGACTTTGTAGAACTCGAAAGATGAACCCCCAAAAGGAACTACAAAGGGGCCCATGGGTAAACCTACCCCGTAAGGTCCCAAACCCACGACCCTAAAAGTCTAAACTCTGAACCCTAAAACCCTAACCCCTTAACCCTTAAACCCTAAAACCCTAAAAGCACGAGGCCGACATTCGGGACGTTCGGCCTCCGCACGCCGCCATCTTCTATGCCGGACTGCCTGACAATGGGGCTGTGTTCCAAAGCATACTAATGTAGGAACCTGAGTAAGAAACCTATATACTTACACCAAGTAAGACCAGATAATATAGTACAGCGAGATTTCATGAAGCAGGACAACATAACATAGTATAGAGTAAACCAATAAGTGAGGTAATGTAGGAACCTGATGAAGAAACCCAGGGCCTATGACCCCAACATAGCAGGATTCATATAAGGAACCCTGACAAAGGCCCAAGGTTTTTTCATCAGGTTCCTACATTAGCCCGAAGAGCCCAGTTACCTATGTAGTGGGTACTGTTCCTTAAGGCCCTTGTTCGGCATTGTACCGACCCTAAAGCCTACACCGGCTTAGGTTTAGGGTTTAGGGTTCGGGTATAGCCCACCGTTAAGAAACTGGGCTCTCAGAGTACCTTCAGCACCGCGCTTGCTGATTTGGTTGCCGTGATAACTAGAATCTTACACTTATGTAAGGTCTGCAGTCTCAACGAGTTTCACTGTGATTATCGTCTGGTTCACTTTTCAGTTCGATCTCTTAAGATATCTTTCAGTACCGGTTCGGATGTCTCAGAGCTGAGCGCGCCGATGTTGAGTTAAAGACGCAGAGAACCGAACATGTAACGGGTATTTGTTAATTTCTCTGTAACGTCGCGTCTATAACGGTAGAACCCTGGCTTTAAATAAATTCGAGTGCTGCTGATATCGAGACTTAGCTATTGTTTTGTAAGAGCAGTTCTATGTGATTCCATGCAAGTGTAGGCTATCGGATATTCTGGATTCAGACGGCCTGCCTCAACCCTACAACGCTTAGCCGATGGCACGGCTTCCTTCGGGCGGTAGGGTCTAGGGTGTATTCTGATTCTACACTAAGGTCTCAGACTTAGTTGGTAAACGTTTCGATATTCGTTGGCTCCTTAAGGGGTTAAGGGCATATTGCCTAGTTGCAGCGGGTCGGACAGTGTAACTGAGCAACCCTAAACCCCCAACCCTCCAAACCCTAAACCCTAAATCCCTAAGCCCTCCTAGATGAGGCTTCTGGACGTAGCCGGATCTGCAGAAGGAAAAAGGTGCTTAAACAAATAAAATCCCTAAGCCCTAAACCGTAAACCCGTGCCGATGCCCAAGCCGTGAATTGCAGCCGTCGGTGCAAAGCCACTTCGAGATCCCTGAGTCCCTTGTCCACCCTATAGATCCCTTTAAAGGACCCCTTATAGATCCCTTTAAAGGACCCCTTATAGATCCCTTTAAAGGAACCCTATATGAGTCCTTAGATCCCTAGGGTATGTCACCATAGCAGCCGTTTAGGATGTAGCCTTGTCCTTTTTCATGGTTCGCCCAAAAGAATAAACAGACCGGCCAGTAGACCTTCTTAAATAATTCCTACTAAGGGATATAGGTATAGGGCTCTGTCAATTATCTCTAAAAGGACAAGGGTGTCCCTGAGACTTGACACAACCACCCAAGTATCATCCCAATGTAGGAGCCTTAAAATAATTACCTATACTGTTTTGGGGGTTGCTTATTATAACTTTTGTATAACAGGCCCTAAAACCCTATTCTAGTTATTAAGGCCCCTAAATTATAGAACCCTACTATAGATCCCTTATTGTGCCCTTTAAGGTACCCTTTAAAGGAACCCCTATTAACATTTTTTGGCTGTATTATACCACACATGCATGAACCCAAGTTCCGAGCCCTCATGGGAGTTTCCGAAAATTAGGGATACTTTGTTTTGGGGTCCGTTTAATGAGGATCCTACTATCTAGTGTTCTAGATTAGGGTCCCCTATTTTCGGAAACTCCATATAGACCCCCCAGCTACTTTTTCTTCCACCATATTCCAGTCGTCATTCCGTCTCTCACTATTAAGGACCAGCAAGTGGGTCATACCCTACCTTTTTGGCGTACTTAGTTTCATGGTCAGGGTTTGTTTCATATTTGTCTGTGTGCATAATATCTATGTGTATATATATAGAGAGAGAGAGAGAAAGAGAGAGAGAGAGAGAGAGAAACAGAGAGAGAGAGAGAGAGAGAGAGAGAAAGAGAGAGAGAGAGAGAGAGAGAGAGAGAAACAAAAGGAGGTAAAGGGGTAGGGTATGAATCTAGAGATACATCCCCCGGCCCCAACTAGTCGTGAAAGCCATACTGCCTAAGCCCTAAGCCCTGGAGGCCCTCGCAAGCCCAAAACTCCATAGATAAATCACGGTAAATTTAGGGTTTAGGGTTTAGGGTTTAGGGTTTATGGTAAATTTAGGGTTTAGGGTTTAGGGTTTAGGGTAAATTTAGGGTTTAGGGTTTAGGGTTTAGGGTAAAATTCCAAAAACTCGTCGTGACAGCCACAACTGCCGAGGCGGTCAACCTCTTTATTCCCGTCTTGCTCTTTACCACCTGGCAGCGGCTCGCTGCATCACTAAGGGCTTAGAGTGTTAGGGTTTTGGTTTTGGTGTTTAGGGGTTCAGGGTTTAGGGCTTTCGGGTTGAGTGCGTTGGCTTTGCACTTTAGTGTTCGGGGTTCAGTAGTTAGGTTTGCGGCCTGGGGCGTTGGGTTTTGCCCTTTCCAACAAATCCGTGGGGGATTGTTGAGTTTCAGGTGTTAAGAGCTGGGCATTACTGTGTTTGTTTACCTGGGTTGCTTGGGGGTTCTTAGGGTCATGATCTCCAACTACCGTCCGGAACTCCTTCTGGACCCAAGCATATCCTCGTATATTCGTGCTTTGCACAAAAAATAGCAAGCGCATATACATATGGAGAGTACCACGCTAGCGAGTACATTAGCCTGCGCACACACAGGCTATCTCTTCTCACCGTCGTCACCGTTTCCTCTCGTTATCTGTCCAAGCTTGCCTGCGCGCTTTCGACTCAGGAGAGAAAGGACCGTCATAGGGTTTAGGGATCAATCAGCTTGGAGGGATCAGGGTTTAGGCAGGAGGTTGAGATTTAGGGATTAGAGACTAGGATGCCCAGTAGTCAGTAGTACCCTTATTCCCTTTTTGTAGTCCTAGGTTCCTTATAAAGTTACAGTACCCAATACCAAAAAGAGAGGCCTTTTTATTCTTAGGTTACTGGGTATCCTAGGAGATTATGGTTCAAGGCTCTAGGTACCCCAGAGAGTCCTTCGGTTACTGTTCAGGCCCAGAGTTTGTTTCCTGAATTTACCTATAGTCTCCATTGTAGTTCCTTTTTGGGGTTAGCTTATAGGATCCTTAATATATAATTGGTTAAACCAAAAAAAGGAACTACAATGAAGACTACAGGTACAGTCTAGGATTTCAACTACCGAAACGTTGAGTTGCTGACTTGAAACTGAGGGTAAGGATTGATGGTTAGTAATTAAGCCTGAGGGTCCAAGTATTCCTTGTCATAGGACTTACGAGCCTTTTCGTATACCGAAAACCATGAATAAGGACTAATTACTGGTGCAGAAACGTGAGGTTCTGGTAGAGTTGCGGTCTTCCCGCGAGTTTTACTGAGTCCCCTGGGCCCTGGGCCTCTACAAACCTAACCCACCGCACCTTTCCAGAACCCCTTATAGATTCCTCCTGAGGCCTCACTACCTACTAAGTCCCCTGGGCTTCTAAGTAGGGTTGACCTGGCTCGAAGTTCTAAACCAGCCCCCAGGCTCCTCTGCGCGGCCGTCTTCGTAACTCTACAGGAGATTGACTTCACTTTGGTCCGGTCCTCAAGGCTCTTTCAGGATGGTTTCGGGTTGAGGTCAGTTTTTAACGTTTAAGGTTTAATTACGGTTTACGGACTATAGGGCTAGGGTTCAGGGTTTACGGTTTAGGGTCCTAGCCGCCTAGCCCTGACGCTATAAGGGTTCAACTACTCCCTTTTGAGGGACTTTGATACTTGGATCCAGATGTGAGGGGTTCAGGGTTTACCTATAGTCTCCATTGTAGTTCCTTTTTGGGGTTACCTTTTTCGATCCCTAATATAGAATTGGTTAAACCAAAAAAAGGAACTACAATGGAGACTATAGGGAGGATCCTAACCATGAGCCTTCAAATGCCTTTAAACCCCAAGCCGATAAGGAGATGGTTTTTACTTGGCAAAGTCTTCCGAAGTCTGCATAGTGTCTTCGAGCAGTTCAGGCTTCCGTGCAGGGTTCCGTCCCTCTTAAGTGTTTAAAGGTTATTTTAGGGTTCAGGGTTTAGGGTTTCAGAAAGCTTTGGGATTCCAGGACCCTCCTTGTACCCTCAAATAGGGGTATATGGTCCCAAATAAGGGGCATTTAGGGTCTAATAGAGGGTAGATGGAGGGTCTAGATTGTTTCGGGTTCTTTTCTGGTTTAGGGTTCTGGGGTTTAGGATGTGTGGAGGGTTTGGAGTTCCTTACTGGTTTAGGGTTTAGGGTTTAGGGTTTTGGGGGTGCAGGATTGTGTAGAGGTTTAGAATTTAGAGTGTTCTTTCAGGGTTTATGATTCTCTAGGAGTTTTAGGGTTATATCAGGAGTTACCGTTCTGCAAGGCTGCAGAGTCTAGAGTTCTTGAAGTGTCGAGGGTTTTAGGGGAGAAGGGCTCGGCTGAAGAGCTTCGGGGGGCGGGGAATTAAGATACGATAGGGTTCCCGGGTGTGGGGGAGGGGGGGGGGGGGGGTTGGGGCGAACTCTGAAATCAACATGCTCTGCGTCCTGCAGCGTTTGCTGTTTGAATGGTTTCACCATGAAGCCTACATCACCTGCATCCGACATCCTCAAACCCTGACGGGGTAGTTTCAGTGACCAAGGTTTAGTACTTTAGGGCTGACGCTTTTTTGATACCGCGCTTCTTGACTTCACACAGCATCCTCTCTTCGAGGGTCACTGCTATACAACGGATCCGATTGTTCAGGTTCTGAGTTCGATGCAAGCCGCAGCCTACATCTCTGAAGTTCACGCAAATGCACATGCAAGTTGAGTAACGGCACCGTTAGTAGTTGTGTACATGGACCCTTAGGGTAAACCCCTAGCCTTTCCGAGCTAAGGCCCTGTACCATTGTGTGGTGACGGCCACGACGGTGGGCTATGGCGACATCGTCATCGCCCAGGATCCCTTTTCGGATTTCGCTCTGACTAGACTCCGGCATCCTAAGTCATCCTTCGAGTTTCCCAAACCTTCCAAAATCCCATAATTAAGCAATATACCTTAAACCATATTCGGGATCTTATTGTAATTATAATTTAATCCTGAGTCCAGGGATTTTGGAGGGTCTGGGTTCTTTGTAACATTGAACCAGGGATCCTCAAGATGCGTAAACATGAACTTACATTCAGACGCATGGGAGTTTCCAAAAATTGGGGGTACCTTATTTTGGGGTCCTTACAATAAGGATCCCACTCTTTAGGGCCTTTAGGGTACTTTGTCAGGGCCCGCCTACTTTCGGAATCTCCCATATTGAAATTCAGGCTCATGATGTACCATAGGCCCAATAGTAGTTCTTTTTTGGGAGTACCACAGGATTCCAAACACGAACCCCACGAAGGAACTACTATGGGGCCTATGGGTAAATTCGATCGATCTGGAGAGCCAGCGAGTGCGAGAGCGCGGGACAGAGAGAGGTAGAGAGAGAAAGGGAGAGAGAGGGAGAGGGAGAGAGAAAGACAGATAGAGAGAGAGAGAGAGAGAGAGAAAGAGAGAGAGAGAGAGAGAGAGAGAGAGAGAGAGAGAGAGAGAGAGAGAGAGAGAGAGAGAGAGAGAGAGAGAGAGAGAGAGAGAGAGAGAGAGAGAGAGAGAGAGAGAGAGAGAGAGAGAGAGAGAGAGAGAGAGAGAGAGAGAGAGAGAGAGAGAGAGAGAGAGAGAGAGAGAGAGAGAGAGAGAGAGAGAGGGGAGAGGGCGAGAGAGAGAGAGGGAGAGAGGGAGAGAGGGAGAGAGGGAGAGAGGGAGGGAGAGAGAGAGAGGGGGAGAGAGAGAAGGAGAGGGAGAGTGCCAGAAGTCTGAGCCTAAGTCGAAGCCCAACACCCTCATGTAAGGTTCACAAGCCCTGAACCCTAAACTAAACCCTAAATCCTAAACCCTAAGACCCTAAACCGTAAACCCTAAATCCTAAATCCTAAACCAACCAACCAACCTAAACCATCCCACGATCAGCATGAACGCTTTGCAGGACTCGCGTTTGTGGGCAGTGGTGCACGTGGCAGTCGTCCGCTTGGATGGGCTGAGGCTTTCGTTTAAGGATTTTCAACAGACTTAGTAGCTGAGTAGGTAACCTTTTTAGGGTTTAGGGTACTCTAACGGGATTCTTCAGGGGATCTATAGGGGCTCTACAAGGGGCTCTTAGTAGCTGAGTAAGTAACCTTCTTAGGGTTTAGGGTACTCTAACGGGGTCCTTTACGGGATCGATAATTGAGTTTTTTTATGGGTACTATAAGGGTTTAGGGGGCCTAAGCATACGTCGAGGTTTGGATTTGCCTAGAACTGCGACTGTAGCTACTGTTTGGGGTTACATGGCTTCCTCGTTTAGTATCCTCATTCCAATATGTGTCAACTGCCTCGGAACTGCTGCAGAGGTATGAGGGCGTATGCTCTAGGCCCTATAGCCTATAGGGTCCTAAACCCTTAAGACCTTAAACCCTTGCTGTCAGGTACCCTCAATGCGCGTACATCAGTCACCGTTCGGTCGAGGACGCCATCGAGCGTGCCTGTGCACACTGTGCTTCAGCGCGTCAATCCCTTGAGGCCCAGAAATACAGCTTGCATGAAAGACGGGAAGGTGTCTCTGTCAGCCCCTGCCGCGGGGGACTTACCCTGTCTCTCGACATGTCGCGAGCCTTTCGACGGCCTTCTCGCTCGGTGCTTCGTGATGCCCTCCTCTTTGCTGAGGTCGATGCGTCAGCCATCGATCTTATCATGTACATTCACAGACAGTCCACCATCGGCATTAGCCACAAAGGGCACGAGTTTGAGGTGACTCCGGGGTCAGGCAGGGCTGCAGTCTCTCACCAGCTCTTTGGCATGTTTTTATGCGCTGTGTGCTGCATCGTCTCAGCAGCCGTGTTCCACTTACCTCGCTCACTGCTTTCTCGGACGACTTGCTGGCCCAATGGACTGTCGAAACGCCGTCAGAGGCTCTGGCTGCCCTCCGAGACATGGCCTATATCATCGATGTTCTCACTGAGCTAGGCATGTCGGTCAGCGATGCCAAGACCGTCATTCTTGATTTTCTTCGAGGTCCTCATCAAACCCGTCTCCTGAAGCCTCTGCAGCTTAGGCACAAAACCAAGGGCCTCTGTCTTAAGCTCGCCTGCTTTGGAGGTTTTCGTGATATCCCGCTTCGCAAACGCTAAAACCCTAAACCATAAAATCGTAGCTAAATTGGTTTGCCAGGGCTTTGAGGTCTCGGGACCGCAGGGCTTCATCGTGGCATGCTTGAGCTCCCCCCCTCCTACTTGGAGGCCCAGGGGAGTTAGGAAGTAGGCTAAGTAAGGTTATAAGTACCCTAAATGGAGCTACCCCAATTCTAACCCTACGTATAACCCACTTACTAAGTCCCATGGGCCTCTAAGTAGGCCTACGTGTAGTCTGGTCTCCAGGCTTCGCTTCGGTTATACGCACACTTGTGTAGCATTGCCTAGTAGTAGCATAGGTAACCTTTAACCTTTTTTGGGTAGTATAGTCCTTATATAATCCCTATATAACCAAAAAGGTTAACCTTTAGTTCCCCATGATACCCGACAAGTAGGATTGGGCTTGGCCGAGCATATCGCCCCTGCAAGAGCGTCAACCCGCAGCATGCAGCTTTACTCGAGCATTGCGCTGTAAGCCCTGAACCCCAACCTGAACTAGCCGACACCCCAAGCCTAATGGCTAAACCCTGAACTTATACTCAGAAAAACTTGAAACCGAAACCCGAGACACTCAATAGTCAGAATCTGGTGCAGTGAAACCTTCAGCCAACCCTGCTCGAAAAGGATTGCATGGGGAATAGTCGCACTGATGTCAACCGAACTTCAGGAAGGATTTTACGCACTATGACCAGAGGTGTCACGGTGTTGGACACTTCATCACAGACCCGAATCTGTTGGGTTCTTGCTAAGGGATTCATTTTAAGTTACCATAATAAGGAAATTATACTTCTTTTTACTATAGAGCCCCCAGCATCATAGTAACTTAAATTCCTAATCCCTAAAAATAATTCAAAACCCGAAACCCTAAACCTCTAAACCATAAACCTCTAAACCCTATAAACACTAAACCCTAACTGTTGCAGCTTCAAGCCCAATCCGGAACCTTCCACCTTTCAGGGTTTACGGCGTTTTGGACTTCTACTGTCTAGGATGGTTTTGGCTTAAGCGGCTTTGGGGTTTCTTTAAAGCTTCCTTTCAGGGTTAAAAGTCTGTACCAAGTATCGATTTGGGATAGGGTTTAGGGTTTTTAAGGGTTCTACTTCTGTACCAAGTATCGATTTGGGATAGGTCTTGATTTCCCGTCTTGTCTAATGTAGAGCCACTGTAGTCTTTGAGTAGACTCGATGACTCATCGCCAAGGTCAGCGCAGCCCAGCTGATCTGAGATGAGGGTTGCAGGATTCAGGGTTTTGGCCCGGCCTCTGTGCCGATACTCGTTTAGGGCCTGTTTTTTTGGTTTAGGGTTTAGGGGCTTAGAGGTTTAGGATTCAATTAGGGTTTAGGGTTTTGCATACATGTATACTATACAAAACACACACAAACATACATGCGTGCCGGATACGAAACTACAAGTCCTCTAGGACCAGCTATAGCTCTGTCTCCCTCTCTCTTCATTGGGCTTCAAGGTTTGGAGGGTCGGTCCAAGTCCCAATATGGCAGGTACTTAGTATATATTAGGGTCCCCAAAGGTAAATACCATACCATTCCCCTAAACCCTATACCCTGAACCCTAAACCCCTAAACCCCAAACCCTAAACCCCAAAACCCCTCAACTCCTATATACTATTACTTGGACCGTTTGGGATTGCCGACTGGGGCGCAGGATCCAAGGTTCAGGCTTCCACGTAGACCCTACCTACAGGGTCATACCCTACCCTTTTTCAGAGCACATACTTTTCATTAAGAGATATCCTATCTGTAAGACTGGGTACCTTACAAAAGGGGTACGGTAAGACCCTTTAGGTCCTTTAGGTAGAGTGCAGCAGTTTTTTGGATCAGGTCAGGTGCTTCAAATCAACTGCCCGAGCAGGGTGACCACGACCCGTTACAGTATTGGGCGAAGGTAGTTTCTGGATGTTGGATCAGACATCGGTGTTTCAGGCTTAAACAAAGGCCTGGAGTGCACATCGCTTCAGTTCGGGATTTTATTTCCTTCGGCAATCCTGCTTGGGAGTATTTTGGTCGGGCCAGAAGATGGCCAGATTGTCTAGGCCAGAGGGACGTTCAGGTAGCCTTGCTTGGTGCCTGCATCGCGGAAATCCCCACCCTCATGGACATCCGTCGCTGCTTAGCTGAAGCCTTCTGACTCGGACATTGTCATATTATTTGGGCGTGAGACCGAGGATGTTAGAGTCTCAAGGTTTTAGGGCTCTTCCTGAGGTCCTTATCATACTCATAGTACAGTGTACGCCCAAACCCTTCTCTAAAGTTTCAGGCCCCTACATTGCCCTAATCCCCAATCCTTAAGTTGAGTGTCGATCTTTTTGGTATTCCGAGAGCGGGAGGTGACGGTGATATTTCTCGCAGTCAGACGGCTCAGGGTGGACTACCTAGTCACAGGGTCAGGTTTAATTGAGTATTCTGGCTTCGAAAGTACGCCTCGGAAGTCTTCAACAACGGTTAAACACAAAGAAGATCCGGCAAGTTTGGGGTTTAAGCTCAAGGGTCTGGTGCGTTAGGCATCAGGGTGCATCTCAACCAGCACTCCGAGACTTCTAGCAGTCAACTTGCAGTGATGACCAATCCCGAAGGTGTAATGAACTTGCGGCTTATTCTAATACGTGCGGTATCTTTCAGGCTTTCAGAGGCTTTCTTCAACACATAGCTGTTGCGAATACGATGTGAGCATCTCAATGAGGTTTACTGCGGATTTGCTGGCAACTGTCGTCAATCCCAAGCTGCTATTGCATGACACATGACACAGAGAGGTTGAGGATTTGAAGTACATGCCAGACATGGTTAACTGTTCATAGCTGAAGTGCCCACACAAACAATGTACGAAAACGCGATGATGCTGTTTCGAAGCGAAGGGCGAAGGTGTACTGCCAACGCCAAACTGTTTGTGATTCATACTTCCTGGTTCTTAGCAGGGAATGGGGGCTAGATCCCTAGTGTAGGCCGAAGAGTCCCTCATTATAGGAGTCCCTCTAGCCAATCCGCCCATGCCCTGCAAGAGCCGGGGTTTCATAGCCCAAAGGCTCCATGTACCCATATAGTAGGTACTTAGGCCTTAAAGTATCCATATAAGGACCCCTTTAAGGCCTAAGTGCCTACTATATGGGTACATGGAGTCTTGGGGTAGACTGCTCCATTGTCCGAAGCACAGTATAATGCTCCTCGGCGCCGTCTCGAAAGCCACCACAGGAAGGGGTTTTCAAACACGGAGCAACCTGATGGAGATAACTAAGCCCTGCGTTAGTGGTGGGAGCAGTGACAGCAGTAGTAGTAGTAGTAGTAGCAGTAGTAGTAGTAGTAGTAGTGGTGGTGGTGGTGGTGGTGGTGGTGGTGGTGGTGGTGGTATCTTATGGAACTTACATGAGATCTTGAGTTCTAAACCGCTTATGCATCCTGAACCATTTTCTGCATCCCGAATCTTACACACCCTGAACCTTATGTATTCTGAACCTTGAGCCCCCAGTGTCCTTCTCCTCCTGGTAGAAAAGAGCCCTCAAATAAACAAAAACGAGGTGTGCAGACAAGGCAGGCTGCCATCCTCAATCGCAAGCTGGATGCGGTGCCCCGGCACACACAGATTGCGGCGAAGGGCTGATAGGTGTTGAGGGTTTAGGGGTTTAGGGGTTAGGGGTTTAGGGATGGTTAGGGTTTAGGGGTTTGGGGTTTAGGGCATATCAGTCCAGGCGATGTTCAAGAACATGGGGCCATAGCTCGGGCCCATGAAGTTAGCTGTTTGTGGAGGTGTTCAACGTTACATTGGGTATCTGTTCGTAACATGGCTGTAAGGACTTTGAGATTCCTCAAACAATGGGTTTAGTTGCTGATGTGTCTTGGAAACGAGCATCGTGCCATGAATATTTCGTACACGGGTCACGGGTCCTTGATCTTGTCAAGCTTTCATATGGCACGGGATCAGTTACTAAGTAGGGTGTTAAGGTGCTTTGGGACGAAGGGTTCAGCTCATAGGTTCCTGGGGTGTAGCATTTGACATTGCTTGGGTGATAAGGGCTATGATTTCACGAGTTTTCCCGCAGCTTTGTTTCGTCCGTCAAAGGGGAAAAGGAGGGACCCTTAATACGGACCCCTAGGTATATACCCTTAATATAGCTAGTATATACCCATTATATAGCCCATTATAGGGTAGGGGTCCCCATTAAGGGTCCCTCCTTTTCCCCTTTGAGTCAGGCTGCTATGTGCTTTGCTTCAGGTCTCGATGTGGTCTGCACTGGAAGCGGGGACTCGCGGTTCTAAAGAGTGTCTTGGGGTCAGTCACCCTAAGGCTCCATGTACGATTATAGTATAGACTTAGGCCTGAAAGTACCTATACAGGGACCCCTTTAAGGCTTAAGTATGTACTATAGAGGTACATGGAGCCTTTGGGTCAGGAGGCAGGCACGCAATCAGTCAGTCGAAATCACCATAATCTCGAACACCGGCTGAATTCTAAGTGCACTGATTCCTTCTGGCTCAGTTGAATCCATGAGGTTGAGAAGACCCACAATAGATCTTCAGTCCCCACAGTAATCCCCGAAGCTGAACCCTAATCCCTGAAGGTTAATACAAGGGCCTCAACAACTACCTATACTATTTTGGGGTTCCTTATTATAATTACAGTATAGTGGGCCCAAACCCCTATTCTGACTACTGTATCAAGGGCCGTATATTAATCCGATATACCCCAAACCCTAAACCCTAAACCCCCAAAGTTCGGATTTCTGCACCGGCTTGGCCTAGGATATGATCCTCGCGCTGGATAGGCACGCAGGGCGGGACGGTTGCTTCGAAGTAACCCGAGTTTAGGGCTTCTAGGGTTTAGGGTTTACAGGGTTTAGAGTTTAGGGATTTAGGGTTTAAGGTTTAGGCTTTTGCCTTAAAGGGTTCCTGAAAGGCTTCTCTAAAGGGGCTCTTTAAAGGGAGCTAGAAGGGCTTCTATAAGGGGGGATTTTAGGGGTACTTGGAGGCCCAGATGACTTAGTAAGAAGGTTATACGTAGGGTTATCATTGGGATAACGGAATTTAGGGTTCTTATAACTTATAACCCTACATATAACATATAACCTACTTACTAAGTCCCTTGGGCCTCCAATTAAGCATGCCTTAAAGTAACTACCCATAAAGAAACCCCTTTAAGAGCTAAGTATATACTATACTTAGAAGCTGAATAGGTAAACTTTAACCTTTTGGGGTTTATATAATCCTACCATAATTGAAAATCAAACCCTGTATTTTGGTCTAGGCTACTCAGCCCTTAAGTATGTGAGCACATGGAGCCTTAACTAGGGTCTGCAAACGAAACACTAGCCTTTCCCTCTGATCCATAGCTCACAGCGCATTAAACGAACGAAACCCAAAGTCAAAACGCTTCAGGCTTTAACAGCCCTAGAGGTCTAAAGCCCAAGCATCGCATCAGATCCTAAGCAGAAACTTGCAGCTGAAACCGCATCCTTTCAACAGCTCAGTTGTCGTGGTCTTCTTTAACTTTAAGCGCAAAATCCTAAAACATCCTAAACGCCATGAACTTCCTAAACCTGAGAACCCCAAACCAAAGATGAGTCGGGCCAGGAATGGCGATGGTGTCGACAAGCTCGAGTTCTGCATGGGCATCCTAATGGAGTGCATCGGCTGAGCAAACTTTGGGCAATTGAGACCGCGGCAAAGCCCTACAAACTCGCAAAAGGCTCATACAGCTTAATGGACACCATCTAAACCCTACAGTCAAACCCATAAAGTTGGAAACTGGATTAAGGCCACATAGTGAAATAGTGCTGGGATTCCCTATACATTGCTCTTAAGGATGGAGGCTCTGGGGTTTCCAACTTTTGGGCTTCTACTGCAAGCCAAGCCTGTAAGCCTGAAACCCAGCACGTGACATCATGTACATAGAGGCCCAGGGGATTTAGTAAGTAGGTTATAAGTAGGGTTATAAGTACCCTAAATGGAGTTACCCCAATTATAACCTTACTTATAACCTATACTTACTAAGTCCCCTGGGCCGCTTAGTAGGGTACATGGAACCACAGGTGATCCTGAAAGAACAAACCCTCAAGACCTAAAGCCCAAGCCCTGAGCTTCACACTGAACAACCAGATCCTTAGCTCCCTCGAACCCCCCAAACGCTCAGCACAAATGCCTCCAAGCGCAAAGTCCGAAACCCAGAATCCAGATTCCAAACCCCTAACCTCCAGCTGTAGTCACCGTAAGATTAAACAAATCCTGGAAGTTCCTTGAACAACACTTGTCATTTCGTAGAGGCTTAGTCTCAAAGAGAAATGTACACTAAGACTCCAAATAGCCCAAAGTGAGTACCATTTATAGACTTTAGACTCTAACTTTAGACCCGAAAGTAGTTTCTATTTGTATACTTGAACCCTTATACACTAAACAAATATAGAATCCTTGAAGGAGCCCTTATAGGAACCCGAAGGGGTGCACAGTACATGGAAGATGCCCAGGATTGGTGCAGAGCTCGCGGGACTGCCCTTGGAGCACTTCGGGCTGAATTCTTTTGGGGGTGGTTCAATTTTGGTTCAGGGTTTAGGGTTTAGGGTTCAGGGTTTAGGGTTTCGAGTAATTAAATTGAGGTGTTGCAGGATTGCTTTGTAGAGCGTTAGCAGTTGCTTCTCTCTGGGTGCGTGTGCGTGGGGGGCTTCGTAGGATCTGGTTGTCACCAGGGTTGTTAGCGCATCGATCCCTTCAGGATTTTGGGGCTTGTGCACTGTTCCAGAGCGTGTTTTAAGGCCAAAGCCCTATAAACCCTACACTGCACCACGTTTGTTGCGTTCTGAAGTTTCCATGGTCTCATGGTCTAACAAGGGCGCCTTAAACAATTAGGGCTGATGGGCAGAATCTGTTTTAATAGCTCTAAAATGATGGGATTTTTTATGATGTTTCATGTTTCATGGCTCAATACAGGGGCCTTAGGCAATAGTGTAGCGTGACTACATGCGGAGACCTCTGAATTCAGGTGAAGTTTAAGTCTCAGGATGTCAATCGCAACCGTTGCGAATAAGGCTGAAACCATGCGTGGGTTTAAGCGTGTTCTCGACTTCGTCGAAGTGGCCTCCGAGTTGCAGCGGCAGCATGAAACGCATGATCCGGAGCCGGTGTCGGCTTTCCCGAGGAGTTTAGGGTTTATAGGGCTTAAATTAAACCCTAAAGTAGAAGCCAGAAAGTTGGAATATGATTATCCTAACCCCTTTATGGTAGATTATAGGGTATCCTACCCTGAAACCATATTCCAACTTTCGGTAGTTCCCTTTAAAGTCTTGTCCTCCCTCTTCTTGGCACATGCCAGGCTCTCTGCTGCACCGGGCTCCTGCACGCTATTGAGAAAATGGACTCCAAATTCCGTCAATACAGCGGCCTTAATAATCGTAATAATTGAGATTAGGGGTCGGGGAATACTATACTATAATTTTAATAAGGACCACCCAAAATCCTATTCTAATTATTGAGGTCGCTACGTTAGCGACCCATGGTTGGCAATGCTGGGGTCGTGGTGATGCTTTGCCAGAGCATTTTTATTCACCCTTTGTTGGCCAATCGGAGCAAGTGTCGCATTATGTGTGAAGATACTTGCGGCCGCAATGGTGACGGTAGTTGCTGCAGCTAATGATAGCCGGTTTGTATTTGTGTTTGTGTCGAATACTCGGCAACCATCGGTACGAACCTGCAGTCACACCATTTCCTGCATCCCAACACTTGATTTACTAGCAACCTTAGACCCTCAACGTGTTAAAACCTTATCAGGCCCGACGAAACATGAGCTTTGACAACAAACCCTAAATCCTGGGTCCTAATTCCTAAACTCCTAGACCCTCGCTGCGACAAAAAGCCCTACAGCAATAGCAGCCAGGTGGGAAGACATTGCGCCCTTCATCAAGCAGTTCGAGCAACTCGGTCACGACTTCTTTTGGCTCAGGCGTCATTAAGGGCTTAAGGGGTATGGATTTTAGGGTTCACAGAGCATAAGAGTTGCATTGGCCAAACTGAAGTGTTTAGGATTATTCAGGCCCTCGATTTTAGTTATTTGGGGTTTGAATGTTGTTGTTTGTGGTTTTAGGGTCAAGGGTTTACAGTAGGGTTTTTGTGATAATGCACTAGTTCCCACCAATAAGGAAGGAGGTAAGACTGCAAGGGCCACATGAGTTCAAGCAGCATCTCCATGTTGCTCCCAATTCATGTGGCCATCGTTTGGATCCTACCACGAAGACACTTGGGCCAGTTGGGTAATCAACAAACGCTGTGTGCGAGGTTTTCTGTGTGAGACGTCGCCCGAAGGTGTCCCTCCGTAGTACAGCCCTAAACCCAATCAACCCCCGAACCCCGAACCCTACACCCCAACCCATAAACTCTACAACCCGACCCATAGATAGCCAATGGGAGAACTTTCAACTTTTTGGGCTTACATTTTTTGTGTATCTCAGCAACCCTGAACTTGTTGGGCGCTGATATTGAAGAAGATAGAGCCGAAATAAAGGATCTTGAGAAGGAGCCCAACAGGGGATCCCAGCTCAATGTCATGAAGAGCAGGTTTATGGGATTTAGTGTTTAGGGTGTAAGCTTCACCATTTCGGCTTGAGGCCTTGAGCATTTACAGGGTTTTCGGAGATTTGGGTTTAACTTTTCGGGATGTCGAGTTTAGTTAAGGGCTTATGGTACCTCTGAAGCACCTGATGTATGTCGGTGTTTAGGCTTTGCACCAAAAACAAGAACGATCCATGTAAAGTCATGCGTTATAACATAAAGTGTATAGCAGCGAAGTTATCACATCCAGAGTGAGTAAGACCCCGATGTCCCTGAATGATTGGGCCGCCGGGGACACATGTTCTCAGCAGCGTTCCCCGGTCATAGACCTGACCGCTCCGCGCGAAACCCTTAATGATTCAGGCTCCCAGCATCAATAAACCCTAAACCCTGAACCTTAAACCCTAAACCTAAACCCTGAACCTTAAACCCTAAACCTAAACCCTGAACCTTAAACCCTAAACCTAAACCCTGAACCTTAAACCCTAAACCTAAACCCTGAACCTTAAACCCTAAACCTAAGCCCTGAACCCTGAACCCTAAACCCTAAACCTTAACCCCAGAATCACAAAACAGTAAACCCGCCAACCCCAAGGCTTGACTGCCTCAAAGCTACACATAGGCCCCATAGTAGTTCCTTTTTGGGATTACCTTATAGAACTCTAAACATGAACCCCAAAAAGGAACTACTTCGGGGCCGGGTAAACATACACCCCAAAAGAGCTCAACATGTCGTCTCGAAACGCAGAATGTGCACAACCGAAAGATAACAGCAAGAACCGCGGTGGAATCCCGCAGAACTCCCCCCCGCCCTCCCCCAAAGATCCCTTGGTAGTATCCTTGACAAAATCACATTTCTAAACAACCCTACAAAGGCACACAATAATTGACAAACTCACTATAGACATGTCTCTTTTCAATCCTACAAAAGCACACCCAAATCCTGTACAACCCTGCAAGAACTCAATAACATGTTGTCTAGACACCCTATAGAAGAAATCGGTCCTGATCCATGGACTACGGAAACTTAAAAAAAGCAACGACGCAAAGTGGCCCAAGGGATTTCGACGTGGATGGGTCGGGTCACCTCTCCAAAGAGGCCACTCTGAGTTGTTTGGGGGCGAGATGACCCTTATTGTTTAGGGCTTTAGGGTTTAGGGTTTGGGGTTTTTAGGGTTTAGGGTTCAAAATTTGGGGTTTAGGGTTTAGGATGTAGGCCTTACCTGGACCCTAAGGAACCTACCTTTTGTAGGGTTCCCGAATATGATTTCTTTATATAAGTCCTTAAAAAGGTATATAGGTTATTTGCGGTTATGGTCCCATACCGCACCATACCCTAATGCTACGAATCCCTATATGTTCATGGTATATGAACCTTGAACCAACCCTTTTTTCGGGTTCATTTCGTCGCTAAGGTTGTTGATGCGTCTTTGTCCACATTCGCTGTCTGCTCCAGTACCCTAGACTCTAAACCCGCAAGCTAACCCCCTAAACCATTCAACCCTTAAGCCCTAAAGCCCTGAAACCCAAAAAGGCCCAGGATGTTGGCTACAGGGCTGTAGGTATCCAGGCAGAGAGGTTCGGGATTTTGGACCACCCTCTGCCCGAAGCCACGTGCCCAGAGACTCCAAAGCTTTCTAGATTGAGGAATCTCCTCAAGTCATGCTCGGGCTCCCCCTATAACCCTAAACCCTAATGGGGTGCAGTATTTCGAGGAAGGGGTCTGGAGTCTCCGAGTGTTTGGGAGGATCTCAATGACATGGCGGAATCTCTCAAAGAGCAGACCGTGCAATTTGGACACCTGAAGCGTGCGCTTTGGCTGCAGGGAGGCCATTTCCAAGCCTTCAGGAGCACATCTTATGTCCCAAAGGGTCCAAACAACAGTACAGGATATGTAGCAAGTTCTTGCTATGTTCCTGCTATATAGGCGTCCGTATGAGATAGTGACACTGGCTCAGGCATGGAAGTAAGCTGGTGGTGGTGTTTAATCCGAATCGTAATGTAGCAGCCGCTGCGTGTGCACCTCCGTATGTGTCCACACGTCTCTGCTCACGTCTACGCGAAGGTTATATAAGTGTATGTACACATGCACATGCATGTGTATACATACATACATGCATACATACATGCACATACATACATACGTACATACATACACCACATACACATACCCATATCCCTACACGTACACATACACGTACACATACACATACACATACACATACACATACACACACATACATACATACATACATACATACATAAATTACATACATGTCATATATACATATATATATATATATATATATATATATATATCATACTCAAAAATGTGCATGACTGTATGTATATATATACACACATGAACATGTGTGTGTGTGTGTGTTTATAATGTTCGCACGCATCTCTGTATACATAGCTGCTACGGTCACAGGGATGAATACTTGGGGGGGGGGGGCTGTGGGACTTGGGAAGTAGAAACCTTGCGAGTCCCAATACCCAACATTACTGCAGCCCGCAGCCCGAAACTCTAAGCCCAATGTTTCCGAAGCCCGAATTTCTAAACCCGTAAATCCTTGGGGGGCTTTCGGGCTTGAAAGTCGTGCTGAGTCAGTCTATACCCTAAACTCCAACGGCCCTGAACCAATGATCATATGATTTTGATGTCTCGTGATCCTCCGAGCATCGGTCCAGGACTTTTCCGGTGGTTTAGGGTGCAGAAAGCAAGTATCAAGCTTACAACCCTGAACCGCCCGATGGCTGTGCTAATTCACGAAATCTTGGTTCTGTATCTTCTTGATCCAGGGTGCGAGGGTTTAGCGAGATTGGGAGTACAAGCAACTCCAACCAAGCACGTACCTTTGACGTCTTCTCACGACTGCTGTCTTCACCATCAACTTCACCAACGTGTTTTGTTTATGGACTCTTGTATGCACCGTCATTGCCTTGATCACAATGGGTTACTTGCTTTCTTGCTTCTCCAAGTAGCACCCTATCACCGAGATAAGGCATTGCATTGATCTTCATCCTGCATCAGGCTGTTGTCGTCATCGTCATCATCATCACCACCATGGCCATCATCAGCATCGCAGACATCTTCGTTAATTATCTGAGCCGTCTAAGCCGTAGCCCTTGGATTTGCCCGGAAGCCCATCAAATCTTGCTCGGGACCCCTTGATCCCAAAGTTCTGAAGCACGAAACCCTAAACCGTGAGTGCGCGCACGACCCCCACGCGTATCCAGGCAGCTTCCGTGATGTCCATTGCCAGATTTCGGACAGAGGCTCGAGATGGGACTTTCCGAAGAGTCCGGGTACCTTATTTTGGGGTCCTTATAATAATGATTAATAAAGTATTCGGAAACTCTCATAATATGGGTAGTTGTCAAAATTATAATCCCTAAGAAACAGCTAAAATTATAATTTTTGCTAGGGTTCTAAGTTCAGTAGAGTTAAGGGTGTATAGGGGTCAGGGCTGGCATATGAAGAAGGGCTGAGTAGGCTGCGGTTGGATGGCGAACCAGTTGCGCTAAGCTTCAGGATTTTGCGTTTAGGATCTACGCGCTTTATGATAAGGGTTTAGGGTTCAGGGTTATTCCCTAATTAAGGTGTAAACTGTGTAGACACGACAAGGATTTCCGGAGGAAGACCGTACTTGCTGAAGGTTACCATGCCTATGACCCTCGATGAGCCTTCTTACTGAGTCTTAAGATGACACACGGACCAGAACCTGGATATCCTCTTCCAAGAGACGACGACCCCATGCTGGAAAGGATCAATGAGTTGCAAGGAATGCAACAGGATGCCAAAACTCGGAGAGCAGCTGTGGTGGCAAGAGCAGCAGCTACCCCAGCCAGACGCCCTGAGGCAGAGCAAACTGAGGAGAAAAAGGCGGCAGAGGCAAAGCAAGCGGAGAGTGAAAAGACGCCAACTCGACGTCTCCAATCCCCGTTGCCACCAAGCCTAGAATTTGAAACCCCTAAATTTTGCCATATTGACCTAATAGTAGAGTAGGTAACCTTTAACCTTTCTGGGATGTGTTAACCCTTACATAAAGGTTAATAACCTTTGGTTCCCCAGGATACTCGAAAAGTAGGTCTGCCCCCACCTGAAACTCTGCGAATCGGTGCAGAAATCCGCTTGCGACTAGAGTATGGAGAGTATAATATTATATAGCGGCCTTAACAATTAGAAAACCCTCTAAACCCTAAACCCTACACCCAAAACCCTCAAACCCTAAACCCCAAACTAGGCCGTAAACCCTCAACCCTAAACCCTAAGCCCAAACCCCAAACCCCCTAAAGCCTAAACCCAAAACCCCAAAACCCTAAACCCCAAACCCCCAAACCCCCAAACCCACTATCCGAAGCCCCAAGCCCCTCCAGACCCCAAGGAGACGAAAAGAGCCCCACCTGTTCGAAGCTGATGGTTTAGAATATAGGGTATTTAGGATATATAGGGTTTGGGATATCCGGTTTAGAATATCGGGTTTCGGGGTTTAGGATGTAGGGTTTAGGGGTTTAGGATATATAGGGTTTAGGATATCCGGTTTAGAATATCGGGTTTCGGGGTTTAGGATGTAGGGTTTAGGGGTTTAGGATATATAGGGTTTAGGATATCCGGTTTAGAATATCGGGTTTCGGGGTTTAGGATGTAGGGTTTAGGGGTTTAGGATATATAGGGTTTAGGATATCCGGTTTAGAATATCGGGTTTCGGGGTTTAGGAGATAGGGTTTAGGGGTTTAGGATATCCGGTTTAGAATATCGGGTTTCGGGGTTTAGGATATAGGGCTTAGGATACATGGGTTTAGGGTATAGGGTTTAGGAAATAGGGTTAGGATATGGGGTTTAGGGGTTTAGGTGAGCTTTGCAGTTAAGTTTAGGGGTTTAGGATATAGTATTTAGGGTCTCGTCCGCAGGGATCATCAGCCAGCGGGTCGGAGGGGATAACATCCCAGGACGCGGCGGGGAAAATTCGCCTTCAGGGATTCTTAAAGCTGTAAGGCCCTGGAAACCACCAGACTTTGCAACTCTATCGCTTCTGCGACATCCTGGAATATCCTCCCGAATCAAAGCTGAAGGATCCAGACGCAAAAAAACCCGGGACGTGGCTTCTTTGAGGGTTCGGGCAGGTAGATCCGAGAAGTCGTACCTTCCATATCCCGAAGACTCATACATCTTGCAGATCAAGTGAACCCTTTGCGGGTTCAGTGTCTCAGGGTCTGGGGCTACGTGTTAAAGCTCGTGTAGTATCTTCTACTTAAGATTTGGGAGACCGGCAGGGTCTGGGCTTTATATCCCTATAAGGGACCATGTACTTATATAGTATATACATTGGCTTCAATGTAGTCCCTATTCAGGTACTTTGGGACCCAAGTATATGGTATTTGAGTGCATTAACCCTTAGAGTATACAAGAAGGCTCTGAAAGTTGTTTTAACGTTACGTAAGAACTACGAGACGCTCATCCTGAACACTCTAAACTCTCAGCCACTAAAACAAGCGCGAATCCTATCCAAGCCATCACAAAACCAAAGAGCTGAAACCTGGAGCCCTCGAGCCCAGCAGGCGCAGGTGGGATCGTAATTCGAAGGGCGGGTTCTTGACATCAGGGCTTCTAGGGTTTTGGGTTTTGGATGTAGGCTGTAGCTAGTTGTATACATACACATATATGTATGTACATACATACATATATATATATATATACATATATATATATACGTAATGTATGTATACGCGTGTGCATCACACACACATGTATGACTCTGCTTCGAAGAGCGTTGCTATGACAAGTTATACTAGGCACGTTGTCGCAAGGGTGAACGCTGGCTGTCCCCATCAACTGGGATTTAAGAACAGGATGGGCAATATTGGCCTAAACCCTAAGCCCTAAACCCTAAACCCCTAACCCCTAAACCCCTAAACCCTAAACCCTTTGAGAGGCCCCTGCCAGGCTCGTGCCTGCAAGATTCACGGGTTTTCGGGCTCCAGGGTTTAGGGTTTAGGAACAGCTCAGCGCACCGTTCCTATGTCTACGAGACGAGAAGTTTCCAGGGATGTTGAGATTGCTGTACCACGTCTCTCGAACAGGTCCCGACACTGGGCCGTTGGCTCCTCTGCTTGAGGAAGACAAAAAGGTCCTCAAGGAGCACAGGTCACGGTTGAAAGACGTCACAGAGGATTGGCCAACAGAACTTCTTCCGGAGCCTCCCACTGCCATGCCTCTGTGTGCAGACATGGAAACCCTCGAGGTCTCGGGGGAGAGGAAAGCATTTCTAATTCTGTTTGTGTTCTGTTGTTTCGTTTCATGCCTTCTCTAGGAAAGCTGATCTTAATATCGGGATGGCATGGCTCGCCCTGGCCATTTTGGATAAAGAAGGGGGTCCCCCCCCCAAGGATCAAATGATTTAGCAAGCAGGTAAGATACGATGCGGTCTCCGGGAGGTGTAGGGATGATCCCATGTAAAGCCTTCCTGCAAGGCAGATATCAAGTGCCTGCTCGAAGGATATGATGACATCCATGACATCTTCTGCCTCTAACTCCTCCAGAAAGAAGTGGAAACCCAAGAAGGCCTGTCTGTCCGCGGGGGTTGAAGGTTCGTGGTTTGGGGAGGGGTGTTTCGGGCTTCAGGCCGTTGGTAATTTGGACCCTGCCTGTAGCTCTAACTACCTACTGTCTCGGAGCTTCACGCCTTTCAAATCAGGGGGGCTTCTACTGCGACTACTACTGCTACTACTACTACTACTACTACTACTACTACTACTACTACTACTACGACCTACAACTATGTACCCCTAGTTAGGAGCATAGAATAAACGACCTAAGGCCCCTTACCAGGATTTCCTTAACTGCACTGTATTGAGACTCCAAGGCTCCATGTACACATATCGCGTAATGTAGGTGCCTTAAAATGTTTGTAAGAACAGGGTTTTTGTTGGGGGGGCTCCTTATAATTAAGGTACAGTATAGCCCTGATCCCCACTCTGATTCAGAAAGGCCCCTCGATGATAGAACCCAACTGTAAATCCCTTATAGTAACCTCCATACACCCCTTTACAGGAACCCTATTGCCATTATTATGGCCTTCATAGTCGGGTTTCGTTGAATGCTTCGGCCTTACAGTGCCCCTATGTAACCCAAGGCTTCATATACACTTTAGGATTTAGGGTTTAGGGGTTTAGGGGTTTAGAGTTTACGGACACTCCCACTCTGGAACTTGGCACCGAATGAAAGACCATCCAAAGCACGATTTGGGGCCCACCAAACTCCACACTAGCTGTATATATGGGACTCTGTTGGTAACACTATTATGGGTTTAGGGTTTAAGGGTTCAGGGTTTAATTGGGGGATAATGTCTCGTCACATGGACCGTTAGGTCGTAGTTTCTGTTCAGCAGATAGGACTTCCTACTCGGAAGCCTCAGAAGCAGCAAAGCTGCACGCCAGAATCCGGCTCCCCCCCCCCCCCCCCCCCAATTATACAAACTGTAAGGCTGTAAGGGTGTGTAGAGGGTTTATCCTACACCTCTGATCCCCTCCCACACCTCTGATTTCAACAAGTTGGCTTACTGCGCATTGAAAATTCAAGCGAGGCCCTGACATCCGTGGAGAGGGACCCGATTGTGGCTTGGAGAAGACTGAGATTTCGGGATGCTTTTGTCCATTTTGTTGTTCATACGTTGCTGGAGTGCACAGTGCTTGCAAGGGGTTCAACGAAAACCCCTAATCCGTTCCTGAACCGTCAGTATGTGTTAGATTTCGGATCTATGGGCATTGGGGCTTCGACAATAGTGGCTACCTCCGTTTCCATCCAGCGCCTCACTGCAGTCGTGGTTGCGTTCTTACTTGGAGGATCATTGGACCTACTAGTCAAGGTTGAAAGTATTTTACAATAGACGTGTGCAGTTACCTAGTATATCTTACGGTTGATGATATAAATCCTGCATTACCCATAATAGGGAATATACCATTTCCCATACTTCAGGGTCCTTAAGGTAATGCAGGATTTATATCATCAACCGTAGTATATCTTAGTTCGCAAGTCTTCTGAGCCCCAGAGGCTCCTTCTTATAGTACCACTATGCAACTAGGTCCAAAAGACCATCCATAATATGGCTTTGGGGGGACCTAGTTCCAGAATGGTGCTATGTTTGGAGCCTCTAGGAGCATGTCAGTAGATCCCCAATGTAGGCGTTGATGCAGGAGGATGGTTTGATCGAAGGTTTAGGACTCATGGTTTTCGGGTTCAGGGTTTAGGGTTCATGCTTCAGGGTTTAAGTTTTGAGAATTAGGGTTTAGGGTAGCAATAAAAGGTGGAAAGGATTGAGCTCCTTATGATCCCCCGAACTCTGTTGACTGCGACATGCCCATAGAAGCTGCCATGGCCAGCACCTTCCGCCCTTATGCTAACTGGGCTCTGGAGTACCATACTTTCATATTTCATAATGGAAGCATTATGAGACAGCAGTTTATACTTTTTCTCCCTGGTTACTTACAAGGCCATCTAACGAAGATTCCTCATGAACGTACCCTTTGTTTAAGGGCCTGTGTATAAGGATCCCTTAACAAACCTTATTTTGGCAGTGGCGTGACTAATCAGGGGCCTGCATCGTTCTAAGTCATGAGGTGACGCACTTGGCACGTTAACCTCACTGCCGAACCCTACGATCCGTAGGCCTCGCACCTCCACGTCCAGGTAAATCCCTAAACCCTATGCCGAAATCCTCACAGCCTGAAACCCTGCCCGAGAGCGCTGAACCTTTGAGCCGAGGTAGAAGAGATTCCTGCCGCTCTGCACAAGGAATTATTGAGCTGGCCGAAAGGGTTTAAGGTTTCTTACACCCTACTTGGAGGTTCAGGGGTGGTTGTAAGTAGGGTTAAAAGGCCCCTTAGTATGGGTTATAGGTATAGTTACCCTACTTATAACCCTACATATAACTACGCATGAATCTCCAAGTAGCCAGAAAGTTGGAACATCATTATCTGCGTGCCCTTAAAGCAAAGAAAAGGGAATACCGGCATGAATCATCCTAAATTTTATTTAAATCAATGTTCCAACTTTCTGGGGTTGACTGGAAGGTTGCTACCCCCCAGCCCTATAAACACTAAACCCTCAACATCCCTCAACCGTTTAGGGTTAAGCCCTAATTCTAAACCTCATGCTTCGGTTTTCCAGGGTGAAGGATTTAGGGCCAGGCTCCAGGACGTGTGTTTAAATCCGGACCTACGTAAGTGTTTGCGAGATGTAAGTCTTAAATCGCCTACAGCTACCATTCCCATACCCACATGGCTCGAGGGATCTTAAGGCGCTGCAAAGCTTCAAGGTCAACTTCGCACCCAAATGATCGAGGGGTTTATTGTTTTAGGGTTTATGGGGTTTAGGGTTTATAGGGTTTAGGAGTTTAGGGTTTTGGGTTTAGGATGAGTGCAGGTTTCCTGGTGCCCATCTTGCAGAGGGGTTTCTGCTCAGGCCGCTTTGCATGTAATTAGAGTGGGATGCATGTTACAGCTGCTACCCAGGAGCATGGAGAGAAGTGCACTGCTCGAGAGTCTAAGCGTTTCTCGCCCAACTAAGACCTACTAGCCGAGTGGATACACTTTACACTTTTTAGGATAATATTACCCACTATAAAACTAAAAATGTACACTTTTACTTACGAACTCAGCAACTAAGAAGATATCTGTCCAGAGAAGCCTGCTGTCCTTCAGAGATACTTGGAGGGGGCGACACTTCGCAAGTCGACTGCGTAGCCCCAAGCGGGTACTTCGATGCCCAAGCGAACCTGTACTTCATCAGTCACACCATTCCAAAGCTCTAAACCCCTACTTAGAGGGTCGGGGGACTTAGTAAGTAGGTAGTAAGTAGACTTATAAGTACCCTAAAAGAGACCCTAATTGGGGTTACGGTACTTATAAGTCCTTAAAATAACCAGTTACTAAGTCCCCCGACCCTCCAAGTATCAAGCCCTGTTGTATTATAAACCCTGTCATATAGCCTTGGAACATCCGAAGCAATCCGATAGGCCTCATAAAACCGTATCAAGTCCGTTACAAATCCTGTCTAATCGCACGTCTCGTAGCCTTACAAGATCCAGGCAGAATACACGTAAAAGCCCTTGCAGACCTCTTATCAAGCCCTAAGCCCACAACCCTAAACTCTTACAAGCCCTGCTCAACCCAAAACCCCAAAAACCCGAAGCCCTAAACCCAAAACCGGGACCCTGAGTGGATGCACTTTATTTACATTTTTGGGGATAATATTACCTACTATAAAACTGAAAGTGTACACTTTTTGGCTTATGAACTCAGCAACTCGGTAGATAACTACCTTTTATGAGCTGCACCGAGGCGTCTCACTCACCGCGCCTTCTGCTGGAAGCTCCCTCTGTATCTCGGCATTTTAGGATTACGGGTTTGCTGCTCACTTGAGGCGTGCAAAGTCTAGGTGCTATATGTTATGTAAAGTCGAATATAATGTTCGATTAACTCGTGATGCTATTCCTTAAGAAGTTTTGGCAAATATACGATAATGTGCCGCCAAATCCTAGTCTAATTCTGTGGGGCCTTGTACAATTAAAAACCCAAAGTTTTAAGTATACGGTACTTATGTTAAAGCTCCTTTTTTGTGCCTGCAGCTCCGGCCCCCTTGCAGTCAACCCCGTGGCAGTCCCCTAATATAGGGGGCTTAGCAATTAGTCTAGGGTTTTGGGGCCCCCTAATATAGGGGCCTTAGCCATTGGACAAGGGCTTTGGGGGCCCATTATATTATGATTGCAGTAAGGAGCACCCAAAACAGTATTGGAAATTATTTATGCCACTGTATGACAATTTCACAGCAGTGCTAGTCACACTGCAGCACAGCTCACGAATTCTGGCTTGGCTCGCTCTTGAAATCGTAGACTTGCGGATGCCCTTTTGGGGTTTCGGGTTTAGGTTACCTAGAGGGTCATACCCTACCCCTCTTTAAGGGTACCTAGTTTTATGGTTAGGTTCTCTTATATAGAAAAGTAGGTACCTTAGAAAAAGGGTACAGTATCCCAGTCCCTACTCCCCAAACACGAGAGACAGAGAGAGCGAGAGAGAGAGACAGAGACTAGGACCCAGAGTAGGCCCCTATTCTTTTAGGGTTTAGGTTCCCTTATAATCCCCTTTAAACCAAAAAGGGCACCCTTTTTATTCCTAGGTTACTCTTAGGTCTAGGAGAGAATGAGAACGAGAAAGAAAAGAGTTGACTGGCGGCATGTGTTTTGGGCCCAAGCTTCTCAGACCACTAGGCGACCCGTTTAGGGTTTAGGCTTAGCCGGGGTTAGCTTTTGTCTTGGTTTGATTGAAGGTAGTCAGGTTGCCTTCAAGGCGTTTCTGCTCCCGAAAGAATAGAGGGGTTGGGACTGGCTTGGAGGCCGGGGCGGCAGACAAGCAACAGAAGGTTGCGCTGGACGGCGGGCAGGAGCGTCTAGAGAGGGTTTAGGGGTTTAGGGATCATGGGCTACCAGAACAAGACATCGACACCGGTGGAAACAGCATGATCGCAGCGAGCAGGAATATTCATGGCGATGTTTGTCGCAGTGGGATCACGAAGCGTATGAATAAAGAATGTACATGTGTACAGGCTTGCGAGGAGACATGTGCCTGTACTATACACATGTGCACTTCCGTTTTGTTGTCATAGAAACTGAAGGTGTTCCCACATACTAGGCGATACTTGCCCAAGCAACCTACCTACCTAGCTCTCTCCCTGCCTGCCTACACACCTTCCCACCCACATACGTTCTTTCATTTTCCATACAAACACATGAACAAATACATACAAACATGCACAGAAGTACAGTAAGCACATTCGCACGCGGATGCACACGCACACACACACACATAGCACAAATACATATATATATATATACATATATATATATATATATATATATCGTCTTGCACATTCACGTGCAACAGAAATGATGCACCTGCTCTATGGCGCACACCATCGAATGCGATAGACTTCGTCAGGGCTTGTCACAGTACGCCAAGGCGCAAAATGCGTGTATGTATGTGTATGTATATATGCATATTATGTACCTCTGTATGTAATATATGTGTATATATGTATGCTATACAGGTGCATGCAGTCGTTCGCCGCTTGTAGCACGGTGTAAATTGATTGTCATTACATCATTACGGGTTACATGCTACCGTATTTCAAGGTGGCACCTATCCCACCAACGATGTCATCACATACAGAATGGCATATACGAGTTGCCACAGGATTTCTGTAGACTGGGGAATCCAAGCCTAAAGGAACCGCACCAAAGCAAACAAAGGAAGTCAAAAGAACCCCCAAACCCTAAACCCTAAAGAAGGAAACTTAAGGGGACACCCGACCCTGGAGTCCAAAAGCCCTGGCGGTTATCTCCACAGCGCAGGAGACATCATCAAGCGTGATGCCGCATCCCGCGCTTGGCTAACAGAGGGGATCCTAAGTACCTACGTTTTAGGTGAGGGTTTAGGGTTCAGGATATACGTATATATATATATATATATATATATATATACATACAGATATATAGATATATATGTAATATTTTGAGGGGGACTCGTGGACCGTCTGTACTTGCATGGAGATTGTGATATCGCTAATGTAGAAACTCCACGTTGCACCATGAAGGTACTTAGGATCCCTTGAGTGCTGCTGCCTGCTACGTACATCCGGGCACGCTGTGCGCACAGAGGCTTAGATACGAGTCGCGTAGCCCCTGATACCAACCCCACCCGGATCCAAAAGCCCACACCACAAACCGCAACTCCCTTACCCCGAGGCTCAGAACAATCCGACAGGTGTAGCATGCAGTTTGGACCGAACAGCTCTTAATCACGAGTCTTTGCAAGACCCTTTTAACATGCCCTGGTTCCTTGCATTGCCCTACTTAGAGGATCATGGGACTTAGTAAGTAAGGTTATAAATAAGGTAACTATACTTATAATTACCTATAACCCCAGCTTACTAAGTCCCCCGACCCTCCAAGTAGAACCCCAGAACCCGAGGGGGAGGGCTCAAGCCTGAGCGCCAGAAGTGTTTGGATATCAGGGAGCCCAGCTTACCTTGTCAATCATATTGAATTGCCGGACCCGCAGTGCAGTTTAAGGCCTATTCCTATTCCTTATAAGTGTTTGAAGGGCCTACCGGCACTGCATAAAGGTCTCAGTTCTAGAAAATATTACAGAAGCCAGAACCCCAAGCTTTATACTTCTCAAAACCCGCACTAAAGCCTATATGTTTCAATAGGCACATTCCTTGCTTACGTGGTAAGCCCCAAACCCTAAACCCTCAGCCCTAAACCCTAAACCTTCACCCTAAACCCTAAGCCCTAAACCCTAAACTCTAAACCCTAAACCCAAACTCTGAACCCTAAACTCTAAACCCTAACCCTAAACCTAAAAGTTTGAAACCTCAAGCCTCTCTTACGGGGTCACCTGGGCTCCCGGGGTCCCCAGCTCTTGCACCGCCGTGCCCACCAAGTGGTGCTCGGCCCGGCGAAATGCAGCAACTCCAGAGGGAACCTGGCAGTTTCCGAGTTTGTGGTTTAGGGTTTCTAGGGTTTAGGGTTCAGGGTTTATAGGGTTCAGGGGTTTAGGGCATAAGGCTTAGGCTTCCTGAAAGGGTTCCTTAAGGGCTTCTCTTTAAAAAGGGGATCTATAAGAGTTCTATAAGGGCGCTTTTAGGGGCACTTAGAGGCCCAGGGGACTTAGTAAGTCGGTTATAAGTAGGGTTATAATTGGGTAACTCCACTTAGGGTACTTACAACCCTATTAAGACCAACTTACTAAGTCCCCTGGGCCTCTAAGGACCTGGTCAGAAGGTCATTACTCAAAGGCTCCATGCACCTTCATACTTGCGCCTTAAAGGGGTCCCTATATAGGAAGGCCAATGTATATAGTATATACTGTATGGGTGCATCGAGCCTTAGGGAAGCTCATTAATCAATCGGGTCGCAATTAGGATTGCGCCAATCTATAATGTCTTTGAACCGAAAACATCTTGAAGCTACCAGTATAAGCTACCGATAGGCCCCATAGTAGTTCCTTTTTGGGCTTCATGTTTAGAATCCTACTTATAAGGGTCTAGGTAACTTCCAAACAAAATTTAACCCTAAGGGTCCATGTGCCCAAATAGTATATACTTAGGCCCCAGAGTACCTATATAGGGACCCCTTTAAGGCCTAAGTATCTACTATTTAGGTACATGGAGCCTGTGGGTAGGGTTAGGGGAGCTTCCACGTTTTAGTGTCAAGCGTTTACTCGGGGAGCTCCAATTTTGGGGATTTGGGGTTTAGGACCTGTCGTTGTCTGTTCGGGACTTAGCTAGGACTCTGAACCCTAAACCCTGAACCTTAAACCCTTATGACTCCTTACCAAGGACCCCCAAGCGCCCTTCAATGGAGCCGTTTATAGCCTGTAATCGTGAGTAGTTGGGGTGTATTTGAGGGTAGTTGGGGGCGTCTAGGTAACTCTCGAGACTTTCCTTGCGGTTCTTATTGAAGGGCCTGGACAGCTTGAGTTCTATAATGCGGTGACCCCCGAAGGGAGTGCTTGGAGGGTCAGGTGACTGAGTAAGTCGGTTACAAGTACCCCAAGGGTCCAAGTACCCAATAATCATATACTCGCCAACATCCTAACCTACATAACTATTATCCTAAAACCGAGTACCCAATTATAGGGTCCTTTGGACCCTTGGGGGCAGGGCTAGTAAAGTTATTATCTGGCTAACTCTATTTCGGGTACTTAAAACGTATAGCTCTACCTGGAACCTATTTACTCACTATCTCCGCTGGGCTTCTAAGTGGGACTGGGATTAAGAGCTAGAGCGGTAGTATCGTGAGGTATGCAAGGGTGCTTTAACGGTGGGATGCGGTTGTGGAACACAAGGAAGCGTTCTCTGAAGTTCTCCTGATCTCGGGATTTAACTAAGCAGCCCCTTGTAATTGTGTTTCATTCGAGCCGAAATGATATCCCATGATACCCCCGTGAACCCTAAGATCTCTCAAGCGAGTTGAGGCTCATTCCGGTGATTGTAGCGCACATGCGACAACGGGCAAAGGCCTGTCGTCTGCAGCAAAAAGCAGGTCTTGGCTGCCGTTTAGAGTTTAGGGTATACCAATAGGCCCCGAAGTAGTTCCTTTTGAGGGTTCATATGTAGAATCCTGTAAGGTAGTCCCGAAAACGAACTACTATGGGGCCGATGGGTTTAGAGCACAAGGGCCTGTCAACCCCAAAGCCACCAACACCCCAAGACCTTTAAGCCTAAACTGTAACGAGCAACCCCCACAGGAACCCTTGTCCGCCTCATCAGAAGCCTTACTACATAAACCCATGGCTGGACCTTCCACCAATTTCTTACTCCTCAACCCCCAGCTGCAATCAATCCATAATCTAGCTCGAAACCTTAAGCCTTAGGCCTTGCATTAAACTACATAATCCTTCGGTAGCTTCCCGGAGGGTGGAAACTAAGCTGGTTAAGACAGCTCATGTCAACTCTATGATGAAAAGTGTTCACGTTAGTCTAGGGTTTGGGGTTTATGGCTCCTTCGCGTGTGGGGTTCACCCTAAACCCTAAATTCACGCTAAACCCTGAACCCCCGTCCCTAAGGGCGAATTTCCCTTGCAGGCCCTACGCGACTTAGGGTTAAGGGTTTCGGGTTCAGTAGGGTTTAGGGTTTAGGTTAGGGTTTAGGGTTTAGGCATCATATTCCGAAGCCCTAAACCCTAAACCTTACGCCCTAAGCAGCCTATACCAAGCAGCCAGGCCCTTTCCTTTCATAAGTTTATGGCGAGCGCTTACTTACCCTAAGGGTCCAAGTACCCAAATAGTAGGGCTTCAAGGTCCAAAAACCACTCAGGGTATGGATTTTGGGATCTGGAACCCTACTATTTGGATACTTGGACCCTCTGGGTTAGATCTTGCAAGGCAGATCTGACAGTTTAGTGTCTCCTCAGGGTGTCGGGATTCGGGGGTTTAGTTTAGGGTTTGGGCAGGGTTAGGACTTAGAGGTTTATATAGGGGGGGGTTTAGGGTTTAGGGTTCAGCGTACCGAAAAACACCTTCAATCCATGCTTCCGAGCTCCGAACCCTCCCGAAGCACTTTCGACTTGCACCCCTGAGCCCTGAACGCACAAACCTATACAACCCAAAACCCTATTCAAATTATTAGGGCTCCTAATTACAGTATATACTACAGAAGTCTACACCGCACCCTTTATCAAGCCCATCAGACCCGAGTAACTTCCCTCTACAAACACTCAAAGGACACCTCAAAAGGCCTGCCCCGCCGCATGTCAATTGGGTCCATCCCCGGATGGTCCAAGTTCCAAGTTAGTCTATAAGTATTTGGGCCCCCAAAATATGTACCATATTATTTCCCTGAAGTCTACACCCTAAACCCCTACCTTTGGGATCGCCGGCCATGCTATGGAGACGGCAGCTCTTCACGAGACAACATCGGCATTGGAGAGAGCGGCGCGCCCTGCGCAGAGTTCGTGTTTCCTTTTGGGGTTGGGCTTCAGGGTTCCTTTAAAGTGATCTATAAGGGCTCCTTAAAGGGACTCATAAGGGTTCTAAAAAAGGGGTTTAGGTGTTTCGGGCTTATACAGAGTTGAGAGTTCAGGGTTTTGCAGTTAGGTTTTGGGTTTACGGTTCAGGTGAGGGTCTTGTAGGTTGTCTTAAAGAATTTGTTTGGTAAAATGCTTCACAAGGGGGCTCCGTTGGTTTCACAGGGTTTGCAGACGTTGTAGCTTGGGTGGTTCCTTAAAGCTTTGCTGGGGATTATGGGGGGGGGGGGTGTTCCCATAGTAGTTCCTTTTTGGGGTTCACACTTAGAATCCTATAAGGTATTCCTAAAAGAGGAACTACTTTGGGGCTTATGGGTAAGCCCGACACCATCGAAGCAGTGCGACCCTTCGGTATGTTAGATGTTCCTTCTGGTTCTTCAAGATCCTTCTTCGGGGAACTACGGCCCCTATGGCCCTGCCTCTTTGCCATTTTTTTAAGTTCTAAGGGTCCTTATGATGAAGCCCAAAGGCTGTTATAGGATCCCAACCATAAAGTTGGTTAACCATACAAAAAGCTGCAAAGGTCGTTATGGCTCCTGCATCTGAACAGGAACAGCATCCGTCCACGCCCCGATACGGCCCAGCAGAGACACCCGAGTTCCTAGGCAGCTGACCCTTGTACAGCCCAAGCCTCTGTCAGTTCCAAGTTTAGGAGATGCGGGATGAGGGTTGGTTTTCAGAGTACCCAGATTGCACATGCACGAAGGAGGCGTCATTGGGCAAGCAATCATACACCTGCATTTCTAGCTCTAATGCTTACTTCTCTACCCAGAAGCTGCACCCGGACCACCACGTTGGGTTAGAATACGGAAGCCAGACAGGTCAGGTTTATGGGACCTAAATCCATACTGCTCATGTCCGTGTGTGGGCATCTGGAGTTTGGTGGCGCTGTACTTGTATTCCTGCAGATACCGATCTCAGTTTGTTGTGCCCATGCTGCTTTATGTCGCTACATATATGCACACACCGTACCTGTGTACCTACACACATGCTTGTTATATGTATGGGCGTACGATGTATGTATCTATGTATGTATGTATGTCGTCTATAGGTATGGCAGGTCGGTCGGTAGGTAGGTAGGCAGGCAGATTGTCTTGTGTGCATGCTCGCATGTTTGCATGTATGTTTGGATGGATGGATGGATGGACGGATCCCAAACCCTGAACTCTAAACCCACACTTTGGGGTCTGTCTTTCCCTGATTTCCATAAACCCTAAACCCTGAATTTCCTGCCCTCTAGACTCCCCTACAACCAAAGGCTGATTTGCAGCTGTACCCGATGGTCCTTGTTCTCTCTGTCTCTCTTTCTTTGCGTCTCTCTCTCTTCATTTCTCTCGCTCTCTCTCCCGCTGTTGTCTCTAAAATGTTCGAGTATCAGGGTTTTTTGACACCAGCACCACACCATGATATACGAGCTCGGATAATCGCGAACAGTCTTGCCCAGGGTCCCTCACCATAGATACAGATATCAGCTAACCACATTATAGTTACCATGGCCCCTAGATCATGGGGTTTAAACCCTGAACCGTAAAACCCTAAACCCTACAACCTTAAGCCCTAAAACTCTAAACCCAAAAACCCCAGAACCCTTAACCCTTAAACCAGTTTCGGGCCCCTGATTGGATCGGTATACTTTGAGGCGCAGGGGGCATAGTAAGTCTGTTACAAGTAGGACGATTATTGGTTTTAGGGTTTAGGGTTCCAAGTAGGGAGTACGCGTTCAGCTCTGCCCGTGCCTGCTGGCTCTAGCTACATCCTCGTCTCAAGTTCCGTTGCGAGTTGCACACTTCATGCTTTATACCACTAAACCCTGAGCCCTAAGCCTTAAGCCCCAACCCCCTAACCCTAAACCCTGAGCCCTAACCCCTAACCCCCAAAACCGGTACCCTGTCCCCAAGCGATGCAGAGTTAGAGTGGTGAAGGTTTGGGGTTTAGGGTCTGGCTTCCTACATCGATTCTGAGCGCAGGCCTTAGGGCTGAGGGTGAGACCCTAGAATCTAATATACGGGTTACTAAAGTATCAACATTTTACCTGACGGCTCCTTGTCATAATTTTCTCTGTCAGGAGCCCAAATGCCAATATAGTAGGTACAGAGTAGATATTTTGGCCCGGAAAGCATATGCTATGCTATTGCTTGGGCCCTTTGGGTAAGCTAGTCGTGGCGTTTGCGGCCAACTTCTCTCAACCACTCTGGGCTTTTGCTTCGGCATAGATTGATCCCTGATACATCCTAGACAGGACAGGACTTGAACCTCATGTGTTTGGATTTGAGGGTGTAGGGGTTTGTATAGCGCGCTAAACCCTAAACCCTATAGACTAGCACAATCAGCGGCCTAAAGCGGCAAATCGTGAAAAGAAGCATGGCTATTCCATCATACCTTCATGGCGTTCTGAGCCACCAAGCGGAGGCCGAGATGGATGGCGTTTAGGGTTTTAGGGATTGGGGTTAGAGTTTACGGTTTACACTCGACTCTCAGGCCTTTGGGCTTTGAGGCCTGTTACAACCCTGAACCAGGCAGAGGAGACCGAGATGGAGGGCAGTGACCAAGAGGACGCAGCGGTCACCGTCGACGGGGGTCGATGGAAGCCTCGGCCCAGCGTCACACTTCGCCGCAGCAAGTTTAAAGCGCCTGGGTTGGGGTTATAGGGTTTCAGAGTTATAAAGTTTTACGGCGGCTTTTGGCTTTAGGGCTTCAGGGTTTTCACGAGGGTTTGGGGTTATGTTTATGTTGCTGCAGTTGCACCTATCAATGCAGTTGTTCGTTGGGGGCTGGGGGGTGTACTACAACCCAGGTGCTGAATGATCCACATTCGACAGGCCGTCTGGTCCCCGAGAAGGAGTTCAAACGTGCCAGGTCCTATCCTTTACAGTCCATGCCAGGGGTTGAGAACCTGGAATCCTGGCAAACGCGCTGTGAGGAGCGCATGGCCGTCCTTGCCAAAATTCCTGCTTCCTTGACCGATATCTGGAAGGATTTGGACATCGAAAGCGACGGAACATGGCTGCCGACCGTGTCCCGGATGATCAGTGACGTCATAAGAAGCCAGCTGTACAAAGAGGGCTTCACGGACGAGGATTGGGAGCTCGATGGAGACTGGGTTGTTTTTAGTCACCATAGTTCATAGGGATCTGTAGTAAATAATATGGTTTCCTTATTTTGGGCTGTTGTTAGTCACCGTAATTATATAATGAATAGGTATCTATAGTAAATAATATGGTTTCCTTATTATTATGGTAACTTAAGTTAACTCCCTTAACAAGATCCCAGGAGAGCGCTCCAGATGTACAAGGAAGGGGGAATTCAACCCCAGGAACCGGAAGCAGCCTGGGGACTCCACCGACAGGGCGGAGGAAGGAGACGAAGCAATACCAGACACTTTGCTGGTTTAGGGTTTAGGGGTTTAGGGTTTTGGAGTAGCATACTTTAATACTTTTTGGGGACCTCTTACTTAAAGGGAACCAGTTATCAAATAAAAGTCTAAACCCAAAATCCTGAACCGTAGGCGCTTTATACTAAGTGCTATGTTTGAAGGTCCAAAGGACCCAGTGCATCTGTTTTTTTTGCTCGGCAGAAGGACATATTTGAAGGCCTTATGACTATTAGGTATTGTTGGGGGTGCTTGGTGGGATGAGTCTCCGACCCACTGCAGCACATAGACGATTCTATCCGAAAGTATACTATAGTACCCCCGCTGTCCCGCAAACCCCAAAAGCGAAACCGTTAAATCCTAAACCCAGTTCTGACCATCAGGGCCCCTACATACATGGCCCGGAGGAACAGCGGCCAGGACCAGAGGAAGGGCGGTCAGAATCAGAGGAGCGGCGACCAGAACCTGAGGCGGAACCCGTGAAGTCCAGAAGGAGACCATTTTGGCTATGGCCGAAGACGCAGGCCTCGTGAGCCCTTTTCAACTCTTGAGGTTCCTATAAGACAAAGGGTTCTATAAGGATGACTAATAAGGGTTACTATGATAAGGGTTTTCAAGAATAATATTGAAAACCCTCATAATAGTAACCCTTATAGTCATCCTTATCGAACCTTTTTCTTTCGTGAGATTTGATGGGTTAGCGGTGTAGGCGTCTAAGATAATTTAGGATCTTCGGGGTTACCTGTAACTGTAGCGCCGAACCCACATGGGAGTTTCCGAAAATGGGGGATCTTATTATTTATGTCCTGATTACAAGGACACCCAAATAGGGTAATTACCCCGAATTTTCGGAAACTCCCACAACAGAGTGGTTATAAGACCTTTGTTCAAAGGAGGACCCCTCGGAATCGTCGGCAAGTGGAGCCGCAGGAAAGGGTTTTGGATCAACGTATCTTACGTATAGTCTCCATTGTAGTTCCTGTTGTTGAATATTTATAGGATCCTAAGAATACTGTTATTGGTTAAACCAACAAGCGGAGCCACAATGCAGGCTGTCGGTAGGGGATTGATGCGGCAGCTCCAGGATTTGTAGGTGTTTTGTCTGATAGATATCCCGAATCGTCCATGTGACCACATAGTTTACACTGTTGAACTTAGAATAATCCCTATGTAGGCACTTTGGGGCCAAAGTATTATGGACTATAATATTCGGGTACAAGGACCCTTAGGGTTTTGTAGTCAGAGAGGATTGCCTATAGGGTCATACCCTACCCCTTTTTTAAGGTACCTACTTTTCTATATGAGAGAACCTAACCATAAAACCAGGTACCCTAAAAAAGGGGTAGGGTATGACCCTCTAGGTGTTTGACATAGAGAAGGAGTGTTCCTACCATCTTCAGCTGTGGTCTGGTAGGTTCTCCCAAAGGGTCCGAAGTACCTTTATAGTAGAATGTAGGGTTCCTATATTAGGAATTACTATTATGATTTGGGGACGTATCCCCCATAACAATACTTTGGACCCTTTGGGTCTGTGTAAAAAATACCGGAGGCTCGCTTGTGGCCGAAGAGAAAGGCAGCAAGGAGAAAGAGGAGAACTATCAGAAAGGCAACTAGGATGCCCAGTAGTACCCTTCCTTTTTGTAGTCCTAGGTTCCTTATAAAGTTACCCAATACCAAAAAGAGAGGCCTTTTTATTCTTAGGTTACTGGGTATCCTAGGCAAAGCACCGGGAACCCTGGAGACGATTCGCTGTTCGCGGGGAAGATGCGGCATGCGTCGAGACTTAGGGGTACTTAGAAATAATTCTTAATTTTTGGCTATTATAATAAAGAAACAGCTAAAATTACAATTTTTGCTAGGGTTCTAAGTTCAGTATAGGAGATGCGGAGCACTTTGGGTTTGCCAAGCTATGCTGATGTGGTCCTGGCACGTTGGGGGAAGTGCAAAGCAGAGACGGCTGACATACTGGTAGACCCAGCGCCGACGAAGGCCTGGCGCCTGTCGTCGACGCATGCTTGCCGTGTGCACCCGAACGGAGTGCATGGAAGCCCCCACAAGCGTATACTGCATCGGTTGCTGAAGACAGCGGGTTCCGAGGAGTTGATTGAGAAAGAAGTGGAGCAAGAGTGCGAGCCCCCTCCCGACATCCCTGACCACATGGACTGCTTGGGGTCCGAAGTGATCTTGACCGTCTCCGTCCATGGTAAGGATGGGAACAAGGAGCAGGAGTACGACATCCTGTCCACCCAGACCTTGGAAGAGCTGCGAGATGCCTTTTACTTTCCAGAGGATTGGAAGTATGATGGCCCAACACGCCTGGATTCTGCATGTTTCTTTATCGATGGCATTTTCTACAGTGACAGGAGGTGGGCTTCCTCCTTGGACTATTCCAAGGAACTGATTCCCCATGCCCAGCAGACGGGCTGTCAAAGCTTGAGGGAGACGTCCTCTCGCCCCATGGTTACCAGGCTGTGCGATCTGGAGCGGATTCCATTCGGGGACACTTGCCCTTGCTAAAGAAGGTTCGTCAAGCCCCTTCAGTTACCATGTGTGTATAGCAAATAGATAATTGTGTATATATACACATAACTTCTATATGTAGTTAAAACATATACATATATATATATATACATAGAGAGAGAGAGAGATTTATACCTAAAGCTAGTCTTCATTTGCATCTAGGTCTGTATCAATATCTATATCTGAGTCTATATCTAAGTTTTTACTTCCCATCTATATATACATACACATAGTCTTCAGAGAAAGAGACACAGAGAGAGAGAGAGAGAGATAGAGAGAGAGAGAGAGAGGGAGAGGGAGAGGGAGAGAGAGAGAATCTACCGTGCTCTCCTGGTTCTGACGGCTGAATTCTAACCCTTAACCCCTTAACTCTAAACCGCTAAACCCTAAACCCCTAAAGCACTAAGGTGCCTGCGCTCTTGACTTGGAGCCTCAAACTTCGTAATGTCGGGGCCTAAACCATTAGAATATAGGGTTCCTTTAAGGATTCCTCTAAAGGGGTTCTATGGGGGTTACTACAAGGGGTATTACAAGGATGTAGTATAGGGGCCTAAAGAATTCGCAGTACTGTTTTTTTTTTGGCGGGGTCCTTATTCTATTTGTACTATAATGGGCCCCAAAACCCTGTTCTACTTATTTCGGCGCCTATATTACGAATCTCAGGAGAGGTGCGCCTACATACATCAGGGGAATGAGGAGCATGCAATCTACTTCACAGGCGTCCGCCTGCCTGCCTCGAGCAGCGACTGCCCTCTGAAAGATGCCTACCCTCTGCTCCTGGAGCCTGGAGTTCAGTTTTTGTTTTCTCGTTGGTGGTTTGAGGCAGCTGTCTCATAAGAGCCAGCCTTACCTCCTTGGTTTCTTAAACGACCTACTTTTTGTAGGTTCTTATTCTAAACCCTAATACGGAATTTATAGGGACCATACACAAAAGTAGGTTTTGGTAGGTTCAGGTACACCCTAAACCCTATAAAGCCAACGAGGCTCACCTTCATGAGGGACTTCCCTCGCAAGCTTTGTCAAGCATGCATCCAAACACTGGCTTTCTGGGCGGTGCACAACGCCGTCCGCTGTCCACGGAATCCAACCTACGTTTGCCAGCTCTGCTTTCGTCACTATTTCCAAGATGAAGATGGCAAGCTGCTGAGACCCTTAGACTACCAGGTCTTCCCTTACCTTCATAGTAGCTGAAGCCTTTCAAGCCGAAGTGCATTGCCATGAGAACGTGAAGGAACCTTGCGGATCCTGTATCTGTATCCGTTCGGGTACTTGGAGACTGTATGCATATCCGTTCGGGTACTTGGAGACCCAGGGGACTTGGTAAGTAGGTTATATGTTATAAATATGGTTATAGTTAGGGTAACTCAATTTAGTGTACGTCTAGTCCTACTTAGAACCTACCTACCAAGTCCGCTGGGCCTCGAAGTAGAACCGCCGAAGCTGTCGAGGGCCAAAGATCCGCCTAAGCCTGTGCATAAGATGCAGACGTTGGTCGTGCCGCTATTGAGACAGGAGCTGTCTGAAAAAGGAATCAAGTGATGCTTGGCGAACAGTTCATGCAAGATCATTGGGGTGTCTTGCTTGAGAATTTGGGCGACTTTTTAGGAAGTTCAGGGTTTAGGGTGTTGAAATGCATCTGGCATCGGGCACCCTGCGCATACCCTGAAACGCCTGCAGCCGACATGCTCCCTACAATCGCCGTAACATGCGCGATGGAGATAGTAGAGCCCAGAACGAGCTTACAACAACATATGTCCCTTTCCACAGGCCCCAGAGTTGCTTGTGGGGATTACCTTACCGGATTCTAAATATGAACCCCCAAAAAAGGAACTACTATGGGGCCTATGGGTAAACCCTAAACCCTTGGGTTCCTCATTATAATCATAGTATTATAATGGGCCCCACAACCCCATTCAAATGATTAAGGCCCCTATGGTATCCATAAGCCCTAAACCCTAAGCCCTAAACCCTAACCCCTAAAGCCCTAAACCCTAAAACCCTAAAACCCTAAACCCTAAACCCTAAACCCTAAGACCCTTTAAACCCTAAACCCTAAACCCTTTAAACCCTAAACCCTAAACCCCTTTAAACCCTAATCCCCTAAAGCCCTAAAACCCTAAAACCGCGGCCAGGTTGCAGGCGCTTGCTCCTTCCCACTGCTGCGGGCACTGCGACTGGATGGCAGCGAGGCACACAGGCAGCTAACCCAAAGGCTCCACGTACCTTCATAATAGATACCTAGGCCTTAAAGCGGGCCCTATATAGGTACTTTAAGGCCTATGTATCTACTATATGGGTACATGGAGCCTTAGGGTAAGGACTCCAATATCCCTTAATTAAGGAATATACCTTAAATTATAGTAGGACCCCTAATATGATTTAAGGAATATTCCTTAATTAAGGGGTATTGGAGTCTCTGGGCAGCTAAGGACTCGTTAAGGAGCCCTTTGAGAGGGTTTAGGGTTGAGGATCGGGTTTAGGGAGTTCTGAGCTTCGGAGTATACCATACTTGAATAATTTTTCTTAAAGGAACCATTATGAAATACAAGTTTAGATTTGTTCTCCCTGGTTACTTAAAAGCCCAGGTTTAGGGTAAGGATATACGCTCCCGGATACTGCTTAGTAGCTGGGTAGGTAACCTTCAACCATTTGGGGTCTAACTAGGCCTACTATATTCGAACAGGTTAACTAGGGGCTTCTCAAACAGTGCTTTGTGGATATGTTTGGTTGGGTTACCTTTTCAGGGTTCCTTAAAGGGATTTATGAAGGTTTCTATCAGGGTACTACAATGGTAGTTCTCTAAACTAGGGTCCCTTTCTAGGTTCCAATCTAGTACGGCACCCTTGTAAAAAGCGCCCTAAAACGGACCCTAAAAGCGATAGCTATTTACATGCTCTTCCGAATACTAACACGACATAGCCACAATCCTAAGGCCCAAGTACCTAATTGCTAGTTGCTTTGGCCGCTTCGGGAAGGATTTCGAAGCAAAACATGCATCCTAGGGCCCTAGACGCCCCTACACAACCCCATAACTCTAGGGATCAAAACGGCCCAAAAGCCTTAGATAGTACAGTATGCTCTTTGGGCCCAAAAACCTTAATATATGAGTCCTTAGATCCCTAGGGTAAGACCATCAAGCAGCCGCATGCTTGCAGTGTTTGCCTCTCTCGGTTGTGGGGGCTTCATGAGTTGCCCAGGCCCTTCTAATGATCCTAAATTAAGGAATATATACCCTGGAAGTATAGCAGGATCCCAAGCTTTGATGTACGGTATATTCCTTAACCCGGAATACCCTACCCTTTTCATGGACCTGTATAAGAACATCATAATAAGGAACCCTAAAACGGTAGGTTATTCAGGGTTAAGGTTTTCCTTAGTTAAGGGTTATTGGAAGGTCTAGGTGTAGAGCTTGGTGCCCCAGGGGCCAAAGGTTTGCAGGAACCGGGCTCCTCCATCCCAGCAACCGCTGCAAGCTGTATTAGAGCTTGGGGTGTGGAGGCTTAGGAGTTTAGGGTTTGGGATTCAGGTTTTCAGGGTTTTAGTCTAGGGTTTGGTGAGCTTTCGGGGTCTTGGCACGATTTGGAGGTTTATTTGGGGGGTTTCAAAGGAGGGTTTGGGTTTCGATCGCCGGCTGTCGAGCTAGAAGATAGAGAAGAGTTCCACCGACAGAAAGCCGCCAGACCCTCATGCATTTCCGGCTTTGACCACGTACCCTAAACTACCATAACCGACCTGTTTTGGGGGCTCGCATTACCTAGTAGCTGAGTGAATGCACTTTACACTTTTTGGGATAGTACTACCCGCTAGAAAACTGAAAGTCTACACTTTTGGGGGGGGCTTATGAACTCAGCAACTAAGAGATTAGGAGCCCATGGGACCTTACAAGAATTTTGGGCTTGCTAGCTCACCGTGTATCCTCAACCCCAAGCAAGTCCCAGGAGTCGGAGAGTCGTGAAGGCAAGTGCCCTAAGGCTGCATGTGCTTAAAGTACCTATATAGGGACCCCTTTAAGGCCTAAGTATCTACGATTTAGGTACATGGAGCCTTTGGGGTGCAGCTCAACCTACTACGCCCAAAGGCCGTATTTTTGGGGGGTCCTTCTAATTAGGATCCTACTATTTAGGGTACTACAACAGGGTCCCGCATTTTCAGAAACTCCCTTTTGGTGCGTGCTTGGTAGATACTTGGGCCCCCCCAAGTATAAACTATTGCCATCACTTGGACCCGTTGGGATAAATGTTACATACAGTGTCCATTCTAGTTTCTCCTGTGAATTACCTTGTAAATACGTAAGTGGCCAATCCAACGAGAGGATCTACAATGGAGACGACAGGTACCCTCCCTAAACGACGAACCGTAAAGGCAGTCCAGTTTACATTACCGCTGCTCGCAAAGTCATCGAACTTGAAGCATCAGCCCTACCCTGATGGTCCATGTACCCACATAGCATATACTTTGGGCCCAATGTATCTATATAGGGAGTACTTTAAGGCCAATGTACATGCTATTTGAGTACATGGACCCTCAGGGTACATCTTTCACGGAACTTTCAGCCCCAGTCGTTTGAAGAAGCTCTAAGCCCTACGACCTTAAGCCTGAAAAACCTGTAGACCCAGGGTTTAGGTTTTAGGGTTTAGGGTTAGGATTTAGGGTTTAGGTGATGTGAAGACTGAACAAAGACTCAAGCCCAAGGGCAAAAAACAGGTCAGCAATCTCTCCAAGTCGCCGAAAGGGTCAAGAAGGCGACGAGAAGCAGAGCAAGCGGCAAGAGAAACAAGGCGTTTTTTGACGGAGAGCCACAATGCCAATGATCACGGCGACGAGAGTCGCGAACCACGACTTGGGGAGAAGTTGAAAGGCAGAGGCAACAAGCTTCTCAGCCTCAGCAAGCAGGGTTGCCATGCTTCAGGACTCTGCGGAGAGCTGCACGAGTGGGACGTCTGCGATAATTGGCTGTCCCATGCCATGAGGCCGGAGTCAAGGGGTTCATTTAGACACCCAAATCCTTCACCCCGTAAACCCCGTCAGCCATGAAACTGTATAGCCGAAACCCTCTACATGTATATTATATTTGTATGTATTAATATTACTATTGTTATTATTAGTATTAGTATTATTGTTATTATTAGTATTAGTACTTGTATTTGTATTAGTATTGCTATTATGAATATTATACATAATATATATTTATCTATATAAACCCCCAAACCCTGAACCCTGAAACAGTCCTTAAAACCCGAAGTGTAGAAGCCCTAAAACCCTGAAGCCTATGCCCCATGGGGTGCAAGTACCTAATGATCATATACTCTCCAAAATCCTAACCTACATAGCTACTACTATCCTAAAACCGAGTACCTAATTATTGCGTCCTTCGGACCCTTAGGCGTCACTATATATAGAACTCTCATAGATCCCTTTAGGGAACCCCTTACATATCCCTTTAAGGAGGGTCCTTTGGACCCTTAAAGTGGGTCCTTTGGACCCTTATGGTATGCCCCATGGGGTGCAGGTTGCCTCCAAAGACTCCGTCGCCGAGCTTTGGGCGGGCAAGCCCTGTCACGCCGAGCCACGCAACCGAAGTTGGGTGGTTTGGGGTTGATCCCTCGTCTATAAGGGTTACCATAAGGGACCCATGAGGGTATTATACTATAGAGGGCTGGATTCATCGCAACCGAAGTTGGGTGGTTTACCTAGAGGGTCATACCCCAGCCCTTTTTTAGGGTACCTGGTTAGATGGTTAGGTTCTCTTATATAGAAAAAGTAGGTACCTTAAAAAAAGGGGTAGGGTATGACCCTATAGGTAGGGTTAAGTTGGGTTGTTTAGGTTAGAAGCTGCCCCCACCCTGTAAATAGTGACTATAAGGATTATATTAGGGCCCTATTATATTCCTACTATACCACTATTACAGGGTGGGGGCCCCTTCTAAGGTTTAGGGTTGAGGGATCAAGCTGCAGGGTTGTATGGTTTAGGCTGTTACGGTTGACGGTTTAGGGTTGGGGCATTAGAGTTTCGGTTTGGGGTTTCGACCTTGAGTGGTTCGGGCTGTCATAGGCGAGGCAGCTGAGTTCGGTCTTTGGATTTCTTTGCTTTTTCATCATGTAGATAGACAGTCCCAGGTACAGGTACTTTGGGCTCGTGACTCCCAAGTCCTAAGTTGTCTTCTATAAGGCGAAAAATAGGATTCTTATGGCTCTGTGAGAGGGCCATCGGGTTTAGGGCAATTTTTGCAGGAACGTCGAAGCCGAAAAGAGTCCATAAACATCAGAACCTCTCAATAAGGTCTTCCGGAGTCCTCCTAGCAAGGGAGCTTTTACTTATAACATTATATAGGGCCCAAATATTTACCAGTACTAGTTTGGGGTTTCCTTTTCATAATTATAGTATAATGGGCCCCAACACCAGTAGGATCCGTATGTCTGGTCTTCTGGGGCCTTTAGGGTATAGCTTTTGCGGTTTAGGGTTTGCGGATTAAGGGTTTAGGGCTAAGGGTTGAGGAGATTTTTGGTGGTTCCGGTAATGGACCTCCTCAAATCCTCAGATCCTCCACACAACGCGCACTTAGATTTGGGGTTCAGACATCAGGGTTTAGGAGGGTTGTGACAGACGTCGTCTCGTCCGGATTTGTTTCTCATCCTGTTTGGGACTGATGGGGGACGATTCAAGTGCATCAATGATGGTACACCCTCTGTCTATCGTCCCGGACGATAGATAGAGGGTGTGCCATCAATGAAATAATGCGGGTTGTATGCAAAGAGGTTTAGGAGCAGACGAACATTCATGAACAGCCCAGATGTCCAGTTGGTCTGTCGATGAGCAAGTGTAAATTTTAAAGGCCCTGCCTCGACTATGTCACAAGTCCCCCTAAACCCTAAAGCCCTAAACCCTAAACCCTAAACCCCTAACCCCTAAACCCCTAAACCTTAAACCCTAAACCTAAACCTTTCAGGCTTTACAGGTTTTTGCGGTTTGGCAGAAGGTCTCAACAGTCTCTGGCATTCGATACCAGGATGGCAGTACACGTGGACCCTGTCGAAGTCCAGCATCAGGAAGCCCAAACCCGCTTTGAAGCCTGCGTAACTCCAATCGAAAAAGAGACCCCCAAACAATGGCAGTTCCCAGGCAACCCTGGGCTGTTGCGTACAAGTGGAGGCTGGCAAAAGAATTATGCCATGTACCTGCATGGCTAGCAGCAGTACCCAAAGAGAGCTTGGGTTTAGGGGTTCTGGGACTGGGATGGTGATGCAATGCCCTACAACTCCAGGTGTACCTAGCGCAAGCACTACCTGAAACGGATCCAAAGTCCGTGAATCGTTTGGGGTCTTTGATGCGTTAGGAATACTGTCCCTTAGTAGTGCGAAACCCATAGACGAACTGTTTCTATAGTTTAATCTAGCCGAAGCCATGTGTCTCATTCCAAGGGTCCCAATACTATGAAGCCTATATGATAGACAAGCCCTATAATAATGACTATAATGTCATAGGTAAAGCATGTAGATGCCTTCGAAAAACCCTGCAAGCTTGATTTCAAAGCTTATAGGACGTAGGAGCTCTATATACACGTGCAAGACGGGAACTGTCCGATCGTCCGTTCCCAGCCCAAGGCTTAGCCTACATTTGGGTTTAGGGTGTAGGGCTTTAAGGGCCCAGGGCCCAAGCACAGGACAGCGACCTCCCGGTCAAAGCCTACCAAGCTACTATCCTAAACCCGAGTACCTAGTCATGAGGTCCTTTGGACTCTTAGGGTAAGCGTCGAAAACAAAAGGCCCTGGACAAGGCTCTGCACCTTTTTTTGGTACCTCAGTTTGTTATGATAGGATCCTAACCCCAAAAGAAGATACTCCATTTGAGGATCTCGGTATCTGGTAAGCAGTTGAATCTGCATACAAGACCCAGTCCTATACACTAATATGGTAGGAGGTGCTTAGTAGATGTTTTAGTAAATATTTGGGCCCATATGTATATACTACACTATTGCTTGGGCGCTTTGAGACTTAGGCTGCAGTATTTAGGGTTTAGGGTTCCTCCGCCATGACCCTGTGCCGTCGTATCTTTCATTACCCTAAGGGTCTACTTACCCTGTTTAGTATACCAACAAAGCACCACTTTAAGACCAAAGTATCTACTATTTGGTTGCATGGACCCTTCAGCCCTAAAGCCCTATGACCCTTCGGGTTAGGTCAAAGCCTGATTTCTAAAGTAAAGCGACAACTTCGGTTTTGACTTTCGGGTTTATCGTTCAGGGGTTTAGGGTTTGGGGTTTCTTTGACCTTTCTTTTCTCGGTTTATCCAATATTAACTTTAGGGTCCTATAAAGGTAATTAATTAACACAAACAGGGAACTACTCTAAGGCCCCAAGGTAGTTCATTTTCGGGGTTCGTAAATAGAACCCTATATGGTAATCCCAAAAAGGAGCTACTTTGGGGTCTTTGGGTACAATGGAGACTACAGTGACACCCCCAAACCCTGTATACCAACAAAATTCCTGGAGGGCCTACTTCAAGACCGAAGTACGGTTGATGATATAAATCCTGCATTACCTTAAGGACCCTGAAGTATGGGAATTATGGTATATTCTCATTATGGGTAATGCAGGATTTATATCATCAACCGTATCTACTATTTGGCTGCATGGACCCTTAAGCCCTAAAGCCCTATAGTAATCTGGACCCCTTACAGTAGAAGCCAGAAGGTTGGAATAAGAATATCCCAACCCTTCTATGGTAAATTATAGGGTGTCCTACCATGAATCCATATTCCAACTTTCTGGAGTTCCCTTTAAAGGAAGCCTGGAGACTACAGGGACACCCCCAAACCAAAGCTCAAACCTTCACTCCCAAGGCTGAAACCTCGCATCAAGCCACAATCCCTGCAAACCCAACAGCGGATGCCCAGCGAAACCGTAAAGTATAGGTTTAAGAAAACGTTTTGTAAACAAACTTATCCCTAAACCCTGAACCCTACCGACTGCTTGGCAGACATTAAAAAGGAGCTTAAAAGAACAAAGCCTGAACCCGGAACCCGAACAGGTGCCAGCAGACCTTCCGTCTGAAGCAGGATTTGGTATGGACCCTTGACCTGGTTGTGGACCAATTTTTGTTTCACACTTTACGGTTTAGGGTTTAGGGTTGAAGATGTGGGAGGTTTAGGGTGAGCATGAGCTCTTCTCTTGAAAGGGGTGGAAGGGGCTTGTCAGCGTTCGGTAAGGCGTTAGTGTTTCTTTTTCTAGTCGTTTAGGAATTGGACCGTGAAAGATCTTCAGTGCAACGCCAACGGTCATAGTAGATGAACCAAACCAAACAACCCGCTACACAACCTGAAACGAAGATCAACGGATTAACGGTGATGCGAAGTATCAATGAAAACAACTTGCAACCCCAAATTGGAGCCATTTAAATAATACACCAACAAGCCTCCAGATGAAACCCTCAACCCTCATGTTAAAACTTTGGGTTCTAAACGCACAAAGGCCCTTGTCCCAGCCAACTTTGCCTGGTGTCACTGCTGTCGCTGAAGCGAAAAAAGGGCAACAGTCGAAGATCGTTCCAGCAGTTGTTTAGATAACGTCTGTGTATTGTGTTATTATTAATTACCATTAATGATATTAACTATGGTATAGTAAGACTAGGACTCCATGACTAAAGAGCCAGTTGAAATACATAGTGCATCTTTCTCATAAATCGCTAACTTGTCTGAACCAAGAGTCAAAGCCGGTAGAACAAAGCCCATCGACTACGGCTGGGTTCCCCATTGAGGTACCCTTATTCCCTTTTTGTAGTCCTACGGTTGATGATATAAATCCTGCATTACCCATAGTAAGGAATGTACCATACTTCCCCCAGTCTAGGGTCATCAAGGTAATGCAGGATTTATATCATCAACTGTAGGTTCCCTATTAAGGTACCCAATCCCATAAGAGGGAGCCCTTTTTATTCCTTGGTTACTGGTCGCAACTGTGCAGTGCTGGGCTCTTGCAGAGGTTTGGGGTTGAGGGTTGAGGGTTTGGGATTTCGGTTTAGGAGAGTCAGTGTCAACCCACTGCCTGGCAAAATACACCACACAAAAGCACCTCGAAGCATCATTGGGGATACTTACCGGCATCATGATCGTAATTCCCTTTCTTGTTACCCAAAATTCTTTTTGTATATGTACATATATATATATATATATCTTATTTTGAAACCCTACATTCTACTATATATATATATATATGTACTTTGGAGCCTTTGGGCCCAAGATCAAAGACGTCAGAGTCAGACGCGGCCTTCCTTCTCCCCTCTCTACACAGCGTCACTTGTGCCTGAGCAGAAGCTTCTGGTTGAGGTGAGCGCAAAATGGGAGTTTCCGAAAATTAGGGGGGTGCCTTATTTTGGGGGTCCTTAGAATAAGGATCCTACTATTTAGGGTGCTATATTGGGGTCCCCTATTTTCGGAAACTCCCAAATGTCCGGAGTCACTGAAGAAGTTGATGCACAGCTGGCGAACTGGGTTCTTAGTGCCAGGCCTGGTCATCAAGCCGCAGGGCGCTGCATCAATCTACTTGTCACTGGGGCCTTCGCCGGGAAACTCTGCCACTGCCGCAACGGCGCCTCGTGCTTTCGCTTTACGCTCTGTGGGTTGGCATGGCTCGAAGTGGGCGAAAGCCTATTGTTGTCGAGCTGGAGAGTCAGAAATCACCGCTTTACTGGGCATGAGTTTCCTGCGCATGCACAACACTTGGACTTGGACACCCTGACCAAACCACATCACTGTCCACCCCATGCTGTTTAACAGCCTTTTCATCCCTTCTGCCACAAAAGTCGAAACATGAAATTTCAAACCTCAAAACACTGAAGCCCACCCTAAAACCTCAACCCTAAACCCCAAAGGCCCTCGAGCCTACACGCCCCAAGCTGCATTCAGTACGCTTCAAGGCCCTAAATCCTTGAACCCAAATAAATCCTTTACATACCCTTGAAGAACCCTCGATCCCATTAACATCCTCTGACAGGATGGCAAAAATCGTGTAAACGACTCCCGACGCAGCTCAACCCTGACTCTCACCCCTAACGCCGACCTCCAAGAACAAGCTGTTAAATTCCTGAAGCCTTTGAGCCTTTAACCCTCAACCCCTAAACCCCGTGAGGAACCTGTTAAGGAACCCCTGGACGGAACCTGTTCAATCAACCCTTTAACGGAACCCTTTCAAGGAACCCTTTCAGGCACCCCTGAAAGAACCCTTCAGGAAGCCTTTAAGGAAGCCTTTAAGCAGCAGTTGAACCCTAAATCCCGAAGCCAGGCTCGAAGACAAAGTGGTGCAGAGGCAGCTCTTGGAGTAGCTCGGGTGGACTTTCAGTCTGTACTCAGGGTTTCGGGGGTTCCATTTAGGGGTTCCTTTAAGGCTTCGGGACTTATGGGTTCCGCTACGGACGTTAGATTCCCTGAATGGCCCTGGAGTAAGAACCGAATGGAATAGGTTCCAGTTTGGAAGTTCAGACGTGCAAGACGGTTTAGGGTTTAGGGCCGGTCCCCTGCTCCTGTAGACCCACGGAGAGTCTCAAGCATCAACCCAAAACCATGACAGAATGTTTTATAGTCAGTGAGTCAGTGAATGAATGCACTGCAGTACACCTTGCCCACCAGACTAATCGTGGTGTAATGGGAGATAGGAGTATAGAGGGACCCGAATACAGCTACCTATCAGTGATTCGTGGTTGGGGAGCGTTACCTAAGGTATACTTCCCACCCAGAATCCGGTTCTACTTGTCATCATGACCCCATACTCCAGCACCCGCTTTGTCCCTTACCCCTGACCTCGTAGCAAACGCGAGACTCCCACAGGATCCACTTTGCAACCAAAGTTTAGGGTTTAAGAGTTTATGGTTGTGCGTCGACGGTTTACAGTACCTGGACCACCCCCCCAGAGTAGGTCAAATAATGGCCCACTAACCAGAAAAGGCCATTATTCTACATGCTTTGGGGAGTCAAGGTATTTGTTTATGGCTTAGGACCCACGCGCTCACACCATGCTTTGTTTTGGAACGCTGATTAGGATGTGGGTGGGGGGCTGCAATTGCAAACACATAAAGGTCTACCGAACACTGTCCTGCCCGCGGCGCGCTGCCTGACATGTAATTACCGAGAAGAGCACTAAACTTCGTTTTAACCGAAATCGTAATAGCAATCGTACTACTGCACCTACAGGCTCATACCCTACCCCTTTTGTAGGATACCTAGTTTTATGGTTAGGATCTGTTATCTTAAAAAGCAGACGCCCTAAACAAGGGGTAGGGCATGAGCCTCCAGGTAGTAGTTGTCGTCGTCGAAAGCAGCTTTAGGCCTGCAAACCCGTGGCAGTCGTCATGCCCTGGCAAGTCCAGGTTGCCGAATTTCCCAGATCCCCGGGAGGATCCAAAAAGTAGATCCCTTCATGCGGGTTCCTATAAAGTACTCCTAGTAGTATAGGGCCTCTAATTAGGGGATCTACTTTCTAGATCCTCCCGGGGGTCTGGGTTCGTGTGAGTTATGAAAGTTCTCGGTTTGCAGTGCCAGTGCGGGTCTTCAGGTCGTAATCGTAGTGGGGATTGTTTGACTATTAGCACCCCTAGCAACCCTTAACCCACTGCAACTCCAAGATCACAGGACACACCTGCAAGCCTTAAAAACCTTAGCTACAATTCTCCTACACAAAACCTCCAACCGAGAGCCACCAGGGAAGCAAAAAGACAGCTCGGGCCAGCAATAGCCCGAGACCTTATACATACACTCCCTGACATTTACATCAAGTGTCTTATAGGCCCGGCCCTAAGTTTATAGGCCCTAAGCTTGAAAACTGTAAACCCTAAACTCACCTAATTGCCTTAGAAGCCTAGACCCTACAACCTCAAAGCCTAAACTGCCAGATTGACCCTAGGCCCAAAAGCCCTGATCCCTAGGTCTGGAAACCGAAAGCCATAATAGCATTGACCCTATAGTAAGCCCCAAAAAGTCGGAAACCGGACTAAGGACAACTAGTGCTGGGATTCCCGATGATTACTCTTAAGGATTGAGGCTATTGGGTTTCCAACTTTTGGGCTTCTACTGTAAACCCTAAAGGCTCCATGTACTCCTTTAGTATGGACTCTGATCCCGAAACCCTAACCCCCTCAACCTCTGAACCCGAAAAACCCTCAACCCCTAAACCCTTTAAGGGGACCCCCAAGGTTCCAAGTGCCTTATAATCATATACTCCCCAAAATCCTAACCTACATAACTACTATCCTAAATGCCTAATTATTGCATCCTTTGGACCCTTAGGGGACCTTCAAGGGTTCCTTTAAGGGGACCCTGAACCTCAGGTCTTGGCCGCCCGGCTCGGCCCGGCCTTTGCCATCGAAGTGGTTTGGACCCGACGAGTCTGCGAAGGTCTTTGGGTTTAGCCAGGGGTTTAGAGTTGAGGGTTCAGGGATTTGGGGTTTGGAGTTAAGGGTTCAGGTTGAGGGATGTGGAGTTAGGATCTGGATTGAGGCCCCCTTTTGGTTTAGGGTTCAGGGTTTCGGGGCAGGGTTCAGGTTCAGGGATTTGGGTTCAGGGTTGTTGGGCTGAGGGTTTTGGAGTTTTGGGTTTAGGGTGTAGGGTTGTAGGTTTAAGGCAGGAACCCTTAGATTTGCAAGCAGTTCAGGAGTTAGTGCTCGTCTTACAGGTCACAGCTGGAAGGCCACCGGCCTCGCATGGGGCTTGCCCGTGGGAAGTCCAGCTCACACAACATTCAGTGGTGCTGTACCTAAGCCTTAATATATAGGTACGTTAAGGCCTAAGCATATATACTATATGGGTACATGGAGCCTTAGGGTAAGGCATCTGCAGATCACCTGGTCGGCGATAGCCAGGTCAATACGAGCCTGCCCAACAAGCGAAGCTCGCAGAAATTCGTCAACCACGAGCTAGCTACGTCTCTCAAGCATTCCTGGAGGGTCATACCCTACCCCTTTTTTAGGGTACCTAGTTTCATGGTTAGGTTTTCTTATAGAAAAGTAGGTACCGAAAAAAAGGGGTAGGGTATGACCCTATAGGTTATCACATGACCGACTCAAAGATCATGGGCCGCAAGCCCGGCAAGCTGGCTGAGCAGTAGGGTCTTAACTAAATGTTCTTCACCATCGCGCCTAACTCTTTCCCTAAGGCTCAAAACAGCCCAAAAGTCGCATATAGTATGGTCTTTGGGCCCAAAAGCCTTAACATATGAGTCCTTAGAGCCTAAGGGTTTAGAGTTAGTGTAAGACAGCATTGCTTTTCAACCTTTTCTTGAAGCATTCAGTTCCCACGTAGTGCACAAAACACCTGAACGGCCCAAAACCTCTAGAAAAGCAGCGGAGGCCACCGAGGAGCTGCTCGCCTTCCTGGCCGAGGGCGTAGCTGCGGCTACCTGGCGCCGTTCAGGGTTTAGGAAGGGCTGTCAAGCTGAGATATTGAGCCATGGAGCTTAGGGTGTTTATAAGTGGTTCTTGAGGGTGGAAGGGCTGTACTGCGTCAATACAGAGGTTCCATTCAGCGGATCCTAAACAGGGATCTGTAAGGGTTTCAAGATTTTCGTTTGGACGGGAGGGTTTTTCTGTTGTTGTGTTGACCGGTTGTTTGTTGTTGTTATGTTGTTTTGTTTTGTGCGTGGGCGTGTTTTTTTAGTGGGTGCCGTACTACGTATTCTGGCACCCAAAACCGGACGGTAATTTACAACTACCCATATACCTTGAACACGAAATCCCTAGAAGCATACAACCTCCTAAACCCCTGAAATAATCAATGCAATCACCAAACCCGAATATCGGAGATAAGAGCCTTACAGACCCCGTGAGCGGTTTTTCTGGAGCCCTTATCGAAGCCCCTATAGAATATAGAACTCATGGAAAGCCATCCTCATACAAACCCGCTAGACCCTGCCTTTAGAGCCCCTAAACCCTGAATCGTTATAGAACCGCTAACCCAAAGGCTCCATGTACCCATCCAGCATGGAGCCTTTGGGTAAGCAGGGCGGAAGCTGAGGTTGTGAAGCCTCGCCATGCTGCATCGGGGCAGGAACTCGCATCCGGGCTTTAAGGGGCTTGCGTAACACCGAAGAACCTGCTTCTTTGAGGCCTTATATAAGGAAATGACAACAAGGAGCCCTAGAAAGGTAGGCTCTTCAGGGTCCAGGTAGGGTTCACGAGCTCGCAGGTTTAGGGTTTAGGATCCACAAGGTTGATGCGTCAGGGTTCAGGGTCTACAAGGTTTATGGTTTACGAGGCTTAGCATTTAGGGTTCTGGATCCATAAGTTTTCAGGTTTTGGGGTTTTGGGCTTAAGAACGGATCACCTGGACCCAGAAAAATCAGCATTCTAGATTTTCCTCATGGTGGTTCTCAGAGGGGATACTTATAAACCCCTGTAGCGCCTGTATTCTCAGGGATGTGTTTCTTAATTCAACCTTAAACACTAAGCCTTAAACTCTGAGAGTCTGAGACTAATTGGCGTTTAATCGGGGTTTGTAGGGTTCAGTACGCTACATCGCTAAACATTATAGTAACCCCCTTCACAGATCTCTTACAAGCACCCCTAGAGTAGCCTGAAGCGAAGCTCCGGCTTGACCTCCAGGGCTTTGCAATCCAAACCTCGAAGCAAACCCAAGAGCCCAAACCCCGAACGCTGAATTAACTCCTAAGAGGCCAAAGGACCCAGCAATGAGGCACTTGGGGTTTACCAAAATGAATGGTTTTGTCGGATAGTGAGAATATGGTTATCATCATGTACTTGGACCTTCAGGGCAGCCTTCAAACACCCTATAAAACCCAAGACCCTAAAGAGTATGTCAGCTTGGGACGATCGAGCAGGCGTGAAAAGGAGTTCCAAAAAAAAAAGAGTAGCAAACCGCCGCATCCAGGGCTTTGCAATCCTGCCACCTTCCACGACGGCAGACGAGGCCGCTGCAGCCGTGCGTGAAGCATTGGAGGCACCTGCTGCCAGTTTCGTTTTGTTGGGCGTCATAAGGATCGGATTGGTAGACAACAGTATGTGTACCCTCATAGTCACTATCACACATGCCATAATAATGATAGATTAGCAAAATGACGTTGTCCAGACCTTGTTCCGCTCATAAGGCCCCTATAATCAGGCGCCCTGTAGAATTTGGGAATTTTAGACTTGTCTACCCCAGCTGGATACCCCGAAGTTGCTAAATGCGGAGCGTCGGAAACCTATACACTCCCTGGGCCCATGTGCACAAACGGTACAGCTTCTGTCTTCAAGGAGAAGGCAGATGCTTCGGTGTGGAAGTACGTGATGCTCGTCGTGGAGCCGGCAGACTCCAGCAGGATCAGGGATCCCCAAGGGTCCAAGTACCTAATAATCATATACTCTCCAAAATCCTAACTCCTAACCAACATAACTACTATCCTAAAACCGAGTACCTAATTATTGGGTCCTTTGGACCCTTGGGGGATGCTTTGAAGGGCAAGACGGAAGCCGAGATGCTCAGGGAAGCGCAGGCAAGGAAGTCGGAGTCTTTTACATCCTTCAGCACCCTGGACAATCGGACTCCATGCCTTACGTGCGCACGCCCAGGGTCCGTCGATGCACGCATGGATCTGCGAGCGACGCAAGTATCCGCACAACGAAAAAGATCGAGTGCATTGCCAAGCTGCAGGCCGTTGCTCCCCGACACGACCATGTGTCTGTGTCTTCTGATCCTCAAGGACCAGATGACCCTTAAAAGTAGGGGCCCTTTTCCCACATACTATGAAATTCCCATAATGGTATATGAGCGTTAAACCCTTTTAGGGTTCATTTCGTTGTTCATATGCATACTTGGACGAGAGGACTCCTGGACACCGCAAAGACGATCGAATCTCAGGCTGGCGGCCGTTAAATTCTTTGTCTTCTGGTGCTGACCACCTGAAGAAGCCTTGCTCAGGTGGGGTCCAGGTGACGGGCCAAACGGAGTTGATGCCATCCAATGGGGTTCTTGCAGTGTCCAAGTACCCACTAGTCATATACTCCCCCCAATAGTAACCTACATAACTTTCTATCCTAAACCCGAGTACCTGATTATTGGGTCCTTTGAACCCTTAGGGGAATTGCAAGGCCTCAGTATATACCAGAAAGGCACATGGACCCTTAGGGCACCTGATCCTGGAAAAAAATCCGTCAATCCTGGTTGAACCCTTATCCGGGCTCTAAGGACTCATATTAAGGCTTTTGGCCCAAAGACCATACTATACGAATATGAGGCCTTTAAGCCATTTTGAGCCTTAGGGTTGTAGAAGCGTTCCAAAAACCCGTAAAGAACCTTCGAAGAACCCCAAAGGCTATCGACTCCTTCAGCTGCAAACCCTCAGCACTAAACCTAGAGGGTTAAGACCCGATCCGAAACCTGGGTTCTGGAATACCATGCTTGAATGCTTTGTTGGTACCTGCACCTTACAGGAAGCACCATTGAACTAAGACAGTGTATTTTTCTCCTTGGTTATTTCAAAGCCCCAAACCCCTAACCCTAAGGGTCCAACCCTAAACCCCTAAACCCAAAACCCTGAACCACAAACCCCTAGACCCTTTGGGGCTGGACCCTTTCGGGCGCGGGTGCAGCCGCAGGTGGAGTGCAAGAGGGGGGAGACGTGGCAGCTCTACCAGGTGCCGCATAAAGGGTTACGGTTGATGCTATACATCCTTACCATAATTGCTAATTATGGTTTAGGGTCCTGAAGGTCATGCAGGATTTATATCATCAACCGTATTAAAGGGTTGAGGGGTCACCTGGACCTTGAGGGTTCCTTATTATGATTTCCTTGTATGCGGTCCTTAAACAGGTAGGTTCTTTGGGGTCCAGGTAGGGTCTAGGGATTATTTTTTGCTGTTGCCAACGACTTCAGTGAGTGGAGTTAGGCTTGGGTCCGGAATTCTGGGATGGTTTACAACAGTGTTGAGTTTTGAGCCTTGTCGTGCGCAAGCACAGCACATTGAAAAGTAGACCCGTGGTCCGAAACATTAAGCAGAGACCCTTCAAGCAAGCACGGCTAATCTGAGTCTGCTCCTAAGCTTAATTAAGTTCTCAAAGCCCAAAAAGACTAGAATCCGACAGCCCCGAAACCGTAATGACAAGTCCAAAACCTCGAACCTACACCCTAAAAGCCCTAACCCCCTATAAACACTACCCGCATCCCGCTATTTATGCTACACGCTAAGCCCCACCGGGCGTGGCATAGATGCTACTGTGAAGCTGCTGCTTTCACATGAGCCAGGCGGCAATATGATCCGTAAGCAGTTTACAGGCTCCTGCGCATAGAGCCCCCTTTTTGGTTTAGGGTTTAGGGGTTTGGGATTTAGGGTTTAGGGTTTTAGGGTTTAGGGTTACCCCTCATCTTTGCTTAGGAAAGCTGGGAGCCCGAACTACTGGAAATCCTGAGTGGGCGTTGGGCAAGGAGAACTAATTAGGAGCTCAAGTCTTGACCTCGAGCGCTCTTTCAAAGGGCGGGACTTTTTCCTGTACTTTGAACGCTGTGAGTTCTATTACGGTGCGGTCTGGATCGTTTTCGTTGCTCGTGTTACCTTGGATACATCTGTGCCAGACATACGACATACGACACCCATTGCCCATTTTCATGATGCTGAGTCGTACTACTCGTACATGTAGTAGTGGCAGTGACTGCCGTGGTGATGCACTGTGCAAGCGGTCCGGCTGTTGCCGCTGCTGCTGCTGCTGCTGCTGCTGCTGCTGCTTGTGTAGTTGATGTTGCTGTTAGTTGGTAGCTGTGGCGAGCGAAATCAGCAGATCGATTTTTTTTGCACTTTGCCGAGTGGAAGAGGCCAACGCACTTTGGAGAGAAGGGCGCAAATCAGCTTGTTGGGGGGGGGGGGGGGCGAGCGGAAGTAGCATACTCTAACCATTGATATTGGAGGAGCTAAGGAGCCAGGGATGATGATAATCGCTATTAAACAGGGAGTTAAAGAGCCAAGGGAACCCCAAAACCACTGGTCAGCAAAGCAAAGGGTTTTTGGGCCAGCTAGCACCCTTATACAGCTGCATCCCTAAACTCCTAAACCCTGCCCCTACCTAGAGGCTCATACCCTACCCCTTTTTTTAGGATACCTAGTTTTGTGGTTAGGATCTGTTATCTTAAAAAGTAGGCGCCCTAAAACAAGGGTAGGGTTTGAGCCTCCAGGTAAATGCCATAAATCTCCAGCGTTAGGTGCCCAAGGGAGTTGGCATCGAGGTGCTCTACCCGAGCCTGCATGCCAGCAGCAAGGCACCGCTGTTTGGCGCCATGAGGTAAGAGGCTGATCATCATCCTATAACAAGCTTGTCGAACCCTAAACCCAAACTAAACCCTATAAAACCCTAAACCCTTAAACCCTAAACCCTATAAAACCCTAAACCCTAACCCTAAACCCTTAACCCCTGAACCCTAAACCCCTAACGATGGGAAAAAGCAAAGCAAGTGCAATGGAACAGAGGAGCCCGACCGACCATTGGAGCTGAAGCTGCAAACGCCGCTGCGCTGAGAGCCTGTTTTAAGGTGGAGGGTCAGGGTTTAGGGGTTCAGGGTTAAGGGTTCAGGGTTTAGGGGTTTAGAAGTTTAGGGTTTTAGGGTTTAGGAGTTTAGGGTTTAGGGGTTTAGGATTTAGGTTTGAATTTTTGACGGGAATATCCTACCTTTGGACTTATATACGGAAATCAGAATAAGGAGCCCTAAAAAGGTAGGTTGTTCAGGGTTCAGGTTAGGTTATGGGTTTGGGTTTCTTGAAGGATGTGAATCTCCATGTGATGATCCTTAATTATCGAGCAGGTAAGATGAATCATGAAGGTATAAGGTCCATACCTCAATCAGGTAGTCTCCGCTTTTTGAGATCTCTCCCAAGTGTGACGCAGGATTCTGTTTCCGTCATCGAATGCTTTGGACATGATACATTACAGCTTCGGGTTTGAGGTTTAGGGGATAGGGGTTTCGGCTGCGTGTGTAGGTGTCAGTAGTTTTGTGCACGTGCTGCCTTGGGTCCGAATGCAAGTCCTGCAGCTTAGCTTAGATCCCTTCTCGATCAAAAAGACCATCAGATAGGTCTCTTCAGATTACCCATAGGCACCAAAGTAGTTCCTTCTTGTGGCTATATTTAGACTTTAGAATCCTATAAGGTAGTACCCAAACACAGGTGGTCAGTCCTTTATGCGGGCTCCTGGTATTAAGGCCGGGTCTAAACTCCTGCTGAGCCTCAAGCCTTATAACATCCAAGGATGTCACCCCTCATTTAAGGATTTGACGGTTAAGGCCTTAAGCTGTGAACCCGACATGAACAAGTATGAATTCGAACACTCATTCGCCTAGGTCCTATCTTTACCGTTTAACCTCAAGACTAGACTTCTAGAATAATTGGTCAAGTCCTAACCTCCCCGAATGTGGGAGAAAGCCCTATCCGAACATCTCAGGATCTGGGGTATTGTGGTGGGCGGAACCATCCACACGCCCCTTTGCTGGCACTGGGGAGTCTCCACAGTCAGAAAACCCAAGGGACTCCAAAACCCTTGATAAAGGTCCCAGGAAGTCTAAACAATAATTGAGCCCACACCCAAACCTCACACCTTATACCTAACCCCAAATCCTGTACCGCACACTAAACCTAGGACCTAGAGTAGGCCCTTATTCCTTTTTTTGCGGTTCAGGTTCCCTTATAATTAACCGCCTTTAAACCAAAAATGAGACCCTTTATATTCCTAGTTACTCTTAGGTTTAGAAACCCAACACTAAGGTCCCAGGAAGTTTGGGTCACGGCCTCCGGCCGCGTTGTTCGCTCTCATCATGGGAAGAACTGTGCCCTGCGCCGAAAGTATGGGCCGTCCGGAGGCTCAGTAAACGCGTTTTTTCGGGTTCTCGCGAGTGGTTCTACCATAATTATTGCTGCAAAGGCTTCCTTGAAGCGCAAGGTTCTAGAAGGGCTCCTATACAGGATGCTATGAGGGTTCTGCAGGGGGTTTAGCCATGATTCTGGGGCGGTTTAGGGTTTTAGGCTTTAGGGATTTGAGTGGGGCTTGTAAAGGTCAGGAATGAAGGCCTCAGGCAAGACACTGTTCAGGGTTCAGGATCTAGGCATTGCCGGAGGCTTTAAGAGGTCAGAACCGACTCTTTTGTAGGAGGGTTGAGGGACTGGGTTGAGAGATTAGGGTTAGGGGTCCTAATCCGTAAATGTGGTAGTGTGTGAAGGCTCATAGTGAGTGGGCAAGAAGGCACAGCTTACCTTTGGTTAGTAGGGAATGGAAGAATGGTAGTATAGGTAGTAGTAGTAGTAGGTAGTAGTAGTAGTAGTAGTAGTAGTAGTAGTAGTAGTAGTAGTAGTAGTAGTAGTAGTAGTAGTAGTAGTAGTAGTAGTAGTAGTAGTTATACTTGTACCCCATTCCTCCATTCCCTACCAACCAAAGGTAAGGCAGACACTACTGCGAGCTGTTGGTTGCCCCAAAACCAGTGCGATTTTCAGCCCAACACTTGACCATGGGTGTACTTGGAGGTTCATGGGTAGTTATATGTAGGGTTATAAGTATGATAACTGTACTTATAACTCATATTATAAGGGTAGTTATAAGTAGGGTTATAAGTATGGTAACTATACTTATAACTCATATTATAAGGGTAGTTATAAGTAGGGTTATAAGTATGGTAACTATACTTATAACTCATATTATAAGGGGACTTAAAACTATACTTATAACTACCCATGAACCTCCAAGTACGCGCCCCTCCCACCCTGGGTAGGTTTGGCGCGATGCCACATAGTAAATATTGCTGCTGCGGGGCCACACACTGAACCCAAGAAGCTTTTGACCATAAGCCGGAAAACCCTTGTGTACTCCTCTGGTACCCCAATAGCACCCTTTCAAGGGACTCTACAAGCCCTCATAGCACCCCTATAGTACCCATCATGGTAACCTTGAAAGGAACTCTAAAGCCCTACCTTAACCCCATATAGCCTACCTTTTAAGGACTAATTATATAAAGAGATCATGTTAGGGAACCCAAAAAAAAGGGTAGGTTCCTTAGGGTCCAGGTAAACCCTAAACCCTGAAACCCTAAACCGTAAACCCTAAACCCTGAAACCCTAAACCCTGAAACCCTAAAGCCTACTAAACCCCTAAACCCTAAACCCTGAAGCAGCACACGTTCCAGCTAGAGGCTTCCTCAGTGGATCTTAGACGGCGGCCTGGAGAGGATCATCCAGGACCTTACCGCCCCAACCGATCTGGTTCTTAGTAGGGAAAAGGGTTCCTTTAAGGGTTCCTTTAAAGGGTCCTAGAAGGGCTCTACTAGGGGTCTTAGGGTATCTACAGTTCCTGTCTGGTTCTTGGTAGGGAATGCGGGAATGGGTTATGGGGACTATTTGTTGGGTAGCATATAGGGGCTACTATAGGGATCCATTCCCCCATTCCCTACTAAGCACCAGGGAGTAGCGGTCGACCTCAAGGGTCTAGGGTTGAGGGTTTTAGGATGGGTTTAGGGTACCGCACACCATAAGCCCTAAAGGTCGACTTGTGAAAGTGTTGAAGCGCCCTGTTGTAAAGCTTTAAGTATATGGAATAACTACAGCCTTTGTTGGGGCTTGTCAGGGCCTGAGAAGGGTTTTATGCAGGGCTTGGTGCCTAGGTATCTGAGCCTGGGATGGCTATGTATGTGGGGAATATGTACGTGCGCCTAGAAAGTTTTCGACAGGCTTCCAGTGGCCACTTTCTCGCATGTGACAGCCTTGGTGCAGTAAAACCCAAACCCTAAACCCTAAACCTGAAGGGTTTAGGGATCTACAAGCTCCTACAGCCCGAGGCTACACACCTCCGATCATTCCTTCAAACAAACCGTCCTACAACCCTGAGCTTCAGCTTTTGGGCTTATGAACGCTTCAGGACTATCTGCCTTGAAATATGGTAAGATCCCAAATCTGATTCAACTTATGTTCCTACTTACTAAGTCCCATGGTCCTCCAAGTAAACCCTACTTGGAGGCCCAGGGGACTTAGTAAGTAGGTTATAAGTACGGTTATAAGTACCCTAAATGGAGTTACCCCAATTATATCAAGGCTTGCACTAACCATGCTCGCTCGGGGTGGGTGCTTCTAACATCTTTGGGTGCTCGCTCGCTTGTCTGCGCCGGCTGCTTGTTTGCATGCGGCGTGCTGCGCAAGCGAGCGGGCACGCAGTTTTGTTAGAAGCACGCAGCTCGAGCGAGCATGCATTGGGTTTTTGTGGAATCTAACCCCAAACCCTAAACACCTCTACTGCGAGTCTGAGGCCTCAAAAGCAGCGTCGATTTTGCATGCTCGCTCGGGGAGGGTGCTTCTAACATTGTTGGGTGCTCGCTCGTTTGTTTGCGTCGGCTGCTTGTTGGCATGAGGCGTGCTGCGCAAGCGAGCGAGCACGCAGTTTTGTTAGAAGCACGCACCTCGAGCGAGCATGGCTAGCGAAAGCCTTGATTATAACCCTACTTATAACCTACTTACTAAGTGTCCTGGGCCTCCAAGTAACCCTGCTCAAAAAATGGCCCTAAACCCCTAAACCCTGAACCCCAAACCCTAAACCCTAAACCCTAAACCCTAAACCCTGAACCTCTAAACCCCTAAACCCCTAAACCCCTGAACCCCAAACCCCTAAACCCTAAACCCTAAACCCTAAACCCCTAAACCCCTAAACCCTAAACCCTAAACCCCTAAACCCCTAAACCCCTAAACCCCTAAACCCCTGAACCCCAAAGCCTTTACCTAAGGAATCCTCGAGTCTCTGGGAACCCTGAAACCTGAAGCCCGAACCCAAGTGGGAGTTTCCGAAAATAGGGGACCCTAATGTAGTACCCTAAATAGTAGGATCCTTTTTTTTTCCGAAAATAGGGGACCCTAATGGAGTACCCTAAATAGTAGGATCCTTTTTTTTCCGAAAATAGGGGACCCTAATGTAGTACCCTAAATAGTAGGATCCTTTTTTTTCTCCGAAAATAGGGGACCCTAATGTAGTAGCCTAAATAGTAGGATCCTTATTATATGGACCCCGAAATAAGGTTTCCCCATATTTCGGAAACCCCCATGTATTTCTCCACACCTCACGAGGAGCACTGGTCTTTTCTGGTTTCCGAGAGCGAGTCTGTTGCAAGGCACCATGGCGTTCCGTCACATAGTTGAACCCAGCGGGTCCGACAAAGTGTTTCATTATATATATATATATATATCTATATATATATATATATACCTATATTTATTTGTTCACATATATAAACCTAAACTTTTTACATGTAGATACACAGATAAAAGCACATAAGTGTGTGTGTGTATATATATATATATACACACACATGTACAGATACATGTGCATGCACATGTAGGTATGTCTGCATGTGTATACAAATATACAAATATACATATGTATATATATATATATATATATATACCTAGACCCCCTACAACCTAATAAATAGTCGGTAACGAAAAATAACCAGGTTATTAAAAAGAGAACTGGGGTTTTGTTTAGAAACCGGGTTTTGGGATATCTGGAGGATCAGCTGTTTCGGTACGAAACCTCACTACAGTCATTCGGAACAACATCCTTCGATACCCCCTGAAGTAACCTGCGAACCAAAACCTTTCAAAAGCCTCACCTGCCCAAGATCTTTGAAGCTTTTCGTAAACTCACCTTTCCACAAACCCAATCCTTAACGATTCCATATGTATCCCACACCGACAAGTTCAAGCCAGAGCCCCCGCCGAAGATAAAACCAACTTCCCAAAGCCCTTTGGACCTTTGTCGTCGCGACGGACTTCGATCAGACGCCATGCCGGGCACTCAAGGAAGACACAGCTCGAGTGGGACCATGTATATTTACCATATTATGTTCTACACTATGTAGGAAATCTAAGCCACTATTCCCACACAAATCTCGGTGTGTGCTGTCATCCTTGCTCGCTGCTGGCTGCCGGTGCATCCTCCACCAAGAAGCCTGCCTTTAGATACTGCCTGTATGCAGCCTGCAGATGCCTCTCCGCTACTCTTTTCGTAACTGTGGCCGGGTGGAGCCTCCTGCTGGTTCGCGAATTTCTACCAATATAGTCTTCGGCAAGCTGCACCGAGTACACGAGGGGGTTGATGATGTAATCATGGCGCTGGGCCGGCTCGATCAGATCCTGAAGACAGATGTGGTGTACACAATGTAATTTCGGAAGCAAGTTAAAAAGGCATCGACGCTGGCGCACAGCCTCTGTAGCGCACCACGAATATCTCCTGAGAAATCGCAGGCCATAGTGACCCAAAGTTGTTGCCGTGTGACGATCGAGGAACACGTCGCTTTCATACAAGCCCGAAAGAAACTTGTTCAAGGCTTGCACAGCCTCGACACTCCTCGTCAGCAATGGGTCCTCAAAGGTTTTGTCTGATAAGGTCGCTTCGATAAATTCGCAGAAGGTGGTTGACAAGGAACCCTTGAACCATGAGCCGCTAGGGAACTCTGTGGATTTGGGCCAACATATTGTTTCCTTTGTCACCTTGTGCAAAAGAGCTTGCCGCTTGTTCTCCCGACACCACGTCAGGAAGTCGTCTGATAAAAGCATGAAGCGGGCGTCTCTGGACCGTCCAGCATAAGTTTCGCTGAGTAGCGCCAGCGTTGAACCAATCAGCGGCTTGCAAATGCCCAAGTGGCACGAGTGCCACAAGTCAAATCGGAAGATCGAGGCAGCCGCCCCAGGCTCGTGCGGAAGTGTTGCCAATACCGAGGGTTCATCGAAGGGGTCTTCTTGCAAAAAAGTGCTTAGCCAGGACGGCCTTTCTGTATGTATGTGCTCGAAATCGTGCTCCCGTCGCCCCGCCAAACAAAGGTGACATATCCCTGTTGGGTTTTCCGCATCTTTGGGCTTCTTGACGGCATGGTTAAAATTCCGAAGGAGTCTTCCAGACTTGCAAAGCCACGGCCAATCTCCTGTGACCGCAAGAATGACGGCATGAAACTTTTTGTGTCGTCCTTGGTCCCATAAGCCTTGATACATCAAGAAGTCGTTCTCATCTTTGCAGTTCTGAAGAAGCAACTCGAAAGCTCCATTTTCCTCGTTGTCGTAGATGGCCTTAGGCCAGCCAGCCTTAGCTCGCAAATATGGTTGATCAACTTTATGGTTTCTGGGGATCGGGTTGGGCTTCTACATATTTTCGACTTGCATCAATTTTAAGATGTTGGGTAAATTGACTTATATAAGACTTGAGAAACCATCGTTTATACTTTATATAGCACTTAAAATACTTTTATACACAAACGAAATGACTGAATTCGCTTCTGGGTTGCCTGGAAGAAACGGTTCGTGAACGAGTGACCTCGAAAGTTCGTTCGAAGTTTCAGATACTCTTTTCGGACTCCGTTTCGTTTGCGAGCTTTGTCTGCAGGGGCGCTGCCGCGCCCTAGGATCGACGAATAGCTGGTGACCAGAAATGCTGTTCTGCGTTTGCCTCGTCCTTCGTCGCCGTGATAAATCAGCGGGGCGCATCTGCCCAGGTACACACCTTTTGCCTCCAATTGGAATATGGGGTGGCTGGGGTGGGAGACTTTGTACCTCGACCAGAATTCATTGAGTATGGCCTCTTCTCGGGCCTCGTCCCGGCCAACAAGCCCAGTCACGATGTGCCAACAATGAGAATCGATAAGGAATTGCATCCAGTCCCGAAGTCGCAAGATGGCGAGTCGTTTGTTCTTCAGCTCGAGGTATGAGAGGGGGATTTCTTTCTCTAGACTGAGACGATACCGCTTGACTAACAGACGGTGAGTGTCCCTCTCAGCGTCATCCTCTTTGCATCTGGACAGTTCTAGCAAACCGCCGCTAGCACGAGCCCCTTTCTCCCCGATGTCCCGCACCACATTCCGAGCTGCACGGATAGTCGAGGAACAAGAGGCCTCGGCACAAAGCAACGGTAATCATTCAAGTATTCTTCGCTGTGGCAAGGACATGCTGATCGATTGCCAGAGTCACACGTGCAAGTACATGGGTGCAAGTAGATTTATTTGTTCTCGCATCAAGCACTTGTACGACCTAGATACCGGCAGTGAAACCTTTATGCGCGAAGCTTTCTCTTGAAGCTTCTTTCATTTCCACTGGGCGGATGCTTGAATGATCTGTACACCAAATATGTCATGAAGACATCGTCTGAGGTCGTGCTTTCCGTGACAGTGTCTCCTCCTTGCCGAACATTGCGGCATCCAGGTCGGCCTCGGCTTTAAATTCTCCTAATATATCTGTGCAAAGATTTCTGTTATTTCCCGCTCGCTCGCTCGCTCGCTCTCTCTCTCTCTCTCTCTCTCTCTCTCTCTCTCTCTCTCTCTCTCTCTCGCTCGCTCTCTCTCTCTCTCTGTCTCTCTCTCTCTCTCTCGCTCTCTCTCTCTCTCTCTCTCTCTCTCTCTCTCTCTCTCTCTCTCTCTCTCTTCTTCGCTCTATTATATCGCTCTGTCTCTCGCTTGCTCCGCATTCGTCTGTTGTAGCGAATCTCGTTTCTCTCTCTCTCTCTCTCTCTCTGTCTCTCTGTGTCTCCCACGGAACTTACCCTAAACCCTTAAATCCCATCATCTCCTGCGAGTTGCATTGGTACTGATTGATTAATGCTGCTTCAAGCATTGCAGGCCCGAAGGCCTCGTGGGACACGTGCAGTATAACCATCTGGGCCCAAATATCCTTGTCCTGGCAATAGCCATACAGAGCCTTCGTCCAGCGCCATATCGGGTTATGGGTGAAGCCGAACTTGAACACCACAGGCTCCAGCTGTTTAAAGTATTCGTCCACAACACGGATGCAATGTTGTAAAACAGAACCCGCAATAAGACCTTTGCGTGGCAGGCGGAAAAGCAGCGGAAGCTTTTGAGCACGGATCTCAGACATCAGCCGCTGAGTGATTTCCATGACTCGGGGATTGTCAACTAAACAATCAGGATGAACGTGTTTTATTGTGGTTCCGGGATCTTCATCAAGCTGGGGTCGTGAGGAGGAAGCCGAAGGTGCCCCAGTGCCATCGGTACGGTTATCAAGAGGTTTGCTCCAGGGAAACGGGCCATCGGAAACCTCAGCTGCACACGCGCTGCTTAATTATCGACAAAGTCAGAAAAGCAAACAAATACGGTGCACCAGCAAACACTTGACTGCACAGTTTCAGACCTGAATGCTTGACATGCCATATATAGGAACGGATCGATGACAAGTCAGTAGCTCCAGCAATTCATCCTCCGCAGATTCAATGCTCATGGCCAGCAACGACAGGCCCCTACATCGAGTCAACCCCAGCTGACAACTAAGTTGGGGCCGAAAAACCTTCGGCACATACCTTCATGCTTTTCAAGACCTCGATAGAATGCGGGTCGTTCCAAGGTCCAGGCCCCTTCACCGATCTCGGCAGCGAAGCCACGAGCAGCGAACCCAGCTTTAGGACCTGGCCCAAGTTGTTTTGGCGTACTCTCCATCGACATGATATAAATGCGGACGCAAGGAAACATCATAGTTGGCAGAGAGCATTTACCCCACTCAGAAGCATATCACTGCTCAGCATGGACAGCTTGTGGCTAAACCACAAAGCACTGAGTCCCGGATCGGAACAAGTTTGGAAATTCGAATTGTCACACACATGTCAATGTGACTTGGGAGTTCGTGTGCAGTCCGGCACTGACATCAAGTTGAATAGCCGATCTTGTTTACATATAATATAGGCTGGGTTGGGGGCGGAACGTGTTTTAGAGATACCTAGTTTAGGCAGTTGAGGTCGGGTACAGGCTTGGATTCGCGAAGGGAACATTGTCAGCTGAGGCACAGCTTTGACAGCTACATTCGAAGAGGCGTGGCCGCATCGCCGCAGCCGGGTCTAACCCCTTGTCATGCCCGTTCTGCACACTAAACATCCTTCCCAAAGTGCAGGATCACCCGCACTGTTGCAAACCCATCAAAGTGGAAAATCAGCCTACTTCTTGGTTTTATTTTTCTTCGGGGCAGCACCATTCCCATTCTTCGAGGGTGCCGGGCGCTTCTCGCCCACCTTATCCATGTACTTCTTGGCATTCCTGCGAGATTCGGGTTTAGTTAGTTGATACATATATAGGGTTATAGGGTTTAGGGTTTATAGGGTTTACGGCGTACACCTGGCAGTCCTGCAAGATTCGGCTGTAATTCAGGTTTTGTATTGTATGTATATATGGGGCTATGTTTGATATGTATATAGGCCTTTTGGGCTTCGTAGATGATCGTGTGGGGTGCGACCAGATTATGCTTCGAACTCAGGAGCCTTAACCCGGAATCCCCAACCCAGCAAAGAGCTCAACCAACACGAAACATCGGTCCGGATTCTCGTCTCGGCAGCAACCGCTTTGCTGCACCTCAAACGTATGTAGATTAACGGGTTTGGATGTAGTGAAGTGCAAAACCATAAGTTATGCGTAAGAGCTGAGAACCGTACACGAAGGTGGCCGTCTTCATCTGCTGTTCAGCCTTTGCATTGAACCTTTGCTAGGACAGGCACAAACCAACTTTGAATATCGTTACCAGGTTAAGGCTAGGTACGACGCATCGAAGCCACTCACCTCGCCCTCGCTGTAAACCACCTGGCTCCTTTCGTGCTCGGCTTCCATCTTCTCCACAAAATCGTTCAGGACCTTGATGTGCCTTTGCGTTCGTGGGCAGCTTCGGCTTTGGGCTGAGACTTGCAAAAACTATATATAATTAAGAGTGGGTTCTTAACTATGGGGGTTTCGGGGTTTAGGGTTTATAGGGTAAGGCCGGGTTTACGAACTTCATACAAATGGGTTTTGCTGGGTTTGTCAATCACATCCCATTCAGATTTGTAGCTTCTGCGTATCAGCATCCTCGTAGTTTTTGGAGAGGTCTTTGGTGAGGCCACGAATTTTACCAATCTTAGCGAGGAGGTCCTCAAGGAATTTCTTCAATACGCTGGCGGCCTGCATCAGATACTGTGCACACACAACAACAAATTATCCACACTAGCTCACAGGGGTAAGATGTCATATAGAAAGACGGACCTTGGAGCTCTGCGAACTGGCCGCAATCTGCTTCTTCGTGTCATTCTGGCTGTTCTTGTAAGCTTCCACACCCTTGAACGAGTCGCCCGAAATTGACAGAGGTTGATCAGCCTAAGTCAAGAGCGAACGCAGCATGAAAACTATAGATGCCGACAGTTATTTCTGCTGCAACACATATATGCGTCAATCTACGAAACATCATTTCAACTTGGAAGCCTTGCCAAGGCTACTCTGTCGTTCTTCCACAGACAGGGTCTCCTTCCTAGCCCCGGTTTCCCTGATCCGCACCCAGAATTCCTCCACCTCGTCGTAGCAGTTCTTCCTTGGTTTCTGTAAGTCGGGATAACACAGTTCTTGCAGTGTTTACTTTGAGCGACAAGAAGGACTCCTTGCCCCATCCTGGGCCCAGGCCGGCAGTGGGACTCGCCCATGGCCTTGCATGCGCGGATTGCCCCATCGATTCTGGTCCTGAGGCCGGCATGTCATAATTATACAGTGCCGCTTGTATCTTCTTATCAGCTATACACATGCATTGTGTCACCACGAGCCGGATAGTTCAGGGCGTGACTGGGACCATCCAAGTTCCGTCTTCATCTCTGATGCACTGTACCAGCCCTCGTCGACCTTTAAGGTGTACTTCTCTTTTTTCTTCACTATGCGTTCGAGCTTCTCCAGGAACATGTCCTCACACCCATGGATTGTTTGGCGGCATGAACCATTGAGTTGGGGGGATCAAGAAATCCAATCATGGGGGTCGCTGGCACCCCTAGGTCCTTGGAGAAGTTGCAGTCGCGAAGCAACAGAGTCATCTCGTTCTTGTTGCCCTCCCAGTGTTTTCTAGCATACTCGGGAGCCTCCAACTCCTTCTTCTTCTTGTGGACTTTCATCATACGGTTCAACCGGGATCGGGCCGCCAGGAGCAGCTTGTCCTCCAAAGCAGATGTGGAGGCTGAGGGTCAACATAGTTCGAAGTTTCGGTAAGTTTTTAAGATACGGATCGATGCATAGGTAAGGTGGGGGTGTCTAGTTCCAGTGCACACGAAAGTGGTGCCGTTATTTCAATTCAGTTAGATATAAGGCTATAAGTAAGTGAAGGTAGGAACATGTATATATCTATATAGGTCTCCAATAGGATATTGGGTGTCGACTATACCCTAAACCCTAAACTAAACCCTAAACCCTAAACCCTAAACCCTATCCGAAAGCAAGACTGGTCAATAGAATTGCAAAAAGAAACGTACGAATTTGTAATGCCTGTCAATATCAACACTATATACACACATACCAAATCGTTATACTATATATAACTTATAGATTGTATCTGTATAAGGAGTGTATATCTGCCTTGGGCAGCCGGTCTACGTATTGGTCTGTAATATACAACTGAACTAGACTTTCTTGTCTGTCCTGGCGCGTATGTTCCTTGGTGAGCTTGAGCTTGCTTTCGATCTTGACCGGGACGGGTGTAGCAGGTGTTCTCGCTGGGGTCGCGATAGGACGACGCACTTCGGTCGGTTGCTGGGGCTGCTCAGGCGGCGCTGTAGACTTGGGCTGGGAGGCCAGGCTCTTTTCAGGAGTATCCCCGAGGGGCTCGGCTTTCACAACCGTCAGACGCACATTTCTGAAATAGCTCAGCATCTCTTCCTCAGGAATGTCCTGAGATTCAACGAGATGGTACCCTCGATCGGGTTCAGAATGAACCAATGCAGCTCGATCTGAGAATTAGGAATACATGCAGCCAGGCAACATCGACATCGATGGGCTCCTCTTCGGTGGCTGAAGGCAGCCCAGCACATCGTAGATCTTCGGCGGTTGCCTGGGCAAGGGATGCATTGCTCATAACTGAAGCAAACGAGGAGTTGAGTGCGGAGGTTATCTAGAAATATATTGCAGGACTGTATTCAATCCTCGCGACAGGAAGCGTGTCAGCTTCAGAGATCGCCTTGGACCCATCCGGCACCTGATTCTGTAGAAGACAGCTCCTACACAGATCGGTAGACACAATCCAATTGAATATCATTGTCGCTTTCTAGAAGCAGGCTATTGACCAAGGGGCATGATTCTGCTCGGCCAAGTTCGTGGACTCCAGAGCTTCCAGTTCCTCGCTCCGGGCTAGATTTGGTATTTTGTAATCTAGATTATCTGGCTTGTGTATATGAAGTGATCGATACATACGACTGCTAGAGTGTCTCCTGGAGCTCTCGCTCGAGTTGGGCTTGCTCGTCGTCTAGCTTCGACAAGTTTGCATCCGTCTCCACAAAGCACACCCCGGCATCTAGAGTCGCCGTGCTCCATTGTTTCGAAGCTACCTCCATGGCCCCGGCACTATAGGAGCTGACCTGCGATTACCTGGCACTGGAGGACCTGCGAAAAGTGTGTTTGGGGTTGTCGGAAGGTAGAAGCATCCACACAACCAAGCAAAGCATCCTTCAGAGTTGATGACAAATCGGATTTTCGTGCAGTGCTGAACGGCTGTGCGCGCAGTCGCACACGATCTTATCGAATTGTACCTGTACTTGAGGCCTCCAGTTGTGCTTCAGAAGCTGACTTTGGGGGTATCCTAGCGGAAGCTAGCAACCCATATTTTAAATATGGGTTTATACGCTTTAAATATGGGTTTAATACGGGTTAAATACGGGTTGGGAAAAGTAGGTTGTAAATGGGGTACCAGCATATATGGGTTTTATACGGGCTGCGTACGGGTAATATATGGGTTTTATACGGGTAAATACGGGTTTAATACGGGTAAGCCTGGGTTGCATACCATAAAACCACTTCAAAATCAACTTGGGGGCTACTAAAATGCTTAAAAGTGCTTCAGAGCTATACTTCAAGATCCCATAATCATCCTGGATCGAAGCACAATTCTTGAGTTCCCTCAAACCAAAGGGCAGCTACATCGCCAATTGCCCTGGGGTCTAGAGGGTCTCAGGACTTTACGAGCAAAACCCAGTTGATGTTTACTTTCGGGAGCACGGTGACGACTCTAGCCCCAGCTGCAATCGACTAAACCGTCCCGGGAAAACTACGAGGCACCAGGTCTTTCCACTCAGGTGGAACCACAAGCCTTTTGCCACCTCGTACATAAACAAACACCTCCTGTAGAGCCGCAAAGGAAAACATGTCATCCTGGCTACCATACTGCATCGACACAAATGTCTCTACAGCACTCGGTAGCACCTCTGGCACCTCCGGCTGTCCATGTGCCGTGGCCTTCAGGAGCTGGCAATGGTGCGCCAGGAAGCATGCGAACCGTGGCGGATACTCCCTTGGCAGGGTCCGGGCTTCCAAAAGTAGATAAGGGGATTGGCAAGGATGTGTGTAATTATATAGGGATCGAGAGAGGGTGCCCATTGATTGTTTCCGTATAGAATCACCAATTGTCTGTTTTGCGGCAATCCATTAGTTCAGTCTGCATCTACATATATAGCCGCTTCTCGTACGGCCTTGCAACCAATAAGCTCCCTTCGGCTAGCCTGGGAGTGCTTTCCTATATGGTATAGGTACCGTCTGGTCTACGTGGGGGAACTATACAAGAGCCATTTGTGTGAATCTGTTGGGGAGATTAACAGGCCGAACATAGAGGTCTATATAGATATTACAATCATTATAGTACAACAGGGGGAACCAACCTCGGTTAGGTACCCTGCTCCTTTAAGATAACCCATAGATTACTACTATATACACGATTGATACGATCTTCCATTCCTATTGAAAAGCCCAGGCCTCCCAAATCCCAAGCACAAAGCCTTATGTAGATGGTCCGGTCTAGGTGACGATCTCGGGGTTGTGCTTTCAGAATCGATCGAGTGTTTCAGTTTCAGGCTTGTATAGTAATATAGGGGCATCACATATGTCAAAACAACGAGGATATGCTCGGGATGGGGGTCTTATGTGTGTTCGAAGATGTGAAACCTTCTGACCTGAAAGCCCCGACCTAAGCAGTCCTCCCCTATATATTTGTAGGGTTTAGGGGTTTAGGGTTTATATAGGTTTGTTATTTTAACTCACCCGAATTTGGAGGCCTTACACAGTGATTCTGTGTTTACATATAGAGACTGTATATACCCTTAAGTTGGTACTTTGGAACACGTCGGTAGAACGATATAACGCATATATGTGCTTATAGGGGTATAGGGCTTAGGGTTTACATACCACCCAATAGTCCAATATAGAAATATATATGTGCAAGGACCTCTATAGAGGGTCCATCTGTATAGAATGTAAACAGGTGCCGATATCTCACAGACATATGCTAAGTCAGGACTTATGAGGACCCTCTATCACGGCTTGGGACCTATATAGGACCTATATAGAAGCCCATAACTCCCGCATGTCCTGAAAACCCTAGCCCGAAATTCCAAACCTGGCAAGAACAGCAACCGGGGCACTCCGTTGGACGTAGGTGTTTGGCCCCTGTATAGCACTGCTTTCCCTCGGCATTTCTCTTTCGAGATACTGTTTGAGACCTTTGTCCACACTTCACGTACAGCTTGCCCTGGTTCAACAGATATATCTTGTCACTGTTGGAGTAGGCATAGTGTCGCTTTGGAGTCGGCGCGCCGTATTGACACATCCACCATCTCGTGTCAAATACCTTGCCGACTATCTTGACACTTGTCGCGAACTAGCCACTTCTATTTGTCTGTCAATCTCTCTCTCTCTCCCCTGTCTCTCACACTCGGCACGTAAGCCTACCTGCAATTTGAACAGTGGCAACCGAGCTGCAGCATCTCCTCCCTGAACATTGAAAAGATCAAGAAGCATCTTCCGAAAAGTCGGATAGTATTCGAGAACCGACTGACTCGGCTGTTCGAGGAACCATGTGCCTCCGAGCGCCGTGACGAGATAGATCAGGAGGACACTCCTGCCCGGGCGGTTTTTTTAGATATCCTTGAGGAACTGGGCCTGTGTTTTTTGGGGAATCAAGGGTTTAAGGATCAGGGTTTTCGGGTTTAAGGTTTTATAGGATATACGTGGGTATGTGTCGTGCTACATAATTCGTCCCTCTCCTCTCCAGCAACTTGTTGCTGTAACTAACTGAAGGGAAGGCATCGAAACCCATGCTGCTGCACTTGCTTCGTTTGGATGTTCCAGCATTCATCTTGGTGAAAGAAGAACACATTACTGCAAACATAGCGAAGAAGTTGTCTGGGCAGCCACGGAGGATGAAGTAGCACGCGAGCCTCAGGAGGTTAGACACGGGCAGGGTCTTCGATTGGATATGTCGCCTCTATCTACGTATATCCTGCACGAGATATTCTACCGAGATGCAGGAAGCCGGAAGGATCGTTAATATCCATAAAGTTGGAGCGGTGTCCTGGGTGACGTTGATTGTACTTCTTGTCGAACCGTCCAGATTTGAAGGATTTGTTTCGCATCGCGAGTGTTGTCCGAGCTCGACCAGCATAAAACTCCAAGAAATCATAATCCTGGAACGCAATGACAATGCACATAGTGCTATATTCAAACAGCAGCACGGGTCTAGGCTTTCCCAGCCTGGATCAGTTGCTCATCCGTGTAGCTGAACACCAGGAGCAGCAAGCATAGAACGAACTCCTGGGCCCAAGTAGGCTAGTCTTGACATACAGAGTATCTAGATAGCACCAATATATTATGTTAAGCCAAGGCTCTTTTGGAACGTCGAGGCGCTTGAGTGCATACAAAAGCCGATCAAGGTTTACCATTGTTGCGGCAGAGCGAAAGCCACTTACAAGAAGAATGCATCACGGCACTGCGAAATGGTAGCTCATATTGATAACGACTCAAAGTTTACAGACTGGTGCCTGCACAGGACCTATGTACCGTCTCCCCAAACCTTGATCCTCGACCAACGGATATCTCTCATTCGTCAGCAACAGCCGAACGCAGACTTTTCAGACTTATGCACACCCGCTGGAACAATCAAACGTGGCTGGGATTACATTTCTTGGAACGGAGGGTGAGCCTGACCTTCCACTTGTTGCCGCGAGCAGGCTGCGATCTGGTCTTGACCTGGGCATGGGCAGAAGCGGTGGGGCGAGGACAGCATGCAGCAGTTCGAGTGCGTGCACCGTGAAGCAAGCAAAGTCTCAATGTGCTAGGTTGCCTGAATCAAAAGTTGGGCAGATCATGTTATCGAGTGCTGCTTTTTTGTTCTCGCGGCACCTGTTCGGATTTGGAGTCGGACGAACGGCACCAGTGTTCGGCCCTCTATAGAAGGCACATCGCCAGAAGTTGTAGGCCACGGTAGTGCTAGCATTATCTCTATATAAGAAGGATCTTAAATCAGGTGTGCATTGCACAACATGAAGACAACACAGCAGGCCTTCTCAGGTGATCAAGCTTGGAACCGAGTGCAGGCTTCGATTGACAATAGCCTATATAGGAGCCGTACTATAGCCTTACTACCCTGGATCAGTTCGGATCTATATAGTTTAAGGTGATACATTTTCCGTTTGATTCGGTTGTATGGGTTGATATAGAGGTAAGACGGTTTAGCGCCAAGTTTGGGGTTTAGGGGTTTAGGGTTTATATAGGGTTCCGAAAAAATATTTAAGGCCCATATACACGATATAGGGTTATACGGGTTGAGTATCGCCTTCCGATAGGCTAGAGTCGCCCGAAACCTAGACTGCACCACTCCACTAAGCACAAGGCCTTTCTAGGCTGGTGGTTTTGTCACCCCGCAAGCTGATCATCAACTTGCATCCCAACGACAATCAGCACACCTAAGCTTCAGAAAGCTCGTGCACAGCAGTGCGTCATGATCTTGATCAAAGCAAACTGTGGAACGGCTTTGCCGTTGAAATGAACTTCAGGGCTTGTTTGGCTGGATGACTTGTCTGACATACTTCATGCCACACTTGTTCACAATGCTGACGATGTTGTCCCGGTTGATGTCGACAGGCATCTCTTTCATCAACTTGACACAATACGTCCAGAAGGGGTCCTTTGAAGAATCAGAGACTACATTTGTGAGTTCGTGCCGAAAGAGACAAGGATACTTGAACAATCGAAAAAGACCCATATAATACCTAGAAATGTCGTCATATTTATATTATATATTTCACCTGGAACCCAATCCTCGTAGATAGTGACGGGTCCCGAAAGTTGGGGCATCACCTTCCGCTGGAAGCAATCCTTGATCGCATCAAACTTCGCGGCTGCGAAACCACCCTCTTTCCCTCGGTAGCGCCTCGCGAACGTAGCTTTCTCGCTTTCCTCGTCTTCGTCCTCGCCCCTGGACTTTCGGCCAGGCTTCACCTTTTCCTTGTCAGCCGCCTGCCCCTTTTTGGGAGAGGTCTTGGGCTGTGCTGGCACGGACTTATCCTCGACCTCGTCGGTCTTGGTTTTCTTTCCACTTGGCTTCTCGTTCTCGTCGGTCTCGGCGGTCTTGGTTTTCTTTCCACGGGGCTTCTCGTTCTCGTCGGTCTCGGCGGTCTTGGTTTTCTTTCCACGGGGCTTCTCGTTCTCGTCGGTCTCGGCGGTCTTGGTTTTCTTTCCGCGGGGCTTCTCCTTCTCCTCGGTCTCGGCTGTTTTGGTTTTCTTTCCACGGGGCTTCTCGTTCTCCTCGGTCTCGTTCTCCTCGGTCTCGGCGGTCTTGGTCTTCTTACGCTGGGGCTTCTCGTTCTCCTCGGTCTCGGCCGTCTTGGTTTTCTTTCCACGGGGCTTCTCGTTCTCCTCGGTCTCGGCGGTCTTGGTCTTCTTTCCACGGGGCTTCTCGTTCTCCTCGGTCTCGGCAGTCTTGGTCTTCTTTCGCCCGGGCTTCTCATTCGGAACCGCAGCGCTTCCACCGAAATGCGAGCCCTCTTCCTTCTCATACCAATCAGCCATCCACTCATCCCACTCTGCCTGGGTGTATTCAGGCTCAGGCTCCTCATCATCGGCATCGACGGCCGCGCCACGACCGCGGCCGCGACCGGCGCGGCCGCGACCACCACCACGACCGCCACGGCCGCGGGTTCCGCGACCATCCTCTGCTTTGTTCTTCTGCTTCATCTGCAACTGATGGACCCTCGTGGCCGGAGCTTCCCCTGCATCAGCCTGCAATGAATGTGGTTGGGGAATACGGAATACATGACTTTATGCATGTACCTATCACCTACTAAAAACAAAAGACATGCATGATTTCTACACCCAATCCTTCTCCGGCGTGAAAGCCGGGGCTCCGTCCCTGGAGCTGGTAGCCTTGCTGTCCAACACTTCGGGCGAGTAGGGATGGTACGGCAACGTGGGGGACTTGCGAAGGACCTTGCTCTGATACTCCGCCCTGCGAGCCGCAGAGGAAGGATCTGGGCTATCATCCCTGGGCTTGACCGATGAAGGTGGGGTCGGCACATCTTCAATGGCAACAGGCTGTGTCTCCACGCCATCGAGAGGACCTGTTTTCAATCATGCATGGCCACTCAAACTGAAGAGGAGCGATGGGCTAGTCTACAGAGGTGGCACGTATCATGTTTTATATGGGTCCTACCTGACTGTGTCGGCACTGCGGTGGGAGCAAGCGCAGCGGCTTGAGTGATCTTCTCCCGTTTCATACGTAGCCTCATCAGGAGTCGTATCACAAAAACCCGCAGCTTATATACAGCAATATATACTTTTAATTTGATATGTCGATCGACTTAAACTATAAACGAGAAACATCTCCAGCCGTTCCATGATCTGCTGCCTGCGCTGCTGTCGCAGCTCTTGCTCACCTCAGCTGCGATTAATCATATATACAGATCACTCAGCGAAACAAAGGGTCCGAACAAGGCCCCATGAGCATAAGTAAACGAGCAAACTCCGTCTTTTACCCGCGCCTGGATTCTCTGGCACGAACGTAGTCTTCCGAGTGGTCGAAGAGCCGAGTGAGGGATCAGTCGTCACCGTCGAAGAGCCGAGTGAGGGATCAGTCGTGGAAGAGCCGAGTGAGGGATCAGTCGTCACCGTCGAAGAGCCGGGTGAGGGATCAGTCGTGGAAGAGTCGAGTGAGGGATCAGTCGTCGAAGAGTCGAGCGAGGGAATCGAGGGATCAGCCGTCGAAGTGTCGATTGGATCGGGGACAGCGTTCTCGATTGGCCCTTCATACGCATCAGCATCGACAATGGGGGCATCACCATCGGCTGCTGGAGCCGATTCTCCCTCAGCCGCACTGGCTTCCGGAGCCGATTCTCCCACAGCCGCCATGAAGTCATTCAAATGGTGGGACAAACCGCAGCCACCAGCCTCATCGGGCTGGTCATCATCCGCTCCGTCGTCTCCGTCATCGTCGTAGGCATCCTCGTCGTCACTAGTCTCCTGCCATGCACAGAATACCATACAAATTCTTTAGCCCCGACAAGTAAAACCCCACAATGACAAATACTCATCGATCAAGCATATATACTGGATCGAGTCCTGAGCAGTCTCTGCTCTGGCACGGCGCCGTGCCAGGGATTCGTTGATCTGATCCACGATGCCCTCGGAACGAGAAGGCTACATATTGTCAACAGGTAATCAACATATCCGAATCGTCGCATAACCCCCACCCCTGGAATCAATCAGTCCTGCAAGTCGGGGTCCAGGGCCAGGCACAACTGCTGGAAATCAGGAACCTGAAGATAGAACCAGGGATTTCATTTCATGTCCGAAGGTACTATGTTGTAAGTTGCAACAATCGTTTGTTCCAAAATCACGAAACATATAAAGATATTTGGCTAGGCAGCATTCGAAACTTCTTGGCGTCGACACTTCATCTTAATGAAGCCCAGATTCTTCCGAATCAGCCATCCGAACCTATCCACCTCCTCGTCCGTGGGATCACGCTTGTTCATTTTCAACACCTTTCGAATCTCATGCCGAAGTTCATCGATCCCGGGTAGCTTCTTTGAAGCATCGCGCATGCGGTGCAAAACTGGAAGCAGCAAACGATTGTACCTCGAAGGCATGTGAATATCCACCTGTTTCTCAGATACCTCGGCTATCAAAGGTTTGCCCTGTCGTAGATCTTCCCGCAAAGCTTCGTCCTGATCCCATTGGGAAGCAAGCCCTTCGAGCGAACAATTGGCCATGGCAATCGATGGCAAAACCCCGAACCCTATAGCCTAACAAGCTGCAGGCACAAAATCCTTGAGATCATACATTATCAGAAATACATCTCGCCACAAAAGCCAAGCATTCTGCCCCCAACTGGCAGGACAAAAGATGAGCTCTCGACCATTCTGCCATTTGTCGCAGTGACAAAAGGGCTGCATGCTTTGCTCACGGCTGTTGCAAAGCTGTGCTTCCAAGCTTCTATATTACATCAGTAAGAAGTCCTATACGGGATCAAGGGGATCTTAGATAGAACATTGTTCTATATATTTAATATATGAACGAGCCAGAACAAAAGTTCTTAAACCCCTATATAAATGTGAATTCCGCGCTGCTGTGCGGTGTACCTCGATCGACGTATATTGAACCATAAACCGATATTTTCACAGACCCGACCCAGCTATCCAGGTATATTTGCCCTTATATTTAAAGACCCTTACAACCCTGCTGCCTTGATGAACACCGGCGAACGAAGCCAGGCAGTCGTCTCTTGGCCGGTTGTGGTTCTGGAGTTGTGTTTCTGTTGAGACAATTAAATCTACATATATACGATCGGAGTGTAATGAAATCTTCATACCTTGAATACAGGAGCCGAGTTCTGGAGGAATATGCTGGTGGGCCTATTGAACGGACTGTGGTTGCAGGAAGATACAGCATATATAAGACGGATAATCCGAGGATAGCGTCTGTATATACAGACATAATGGTGGTCATATCGTTCGGAACCAGCACGATAAGTAGCAACAGCAGCAGCAAGAGCACTAGATGTGGTAGCAATGGTTAATACAATCGTATTCTAAGGCATCTACAGAAGCAATTTCATGGGTTTAAGAGGAGAACCAGGTTCTTGCAAGAACAACCGGGTTTTTATTTGACATACCTATCATAACCGGGTTCTGAAATTATAACTGACAATTTATTGGGTTCTTGAGGGTCTAGGTATATATATATATATATATATATATATATATATTCGGAGTCATTTGCTTATGTAGTTTTCCAGCTTAGCTACACATAATAAGTGTGTGTGTGTGTGTGTGTGTGTGCGTGCGTGTGTGTGTGGGCGTGTGCGTGCGTGGGTGTGTGCCTGTGTGTGTGTGTGTGTGTTTGTGGTCCCCGCTCGTTTTAGATTGAAGTCTGAAAGCGCTAGATGCAGGGTTGAGTGTGTGTTTTGGGAATGGTGTTGAAGTTGCATGACCCTAAACCCTACACCCTAAACTCCAAGCCCTAAACCCTAAATCCTAAACCCTTAAACCCTAAACCCTGCGAGCAGCCGGAAGGTTGCTGTAGCGATGTAGGTGTCTTCGGGATTGGGTGGGTTGAGGACTGAAGTAAAGGGGTTGTGATAGGCTTCCAAGGGTTAGTTGGGTGTAGGATTTCAGTATGGGGTTGCGGGTAGGTCTTTTGTTTTATTTGTCTCCATGATATGGTGGCAGTAGCCGAGTGGATGCACTTTACTTTTTTGGGGACAATACTACCCACCATAAAACTAAAAGTGTACACTTTTCGTCGCTTATGAACTCAGCAACTAAGACAAGAAGTTCCAAGATATGTGCTGCCGAGACCTTCTTCACTACAAAACCGCCAACCTGGCACTTAAAGCGGCAACTCCGAATCCTAGACTTTGCCCATAGGCCCCATAGTAGTTCCCTTTTGGGGGTTCACATTTAGAAGTCTATAAGGTAATCCCAGAAAGGAACTACTATGGGGCCTATGGGTAAAAGCCTAAGATGCACAACCATACTGGCCCCCACACCCACCGCCTCTACTTGCTTACTGAGTCCCCTCCTGGGCCTCCAAGTAACCCCTCCTTACAGAACCCCTTATAGATCCCTTGAAAGGGCCCTTTAAGGAGCCATTTCAGGAACCTTCCGGGGGCTCTCTGGGCCTCTAAGTATAAAAGAGCCCACTCAAGGCGCTGGGGTCTCGATGAAGTTCGAGTGGACTGGTTTCTCGGGCGCCTTGGCTTTTGCCTTGCCCTACGGTTGACGATATAGGGTTTTGTAGTGTTTGGGGTTTGAGGGTTCAGGGTTTAGGGTTTGTAGGGTTTGGGGTCAAAGATGCTCCTAGGGTTGATGATAATTACAAATCATGCATTACCTCAATGACCATAGACTCGGGGAATTCTGGAATATTCCCTGTTATTAAGAGTAATGCAGGATTTATATCATCAGCCGTATTTAGGGTTTGGGGCTTCGGCTTCCGGGGGCTTTGGCTTGCGCTTAATGTTCAAAGCACTTGGTCGGTTTAGGGTTTAGGGTTTAGGGGTTTAGGGTTTAGGGTTTAGGGGAGGGTCAGGGGGTTGCAATTGTAAGGATACCACAGAGCTTCGGGGAGGTGGGTGCTAATTTAATGACTACATGGGTCTTCGGGATTTTCGGAGACTAGGATGCAAAGTAGTACCCTTGTTCCCTTTTTGTAGTCCTAGGTTCCGTATAAAGTTACACACTACTAAAAAAGGGTGCCCTTTTTCTTACTAGGTTACTGGGCATCCTAGGAGTGTAGTAGCAACAGATTGGTACGTAGCTTTGGGGTCATGTGGGGTGCCCAGACCTTCCAAAATCCCTTAATTAAGGAATATACCTTAAATCATATTAAGGATCCTACTATAATTTAAGGTATATTCCTTAATTAAGTTGTTTTGGAAGGTCTGGGTGGTTAGGTGTTCGAGAGACTATGAGGCGCATGCAGCTTCAGGGCTGTAGGACTTGGGTTCTATGGGTAGCAACCCAGGATTCCTTAAGCCCTACTTCTGGTTTCGAAACCCCTTTCGAAACCATACAGCAAGCCCTGAAGCGAAAACAACAAAAGGCACCCCAAACGAACAACAAAGTAAACACCAGAAGCCCTACCCTAAACGGCCATAACCTACTTTTTGTAGGTTCTTATCATGAACCCTGCTACAGAATTCAGCAAGGGCCCTGCATAGTAGTAGGTTTTTGCACTGTAGGGTCCTTATATCAATTAGAATAGGCTTAACTGTGGGGCTGTAGTTATACTAAGGAGCCCAGCCAAGACATAGCATTGGTCATTTTTTAGGCTCTGATAAGAGCTCAAAGGAAAATGTAAGCCCAGCCATGGCTAAAGCCAGGTGCGACACACTGGGTCCGCGAATTTGCGAAGTGACGTGGATGGGTGATCTCGCCTGAATTTAGGGGTTTAGCTGTTTAGGGTTCATGGTTTCGGGTTCAGAATTTAGGAGTTTAGGGTTTAGTGTTCAGGGTGTAGGGTTTTAGGGGTTTCGGGCGTAGGGGTTAGGGTTCAGGTTTGAAGCGCTTCAAAGACCTAAGTTGCAAGAACAGTTGTTATCTCATGAGCCTGTCTGAGTTACCAATTGGCCCAAAGGTCGTAAGTAACTATACAGCAGAAAATTGGACTCGTTTCGTAGTTGTTTACTATGGTTTGGGTAAGTATCCCCCATATGGATACTTCGGACGACTTGGGTAGGTATTGGGAAGTCAGGAGGCAGGAATCGGACGCGAGCTTGTTGACATTCGGGTTTCAGGGGCTATGAGGGTGGGTGCAGAGTTTTTACCCGTAGCTCCAGAACCCTACAAAATGGCGGGTTATGAGTTGTGACTTATGACCCCTCAAGGGCATGGCATAGACCTTATAAAGAGTTTCTCTGGATTTCCAGGTAGGGTTTGCGACGCATGCAGGAGTTGGTTTTCGGATTCAGGAAGCAGGGCCCTAAACCCTCATTTTGTCGCTTTTCATCTTAGTAGCTGAGTAGGTAACCTTAACCTATTGGGGTTTATACAATCCTACGATAATGGAAAAGCTTAACCTTTCTTTGGCTAGGGTACTCAGCCCCTAGGTGACAGAGGTATGAGCGAGCTTGCAAGCAGCAGTACATAGGTGCCAGGAAATAGCATGGAACAGCATTGTATCTGCTAAACCCCAAAACCAATAAATCCTAAACCCTAAATCCATAAACCCTAAACCCCCGCAGAAGGGAGGGAGGGAGGGAGGGTTTGAGCTTAGCCAAAGCCGAAGCTCGCAAGCCGAGACCCGTAAGTTCAGTGGTTCTGTCAGATGCAACAGGGTTTAGGGTTCCATTTGGTGTTCACGGTTGATAGGGATGAGAGTTTAGCGATTTTAGGGTTCTGGGGTTTAGAATATTGAGTTGGCCCATAGCCTGGTCGAACGTCGAAGCTTTCAATTCTGGATGCCCGCAGTGTCGCGGTTGTTCCTTTCTTCTTGTGCCGTGCCACAAAGCCACATGTTATGTTTGCTTGAGGTTGACGTTCGGACGTCTTTCAGGCTTGTGGACGCCTTCTGCGGCCATGGCTAGACGGCAGGAAGAAAGGCCTTTTGAAAAGCTGGGAGATCTACGGCCATCCAGCTGCAATCAGTGACAGCATCGTGCATGGCTGGATGCTGGAGGAGCAAGCTACAGCCTTCCCGTGCGGTGTGTGGGTTCGGGATGTGGTCTCGAGCAGTCCGCAGAAGCTCCATGGTTACAATTGCTACTATTTGCTTAAGAAACCCCCAAAAAATAAAAAATAATAATCCCTATATTACCCCCATAAGGAATATAATTTTTATTTTTTGGGGGCTCTTAAGCAAATAGTAGATTGCAGGTTGCCGGTGGGCTGACGGACACTATCCAGATCACAGATACAGACTTGTTCATGTCAATGAAATCTTCGATGCTCGAGCTCTTCCTGCGGATATCTTACTATAAGTCACAAGTAAACCCGACTTTATTGAAGCCGTTAATGGATCCCTTCACCCGCTTAGGGGAACCCTTAGAGGATCCCTAAACCCCCTTTACAGGAGCCCTTAAAGGAAACCTGCATTCGGCATTGGCTCTTCTTGCGTCCTCACTTGGAGGGTCGGGGGACTTAGTAACTAGTTATTTTGTAGACCTATAAGTATCCTAACCCCAATTAAGGTCCCTTTTAGGGTACTTATAAGTCTACTTACTACCTACTTACTAAGTCCTCCGACCCTCCAAGCAACCCAAGGCACAGGCGATCGGCTGCCAAAGTCATTGCAGCTGTCTGTGGCCGAGGCGCGACCGCAAGCGGAACGGCCCTGACCGGGCCTAATGTTACTTACCCTTAATACTTAAGGGTCCTAAGGACCCAATAATTGGGTACTCGGTTTTAGGATAGTTATAATGTAGGTTAGGGTTTTGGAGAGTACTTGTATAAGATTATTAGGTACTCGGACCCTTAGGGTTAAAGATCAAGGGAGCGCTGTCACAGCTTTGTTGAAACTGTGTATAGGCATTCAGTATTCTGCAAGGTTTAGAGTGTAGGGGTTCATAAAGGTATACCCCTATGGGTCCATGTGCCCAAATAGTATATACTTTGGCCCCAATGTACCTATATAGGGACTAATTTAAGGCCAATGTATAAACTAGTTGGGTACATGGACCCTTAGGGTAGGGTTGCAGAGCACAACCTGATCCTCTAGTCTGCGAGCTGTCTTGAGCCTGGCGAGATCAGTTAGAGGCTGCGGGTTTCTGGCTCCCCCAGGCTCTAGCCCGTCAAGCTCTGCCTAAAACACACATTCTAAGCCCTAAACTCTGAACTTGCCATTCGAAGTCCTAAGCCCTGACCCTGCCCATAGGCCCCATAGTAGTTCCTTCTTGGGATTACCTTATAGAGTGCTATATATGAATCCCAAAAGGAACTACTGCGGGGCCTATGGCTAAATCCCACAGAGGCCTTTTTTCAGGGACATCGCCAACGCCTCGGAAGCGAGGAGGAGAACGTCGATCTGCCCATTCTGGAGGCGAGTGTGGTTCGCATGTTGGGGATTGGTGTTTCGAGTTGAGATGCTTCTTGCATGATCGTGGGGTTTCGGATTGAGGTTTTAGGGCTTGGGGTATGCGTAGCGTAGTAGAACTTTCCTACTGCAAGATGTTTTGTAATGCGTTTGGGCCTGGTGTGCTCAATCAGCCGCGAACCGGACGGTTTGGTCTGTCGTACTGCGAAATCTGCAGCTGGGGTTGTAGAGTTTGGGGATGTACGCAGGATTCGTTTCTGCCCGTCCTGCACCCCAAGTAGCCTGCCTTGTCAAGGAATTCTTACTGAGTTCACAGTCACAGCAATGATCCCGACATGAAGCAAGGTAGACCCCCACTACGGCAGAATATCATGAGGGCATAATCGTTTCCAAGTAAGCATCGTGAGATGCGGTTTGGCGATAAAGCTTCCGGGACTGTCATAACAACAAATCCTGAATACTAAGCTCTAACTACTCTCTAGATGCCAACCGAAACCATACGGGCAGTCCTCCAAAGTGGGGTGCCTTTTAGTGTCCTTTCCATAAGGGTGCCACCTCCTGTGGGGTTCCAAAAAAGGAATTTAGATTTAGAGAGCTACCCGTATAAGTTTTGAGCCCAAGCGCCTTTAAAGAACTGCATGTAAACCCTAAGCCCCTAAACCCATACACTACCAGCTCCTCACGGAAGGCACCTGCTGTTCCGAGCCGAGAGCGCACGACGTTCGGCGCAGGCCTGACCAAGTTTCCCCAGTGGTACCCTTTTGCCCTTTTTCTTTTTTAGGTGCCCTTATTAGAGCCAAATAGTGGAAGAAAGGGTACCCTCGTTATTTAGGGCCCGACCAAGACCTCAAATCAGGTTGGGTTTAAGCTTTAGGGTTGCGGCTTACGGTGTAGTAGATTTTAGGGGTTTGGGCCTTGCTGTGGTTTTAGGAGATTGGGTTTACGGGTTCAGGGTTTGAAGGGTTTTGGGTTTTGGGTGTAAGCTTTTAGTGTGTAGTTTGTTTATGGGAGTGGGGGGGAGGGGAGAGGGTTCATGTCATGGTTTTGGGGTTTAGGGCTGGAGGTCAGACTTGCGGCAGTTCAGCCCCTAAGGTCGGGTAGGGTTCAGAGCGCTTTGGGATTATATAAGGGTTCGGATGCTTCAATGCACGTCAACAATTCCCTAAACCCTCCTGAATCCAAAACCCTAAATCCTCAAGCCTTAAACCCTATATACCCATAGGCCCCACAGTAGTTCCTTTTTCGGATTACCTTATAGGGCATATGGGTAGAGTGCGCATAGATGAAGGACTTCGGCATCTCCACCTACCTCGAACCTTAGAGCTTGGACACCTCCCTGAGGCAGATAAGCCTCTCGGAGCCACTTTGGCACGACATAAGGCTCTAGGGTTTAGGCGTTTAGGGTTTCGGATTATCAGAGCCAACTTGGTACAAGATATTCTTAAGGCCTACCACGCCATAGAATATCCACCCACCCCCCGTTCCCTCCCCCCCCTCCAAAAAGAAACATTACACACAAAAGCCCGATAGTTCAACACCCTGTCAGACCGTACATCAAAGGGGAAAAGGAGGGACCCTTAATTGGAACCCCTACCCTATAATGGGCTATATAATGGGTATATAGTAGCTATATTAGGGGTATATACCTAGGGGTCCTTAAGGGTCGCTCCTTTTTCCCTTGGAGTTCAGGCACCCGCGAAGATGGTGTAAAACACCCATAGATCAAGGGACTAAAGGAGGGACCCTTATAAGGGACCTTAGGGGTTCTTTGGGGCTTATTGAGGGGCTACTTAGGCATATAGGGGTTCTGGAAGGGCTATAAAGGGGCTGTATACGCCTGAAAAAGACTCTCGCCTTTGGTTTTGTTGAACTCGACACCCTCAACCCCTAAACCTCCAAATGCTGTATCTGAACCTTTAGCCTCTGAACCCTTATGTAAACTCCCAAACTCCTAAACCCTCAAACCCGTAAACCCTCAAGCCCTATAGGTCCCTAAGATTGTGTTTATGCTCGCGCCCGCTGGTATCTTGCTCTGGAATCTTGCTATGACCCTTGCAGCATTGACTTCTTGGGCTGTGGACTGCGCCACAGGTTCATTGAGCCTCAACCCCTTTCCCAAAAGCTCCATGTACCTTTATAGTAGATACTTAACGGGATCCCTATATCGGTACTTCAAGGCCTATGTATCTACTATATGGGTTCATTAACCTCAACCCCTTTTTTGTTAAGGGAACCGTGCTCTTCCTCACTGGATGGGCCGAGGAAGGCCACGCTTGACGACGAGGAGCGCAAGAAGCACAGGGCTGTGGAGACTCCATCCTGGCCCTAAGGCTCCATGTACCTTAGGGTTTAGGGTTTAGGGTTTTGGATAGGCCCCTAAGGCTCCATGTACCCATATAGTATATACTTTAGGCCTTAAAGTACCTATATCGGGCCCCTTTAAGGCCAAAGTACCTACTGTGAAGGTACATGGAGCCTTTGAGTGGGTGTCGGAGCCAGCGGTTCCTTCAAGAGGGATATTGCAGGGGCTACTACGAGGGTTTAGGAGCTTTACCAGCTAGAATAAGGTTCATTTCAGGGCTTGGGGTTCCAGGTTGTGCTCGTTGTTGGAAGAGGGCTTAAGACACCCTGGGGGAAGCTTAAAACGAACCCTTAAACTGCAGGGTTTAGGGTTTAGGGTTTAGGGTTTAGGGTTTAGGGCTCTATTCTGTGGGTAGGTGCAGGCAAGTCCCTCGTCTACGAGGTGCGGTGCTCTTGGTCGAAAGACTTTTGGCACAAGGAGCTCCTGTTGATCTAGTGTTTAGGACTCGGGGTTTAGGGTGTAGTTTTGTTTTGTTTTTTCGGAGCCCCTGTTTGACCTATCCGGGGCCTTTTTGAGAGTGTCAGAGTGTAGGGTAGAATTAGGATCCAGAGTAGGACATTGGTTGGATGTAAGAAGGCTTCGGTTTTGTCACGAACTGTTGAAGTTGTTATCGTTTCCTTATTTGGGATTTGGGCTTGTGCGAGGGGGGCCAAGGCTAGTGATTTGGATTTGGGTACAGAAGTACCCTACTTAAAATGTGTGTTTTACAGACTAAGTCGGGTTTGGGGTTTACCTAGACCCCACCCAGCTACCCAATGTTATACCCCAAATTCCCACGTTTATAGTAAACTGTTGACTATAAATACTAGAAGACGGCTTAATTAATACAACATATAATACAAGACGTTAGTCTTGTATTATATAACGTAGTCTGTATTAAATATTAAGGACCATAAGGGCTCTATCAAAGGGTTTTGTGGAGGGTTGTGGCATCGTATGATGCTTTGGGGATATGGGAGTCTCCGAAAATTAGGGGTACCTTAGGGGGTTCCTTTAAAGGGATCCTTTAAGGGCTCCTTTCAGGGATCCATAGGGTTTAGGGTTTAGGGAGTTTCGGAAAATTAGGGGTGCCTGATTTTGGGACCTTGATAGTAAGGATCCTACTATTTAAGGTACCATATCAGGGTCCCCCCATTTTCGGAAACTCCCATTTGGGGTTGTTGGGGGGTCCTCCAGGGCTGGAAATGCACGGTTTCAGGATTCAGGACTGGTCGGTTTAGGGTTAGGGTTTAGGGTCTAGGGTTTCGGGTTTAGGGTTTAGGGTAGGGTCCGTCGGAGATTTGAGCCCTCGCCCTAAACCTCCGAGTGCTAAGAGACTATACCTGCGCCCACAACTTGTCAAATGCGACAACTCAGGCGACGAATAAAGTATTGTTTGGTTGAGAACCTGACACCCCCCGCCCCCAGGTTTCCCTAAACCTTAGACCCCTAAACCCCGGAACCCCTAAACCCTAGTGCCAGATATAACCTTTATCAAGGCGGCAAGTACGACAAAGGCAAAGAAGTTAAGGAAATCGAACCCGCCATTCACAAGCCTTGCAGCGTTTCGGGACGAAATCGGACTGAAGGTTCCAGACAAGAAGAAAGACAAGACCCCCTCCTATACCGGTAAGGTCGATGACGATGGTGATCCTCTTCCCGGCCTCTCCAAGCTTGCGCATGGTGCGCGAGGACATCTCTTTGATATGCCTGACTTCGGTGTAAGGCTTGGCGAGTCATTGAGTGAGAAGAAGAAGGCTGAACTGGCCAGGTTGCTCGCCGACAGAGGATCAGGGTCTGAGTATTCTGATGATCGAAGGCGGGGGAGTGATGTTGACAGCGACGACGACCGTGGAAGGGACAGGCCTAACGGAAGCAAGGATCGTGGTCGAGCTGATACCAGGCGATTGTCACGAGGACGGCGTGAATCTCACAGGACTGGTAAAGCTCGGATTAGGTAAACCCTGAACTCTAAACCTTGGCTATCTGGAGTTTTGGACACGATGTGAGGTCCAAAGCGCCCCTCTAATGCAGGAATACACACTACTTGGAGGCCCAGGGGACTTAGCATAACTAAGCTTCCTTACCGGGTTCCTTGAAGGGCTCTTATAGGGTACTCCATTTAGCGCACTTGTAACTCTGCTTGTAACCTACTTGCAAAGTCCCCTGGGACACGAAGTAGACGTCTCGGTGGCTTAAACTCTAAATCCTAAGCCCGAAATTTCAACACCCCTAAACCCTAAACCTAAACCGGTTTTGGGCTCTGCGGTTGGTTGAGGGAATGAGGGCCTTCTCCACAAAAGCTTTGCTTCCTAAGACCAAGGTGCTTTCATGTGAGCGCAGGTGTAATCCTGATCCATAGGCCCCATAGTAGTTCCTTTTTGGGATTACCTTATCGAATTCTAAACATGAACCCCAAAGTGGAACTACTATGGGGCCTATGGGTAATCCTTAGCTGGTAGACTGGGTTCATAGGCTTCAGGGTCTAGGCTTCAAAGTGTCGCCCCAAGGGTCGAAGTATTTTTTATCATATACTCTCTCAACTACTCACTTACATAGCTACTGTCCTAAAGTACTAGTATACTCATATACTCTGCCAACTACTAACCTACATAACTACTATCCTAAACCCGAGTAGAGGAATTTTGGTCCTTCGGACGCCTGAGTTTCTAAGGTTGCTTGGCTCAGGGATGCCCGGCTTGCCTGCTTCAGGTGCGCCGTTTGCGGACGGCCAGAGCCTGGCGGCTCCTGTGTCTGCAACTTACCCATAGGCCCATAGTAGTATACTTTATAGAAGTCTAAATATGAACCCCAAAACGGAACTAGTATGGGCCCTACATATAGTCGACGTGGCCCTACTTAGTAAACGCCTCACGAAGTGTCCCCTGACCCTCCAAGTAGGGCTTGAGGTTTGGGATCTTTGCCTTTAATTAAGGTTTCAGGTTTTGGGTTCCGGGTTCAGGGCCTGGGATTGAGGTTTAGGATTCAACCTTTCGGCTTTCATTGCAAGGTTTCGAGGTGTTGCCACAGTCTCGAGAGTGGGAAGACAGCCGTGAGAGAACGCTTTTTTAATGTATGTATGTAAGTAAACTTCAGTTATGTATCCACGTACGTATGTATGTATCTATGAATGTCGTGTGTTTGTAGGTATGCATACATGTTTGCAAACTGCAGTGCATGTATGCATATGCATATTTGCGTAAGGACGGGCGTATGTATGTATATGTATGCAGGTATGTAGCCAGTGGGCATGCATGTATGCATGCACATATGTAGTGTGTATGAATGCATCGGTGTGTTTATGCACGTAAGCATGTGCGTTTCTTTGTATATGTGTAGGTTTGCCCGGCACAGACACAAAGATTAATTATGATTCATCTCCTTACCAGCAAATGCAAAGCCATCAGTGCATGATTGCCTTTGTGATGTTGCTGTTGTGTCTTATTCTGCATCTTTTGCCTCCCTCTCTCTGACTCTCTCTCTCTGTCTCTCCCTCTCTCTCTCACTCATGTTGTGCTTTGTTTGTGTCTGCCTCGACTCTCTCCTGCCCCTTTACGACTTTGTATATGCATAAATCGCATGGTGCATGTATGTTTATGCGCGGACAGGTGTGCTAACGGCGGGTGCGTGCATGCAGACCTATACATGTGTGGACATTTGGGGTTTCCGAGAATAGGTACCTGGCGTAAACGCCAATCGTTTCTGCAGAGTCTCTTGATGTTGTCTACCTTCCCTATAAGCCCCTAAGGACACTGTTGCTGTGCTTCGGACTTTTGGCAATGTGGGAGTTTCCGAGAATTAGGGGTACCTTATTTTGGGTCCTTATAATAAGGATCCTACTATTTGGGGTACTATATTAGGGTCCCCTATTTTCGGAAACTCCCATGTCTTTGGCTGGTTTGTCCCACGGACCTCTCTCCGTCTCTCTGTATCTCTCTCTGTCGACTTTTGCTTTAGGAGACTGCCGGGTTGAGTATAGGGTTCCTTTAAGGGTTCCTTTTAAGTAAAGGCTCTTTATAAGGGTTAGCGTAAGGGATACTATACTGTAAGGGATTTAGTATAGGGGCCCAAATAATTACAAATACTATTTTCGGGGCTCCTTATCATAATTATAGTATCATGGACCCCAAAACCCTCTTAAATGTGTTAAGGCACCTACATTAGGGGTTTGGGGTTCCTTCGCGGCTTCATTTAAGTCATGAGTTCATCGTGGGCCCAAGGGGAAGCCGCCTCAAACCTCGCCCTTGTCAGCGCCATCCTCGCCTGAACAATCCTAACCCTCAGCAAAAAAAGCTGGGGTTGTAAATTATTTGATCGCCCTTGCAAACTGAAGCGTCCCGGATGCCTCGTTGGGGATGAACAGGATTCGGGGTTGTAGTGCTTCTAGCTTCTGAGCTCCCTAAACCAGGGAACATCCGAAAGGCCAAAACGCGTAAGCTCCCAAAGCCCTCGGAAGCTAACCCCGAACTCCTGAGTCCGTTGACATCTGTCCTTCTCTCACTCACAAGGCGCTGCTGGGCGGGACTTGCGCGTGCAAGCTGCAAGATCTGCATTGGGTTCCATGAAAGAATGTTCAAGCCTGCCGGGGCATTTTGAATTCAGGTTGATGCCCAATTCAAAGGGCTGTAGTCGTTAATACCCTAAACCTTAAACGTCTCCAAACTAAATGTAAAGCCCTCAACCCTAAAGCCCTAAACCCTAAGCCGTACAAAGGGTCATGACATTCTTTAGGATCTTTCTGGCTACTTGGAGGCCCAGGGGACTTAGTAAGTAGATTATGAGTAGGGTTATAAGAACCCTAAATGGAGTTACCCTAATTCTAACCCTACTTGTAACCTACTTACTAAGTCTCCTGGGCCTTCAAGTACAGCTACGGGCGGCTGCAGGTCTCGGTGTCTTGTAGACTGTGGTGCGACACTGGTGCGGTTGAAGGTATAGGGTCAGAGTCAAAGGGGTTTAGCGCTTAGGTGTTCAGGGTTTAGGGTTTGAAGGTTTAGGGTCAGAGTCAAAAAGGGTTTGGGGCTTAGGATGTTAAGGGTTTAGGGTTTGAAGGGTTTAGGGCTTGGGGTGTTAAGGGTTTAGGGTTTGGAGGGTGTAGGGCCTAGGGTTAAGGATTTACGGTTCAGGGAAGTCTCGGTGTCATCGCACTCTGTGGAGACTGAATTCGCCATCTGCAGTAGCCGCACGTCGACTTCAAGCATGATGACTTGCTCTGGGCCGATTGGGTGTATGGTTCAACACAGACTTCACCACGCAGCGTTGGAAGCTCTGCCATGCTAAGTTCGCAAGCCCATCATGACTCCAAAGCCCTCCAGCCACTCCCCACCTGTCACTTCTGCACCCATAACCTGAACCCCACGCAACCTGACAACCTAAAACCTGACCCGCAGCCCGAACTTGCCCAAATCGTAAACTCCCTCACCAAAGCACGGTCAGTCTCCAGCTGTTCAATCACAGTGGGTAGGATCCCAAAACCCCAAGCTTCAATTCACAGACTCTAAAGGGCTCCTTGACCCTTCTAAACCTGGATTTTTAGATTTAGGAGTTGCCATGCCGGTTGCCAGCAGAAGCACTGTGTGCGGATCTCAAACTGGCCTGGTGGATCCTCTTGGCAAAAAAATCGTAGGAGTAGTACGTCGGAGAGCCAATACTAGCACTGGTGCTCTACTACCATGCACTACTGCGATTACCAACACCATGGCCACTACTGCCACCGCTGGCACCACCAGCACTGCCACTGTTAGTACTCCTGCTGCTGCTGCTGTTACTACAGCAACTACCACTACCACTACCACTACCACTACCACTACCACTACCACTACCACTACCACTACCACTACCACTACCCCTACCACTACCACTACCACTACCACTACCACTACCACTACCACTACCACTACCAACCACTACCACTACCACTACCACTACCACTACCACTACCACTACCACTACCACTACCACTACCACTACCACTACCACTACCACTACCACTACCACTACCACTACCACTACCACTACCACTACCACTACCATTACCACTACCACTACCACTACCACTACCACTACCACTACCACTACCACTACCACTACCACTACCACTACCACTACCACTACCACTACCACTACCACTACCACTACCACTACCACCACCACTACTACTACTACTACTACTACTACTACTACTACTACTACTACGACTAAGAGCGTAGTGCATAATTGACGCTATGCTTTTCCTCACTCCACATGCCCAAAACTCGAGTCTTAATCTAATTTCACTAATTCTCTGGGGAGCGGGCGGGGAATTCTGGAAAACTTCAATTAAGAGAATTCTATCTTTCGGATTTGGGCTTCAGGCTCAGAGCGAGGATGTCTTTGGGTTTTGGGCTTCAAGGTTGACGGTGGGTGTGTCTGGTATCGAAGGTTCAAGCTGATGAGGCCTTGGATTTCGTATGAGGGCCTTGGAATTCGTATGAGGGCCTTGGAATTCGTATGAGGGCCTTGGATTTCCTATGAGAGCCTTGCGTTTCCCTGAGGGCCTTGGTATGTATATATATATATATATATATATTATTTTTTTTTTCAGTACTTATTTTTGGCTTGGCTTTGGCTTGGCTTGGGGGGGTGGGGGGGGGCTTGGGGCTAGTGGGTTGGGGGAGGGGGTTCGGGTTTTACGCTCAACCTTTAACCCTAAACCTTTCACCCTAAACTTTTACCTGAACCTTTAACCTTTGTCTGCAGTGCATCCGCCAGCTTGCTTCGCAACTGCCGGATCAACTGAGCTGCCGCTGTGCCACACGTCTCCACGCGGTGCCCCGTGTTGCCACAAGCAACACACAGGTGAAGACGCTGTTTGCCCTTGTTGCGCCCACGGACAAGTTTGCGAGCCATGGCTCAGAACTGCGCTAGTTGTGCGGGCCCCCCGTTAAAAACCTTCCAGTTGTTCTTGCACAGCTCATACCCAGGAGATCCGAAGTGCACAAATGCCGCAAACATTCGTGGATGTATGTACTTCTCGGGCACTTCACACTGATTACAGGCAACGTTGACAAAATCCAGGAACACCTCCATTGTTCCATTGATTGGCGTTTGTGTAGCACGAACTCTATAGAGTTTCTCAGCACTCGACACGCATGAACCCGACAAGCCTGTTTCAATTTTGAGCTTTGCTGCGTCAGTTTGAGCCTTGTTTGAGCCAGTTTGAGCTTGTTTGAGCCAATTAGGGTGGGTTTAGGGCCAGAAAAGTTAAGGGCCTTAGCTTGTACAGGGTCAAATTAGGGTCAGGGCAAGGCTCGTATGGTTTGCGCCGCATCTTTGGGATATAGTTATTTCCGACTTTCAGGTCCACATGGAACCTATATGCCGTATACGGATATGGGCTTGGCATTCGCGCAGGTTTTCGGGATCCCGAATTTAAGGTCCAACCGAATGTCCCGAAATTTGAAGCCTGATATGACTTTTTCACGGCTTATTAGGCTTCAGGGGTATTATAGGGTGAAGGGTTTCAAGGCCTGAGAACCGAAAAAGGGCTTATAGGGTAGATGGTTAGCGATTCAACATGGGATCATCGAGAGATCGGCCCCGGTTTTTCGCACACCACAGCAGCTGCGAAGAGTGCACTACTTGCCGACAGCCCCCAAGCGTATCAGGAAGCGCAACATCATCCGATATTCGAGCCCTCTGCCTTGATGGGAAAGTGCTGTATACTTATTACCAAACAACCTCTTTAAAAGATTTTATTTTACTTCCAAGCTGCTCGATGACCCTTGAGCCAATTTCTTCCACTGCCCGATGAGATCCTCATCGCGAAAGCAATGCGTCGCCCTTGGCGACTGTAGCCACGTCACACAGTCTTGCAGTACATGATAAAAGGCCTCCAGGGAATAAGGTCGAAACTCCCGAACTCGAAACCCCACGTAGGTATATACCTAGCTAGCGGGAACCAACACTCAACTGAAAGAATTAATGCTAATCTCGATGCTCTAGGCTCGTGGTGCTTAGGTAGCACCTTCCATCGCAACAGCTGTCGCGCACTTGCAAAATACACCAGACGCTCAGTGGCTCTCAGGAAGCTTGTGCCCGAGTTCATCATCGAAGCTGCCTGTTCCACCGAAACATATCGCCTCGGGCTGGTTTCAAGTGTATGAAACCAGCGAACCAAGTTGTGAATAGCGAGGTACCCCAAATGCACTTCCAAGTCCGTAGCGGGAGATCTGGATTGCAAATCCTCGAAGCAAGCATCCATATAGGCCAACCATAATCGCGAGCTGTGGGCCTTTAAAGTTAAGCACGGGAAATTGCCAACTGTCGAGTCATGTAGGTGGCCCGGGATCAGGAAAGGAATGTTGTGCCTCAGGGAGCGGGTACCAATATATAGCTAATTCGATATGATATTACGCTAGTTCGTATTCATGGCACTCGATGCGATGCTCGGCCGCCCATCGACGAAAGGCGACGGAGGCCGCATGAAGCGACGCTTGAAGTGACAGCTGTTGGCCCCAGTAGCCTGCAAGAACTTTCGAGGTGTGGCATGCAATCATTCCGCAAGAACTTCTATAACGATATCGATAGCATATAAATTATCGTAGTGTTTCCGGCCTCGTTCACAAAGGAATTGCACAGCACTGCCGTTAAGGACTTGGGCCACTCCAAGGTTGATCGTGTGCATGGTGCACCACTTGATTTGAGTACTTGGGCTGAATCCAATAACAGCACATATTGGGTTGAGATGTCGAGGCATCACGTGGAGTATGATGTCAGTGTCTGTGCGACGAGTAAACGAGCCGCATAAGTCGCGGCTCCAAGCATTTTGCCCACTGTTCTCTGCCACGCATATATGGCACATGTACTTGGTCTTCCAGTTCCAAAAAGCGCTAAAGCCAAAAAAATCCTTCGAATATTTCCAGTCTCCGCGGTGTTCCAGCAGAATGCCTGGTCTTCCTGCACCCCCCCACATCCCCTCGACCCTCGAGTTCAAAAGCACGGCAAACCTGAAGCCCACCCCCAAATTTTCCTCGGAACTAACCTCTTAAACCAACCCTGAATTTTGGAGGTGCTGCGCCTGGCAACTTCTGTCCTGCCAGTTTCGCAGCCGGGCCGGCAAGGCGGACACCGTCCAGGTTGAAAGTAGGGTAGATGCCGTAGTAGATGATCTTAGTAGTTCGGGGTCTAATTTGGGATTTAGCATATAGGGTTTAGGGTCTGGGGATTATAGCTTATAAACAAATATAACAACGTAACCGTATATATTCAAAAGGTTGCGTGAATGTTGATAGGAGCATTGAAGGACCAGCTCAGGATTCTCATGATTGGATTCCAGCTTCTTGCTCCAAGGCAAATGTATTCTCGCAAAGTCCAGATCGGGTAGCGAGCCATTTCACCTCCTTATCGCAATCTCTATGTGACTCTATGTGGCCATTTTCCAAACCCTTCTACAAGTAACGAAGTACTATATTAAGCCTACAACAAAGTTGAAGATGATTTGATGAATGCCACAGCAACACGCCTGGGGGTGTCCAGTATGCTATTGACCGTCACCATCAATATTTTTGATCCCGAAACGTTATATCTGGCGTCATCACCGTACATGCCTAATGGCACTGCCCGCTTGTCATACCCAGTCGGAACAGCTAGTCCATTCGCCCTGGCCCGAGCAGCAACATGTTCCCAGTACTCATCCAGCTCTGCAGGTGTGACACGGATTTTCCCAGAATCCTTGGAGTTGCATATTATGTTCGGCTTGGGATCGCTTCGGGGGCTTGGGCTTTTCATTTGGGGTTTAAGACTTCTGAAGCATCGTAGGGTTCGAGGGTCAAGGCGTTTCAAGGATTGTGGTTTTGAGGGTTCCCCGGCTTTATATTCATAATAATTGTTAGCTTGGTCGGCCAAATCAAGTTTGCTCTTAAAAAAAGTCAGAGCCCAGCAGTTTTACAGGATGCAGTCTTGAGCTGATTAGTGTACTTATATAATGTATTATTATATATAATAATATATTACTATAAAATATAATAATATAGTTAATTTAACTATAGTACTACAATATTATATATATTAGTATAATAGTTATTATGAATATAATATTATATATAAGTCTGGGGCTAGTGAGTTTCCTAGCATATAGGGTGAGGCTAAGCTAATTCCGGCGATCGAGAAATTTGGGATCATGACGACCCAGCGACCATCAAATAAGCATAGAGCTCGTGGGGCATAATGAACGGGCTTTTCATTTCAGTCTCGGTCTTCCTGTCGAGTTCACTCCGCACCGGGATTGTGCAGTAGTGCAGGTCCTTAACGATTCACGGTATTTTAGGGTTTAGGGTTTTATATTAACAAATTCTAAGATTGCGAATAGCAGGGTCTAAAAGCATTTCTGGGAATGTAGAACAAGGTACCACTGGCAACTGCAAAGCACGAGTAATGTCACGTGCAATATTGTTTGGATGACGTCCACGGTTACCAGCCGCCGCTATTCTATGAGTCAAAGCGCTAGCTGCTCCTCGTGACTCCTGCACCATAGCTGCTGCACTCTGCTGCAGCTCCACTGCCGACCTCATGATGCAATGTTGGTAGATAGCTGGGCACTAGATGTGTAAAGCCCGATACTGAAGGGACTATCCCTAAACCTTAACCCGTCGACCTCCTATGCAACATAACACGAAACCCTTTGGAACCTGAACCCTGGGTAACCCGATAGCCTAAATAATATTGGGAGGTTGCGTGGGTTGGCAATATTTGGAGATTGTCGGTCTAGGCAGTGGCACCAGTATCACTCTCTGGAATTCACCCTATAGTACTGCCATGTATGGCATGGTTTAAGACAAGCGGCACCCGTGCCCAAAGTTTTCAAAAGATGGTCAGCAAACTCAGCATTGCCTGCGAGGGAGGTATAGGTACGTGCATGTTTACGTGTGCAAATGCACATGCATTCAAACTCGGATCACACATCGTCTTTTGCGTGCTGTCTGTGCACAGCAGGATCTCGTGCTCCTACAGCCCATGCTATGGCGAAGCCGCTATCAGCCATGCTTTTCGTAGCTATATATAGATCTAGAGCGAGAGATAATTCGCATGACGTGTATTGCACATGACAGCACTGGCCGCACCCCCATGGGCTAGCACCCCGCTGCACAGATGAAGAACCTTTCAAAAATCGTGGGCTCTGTGCTCCACTTGAAATCTGGACCCTGAAGCGCTCCACACTTCATCCCAGGAAGTCGCGACACTGCGGACTTCGATCACTGCTTGGCCTTCGCCTTGGCTTTCCCCTTAGCTCCCGCCTTAGCCTTGCCAGCCGGCCGCGGCGGCTGCAGATGCATTTTCACATGTTTGTTGGCACCCTTAAAGTTGCACAAAGCATGGTTCAGCTTCACCAGAGGGTCCTCGAGAGCACAACCTTCTTGTCCCGCAGAAAAGGCATCCTGTAATCAGCGAACTTCAGTCAACTATCTAACTAAACCGACGACGGAGCAATCACTAATTGTCCTCCATCTCCTTCAAACTCTCCGTGATGAGCTCTGCGTGACGTCCCATGGAGTCACACAGCGCGTTGATCAGCTCAACATCCCTAGGGTATATGAGCAAGCTGTTTTTCAGAGGATAACACACATGCACATGCAACTGGTAAACGAATTTTGCAATCGAGGCACACTTGGTTTTTCATCAGTTTCGGCTTGTAAGATCGTATCTCGAGGAGCGAGTCGTTAGCCGTCTTGATGGCCTAACCGGAAAGCGTCATGTGCCCATGGATCCCCAGAAAAAAGCAAACTAGAAAAGACTCGAAGGCATCGGCCTGTTTGGCAAGTTGATCTGTGGTCTTGGCTTTCACCTCCTTGATCTCGTGGTCCTTCCCCTTGTTCTTCCCTTTTCCCTTGCCCTTGACATCAGGGTTGGGATTTCCGAAACCTGCGTCCGGAACACTGACACCGTCAAATCCATCGGTGTCCCCCTCACGCTGGAAGGTGAACGAGCTCTCGCGGCTGTCAATCGTCCTGTCGGTGCTGCTCTCCCAGCAGCGATAAATCCGCTTCGCCTGCGGCCCAGCACATACGATACGGGTTTAGGTAGCAGGGCTTAATTCATACAAAATTGTGAGAGCGTAACGATGATCAGTACGTTCGCAGGCTTAGGGGATTCGGGCCGTTTAGGGGTTGGGGTATTCGGGTTTCTAGAGTACTAGTAGCAGGGTTCAATAAGGCCCACCAAATATACCCAGAGACACCAAGCGACACCCAGAAAGACCCATATTCATAAACGAAACATGCCGCACACACACACACACACTATATGTACATGCTACATACGAATATTAATTGTAGATCTGTTTATCGATATCTACATATCTACATAAACACGATATGTGTGCAGCATAATGCATGTACATGTTGGGTGTGATATTCATTCAGCAGGCCTTTACCCCAGGAAAGTCGGGGTTGTCGCAGAACTGCGTCGTGTCCTTCTCCTGATCATGAGCTATAGCTAGCGGTATCACGATAGATGTTTAATGTGCAATCTGGAGTCCTTCTCGCTGATAAGTGCCGCGGCGTCCTCCGCACCGTATTTTCTCTCGATCTCCTGCAGCTTTTGGGCGAGGGAACAGGCACAGACCCAGGATCGCGGGACATAGACTTGACTATACAAGGGTCTCTACATTATCTAGATCTGTATACATCATCTTATGTGTAGTAGGCTCAGGGTCAACATTAAAAGCAGGTTATGGATGTTTAAGGGCCGGGCTTAGGGATAACCGTTTCTGTATGGATCCTGTTTGTTGATCCAGACGTAGACGCCCTCGGCCGAGTACCGGCTGACGATTTGTTGCACTGCAACCACTCGCGAGCATCCCCAGGATTCCCCAGCCATAATGTACTCGCGAAACATCTTGTCGACTGCTGCAGAGTCTTAGATTCACAGGGCTGATGTGGAGTCACTGAAAACAATATTGCAAAATACTGCAGCACATAATTGCACATCAAGCATCCTCGGGGCCCGCCAGTGTTCGTGGCTCTATTCCATTGTTCGAGAATAACCGCTGGGCACTTCTTGCCTAGGCTGCCCATAGACGAACTCTTTCAGGGGTTTAGGATGTGGGGCTTTAGGGTTTTCATGTTCCCCCCCCCCATTGCAGTCGGGTGCTTTCGAAGGATCGCAAGAACCGCATCCGGGTCTTCCGGGCAGCTTCCTGCCAGCAAGCGAGATCCACAGATCCGGTTAACTAGCGATTTAGATTTGGTGTCCTTCAGCTGGTGTGCCACATCTGCAAGGGCACTAAGTTCTGGATCGTCGTCAACATCACTGGGGCCAGGGGTCGAGGGAGCACTGCTAGGTGGCAGGGCAGGGTTGGATTCCACATCACGGCGTGGAACTTGGGAAGGCGGAGGCATCTGCTGCTGCTGCGCCTGTGGCGCCTGAGGTGCTTGCTCCGATGCTTGTGCGATCGGCTGTGGCTCCTGAGGTGCTTGCTTCGCGATCGGTGCTTGTGCGATCGGCTGTGGCTCCTGAGGTGCTTGCTTCGCGATCGGTGCTTGTGCGATTGGCTGTGGCTCCTGAGGTGCTTGCTTCGGTGCTTGTGCGATCGGCTGTGGCTCCTGAGGTGCTTGCTTCGGTGCTTGTGCGATCGGCTCTGGCTTCTGCAAAGCTTGGTCGGGCCCCATATGCACCAATGCATTTGCCACCACTTTGCTGATGGGGGCTTGTGGAATCGACGCTAGCGGCTGCAACACTTGTGGGGCTTTGGGCTCGACCTCCATCGGCTTAGGCTCCTGGGCGTCGATGAGTTTCGGTGGTACCGGCTCAGGTTCCGGATGCTCAGGTCTCATTCCAGGCGGTGACCGGGAGTCGCAGCGATGGCTTTTGCTGTAAACATTCTCTAGGTAGCTATCCATGGCCTGCGAAGCCATGAAGCCTTGCTGGGGCGGTGCTTGCTCAGTGCTGCCTTTCGGTGCTTGCTCAGTGCTGCCTTGCGGTGCTTGCTCACTGTTACCTTGCGGTGCTTGCAGTGCTTGAAGCTGTTGAGTCTCTGCGGTCTTAGCAGCCTGGACTGCAGCAGCTATTGCTTCGAACTCCACGGTCCCAGGGCGTAGCAAGGCTTTCTGCATGTCACTAGGGTTTTTCTGAAGCACATCGACTAATGCCAGGAGGGCAGAAGTAGCGTTGTCTGTGCCCACAGATCCCTGAACCTGCACTGCATCCGGCCCCGAGCCAAGGTTGCTGGACTGCTGGGACATGGCTGGGTCCTGGAGCTGGGCACAACATCTTAGGGTGTAGGGGGTTTAAGAGTAGAGGGTTTTAGGGTTTAATTAGGGCGAGGGCTTGTGTGGATCTGGAGACTTGGGGTTCGGGGATGTGGGGCAGTCTAGAGTTCAAGGAATATGTATGTATATTTATATAATATATATATATATATATAATAATATTTGTAATATATGTATCGCATGTATGTAGTATACGTAAATTAAGCTATTTATGTGTATCTTGCCGAGTGAGCTCTGCAGTCACGACCATAAAGTGTTACAACAGTATGCTGATACGATCGCGGTTTAGGATGTAGATCTACGTACGTTGGCCGAGAGTGGATTTGTGAGACCACAGTGGTTGTATATGGTGAGGCTTTATTGGCAGTTGAAGCGGGTTTTTGTCAACACCAATGGGGCTTCATGTATATGCGATTAAGCTTATTGTTTACAATAGGGAGCTGGCTAGCGGGTTCAAGGCTAATATTAATTGATTGCACCTGAAAGGAGCCGAGGATATAACAACGAATTTGGCATGATGAATCTACCTCATATTTCTTATCTGACATACACGACCCACCCCTCGAACTGCCCGAAAACCAAGTCCTCCAAGCTAAGCTTCGCGAGATCTGCATCAATCTGTGTTTCCAGATCGGCATCGGCACGGTTAGGCGTCGCCATAAGCGTGTCATGCAGAGTCGAGTCCATCAGCTCATTGTGCAATGCCCTAGCCTGGGATCCCGGATGCTAAAGCGTTTTTATTTCGCAGCACTGTACTATACATATATATATATAAGCCAAGCCACTCGGGTCACAACATCCGGGGTCGCCATCTCCAGGGACTCCGCACTGTAGCCTCAGATATTGATAGAGAGAGTTGTTTACATTAGCAAATACGATATATTCGAATTAAACATATATAATACTGCACATTATTATCACCCTAGCTATATATATATATATACTATTGGGTTTAGTATATATATATATATATATATACTAAACCCCATTATAAACCCAATAGCCTCAAACCCTAGGCCCTAAACCCAAAGCCACACACAGAAGCCCTGGCACCTTTAGGAGCCGGGTGCAAGCCAAGCCTCAGGACCCCCACAGCCGCAACCCAAATGGCTCAGGCTAGATAAACTTTAATAATAAATAAATATATATATATATATACCTATACATATATATATATATATATACCTATATATATATATATATAATTATATATAATTATATATATATATATATATATATATATATATATGTATGTATGTTTGTATGTATGTATGTATGTATGTATGTATATATATATATGATATATTACTCTAAGCCCACATGTACAAACTTAAACCCTGCCCTGCACCTCTAAACCCTGCACCCCTGGACCCTGGACCCCACAGCCCTATATAGTTTCACTACGTGTAGTTGCATCCCAGGCATTATTGCGCATGCGGACGTGCCACCCTTGGCCGGCGTCGCGAACAGCTGCTTGTTCGGTGTGGAAACCAGTGGGGTCGGCTGGTTCGGAGTGTTCACCAAGGGGGTCTGCTGATTCGGATTCGGAGTGTCCACCGAAGGGGTCACAGCAACACACTCGCTGCTCTTGACATGCTTTGGATTCGGCGTTTTGCAAGTCGGGGTCGATGCGGTGATGTCCTTGGGCCGGGTCCTTTTGCTAACACCGCTTGCATCTGCCACTGTCGAAGCAGCCACGTTTGCTGCGAGTGTACGGCGACGAGCGGCCGCCTCCAACGCTTTCTGGGCAGCCTGCACACGTACACCCACCGCGAGGTAGGTCTATCTAGATCTAGAGGGATGCGTGGTACATTCTGGGCACTATAGAGCCTTCTTCAGGGGATCCTCGTTGCTTGCCATGGCGTGCGGGAACCAGGAACCCGCCAAAAGATCGAAAAGTGTAAGCACAAATGCTACGATCGTATAAAAGCCTCTGGCGGGACTCTCACGGACAATGGAGATCACGCGAAATCACGCGGGCCATGGGTGGCCTTAATATAATATATATTAGGAATCCAGGCAGCGGAACAATGGAAATCACGAAAATTCACGCGAAATCACGCGGGAGGTTGGGGCTGTTGGCGGGGCTCCCAGAGGCCTTCCAATACCAATCGAGGGCTTCAAACCCCTAAAAATGAGCAGGAAAGGTCAGTGAGGCTTGGCTTTCCTCGTCCCTCTATACCCTAAGTGCATTGCTGGTCCGTCCTTGGTCGACTTTTTCAGCTTGGCCGAGCTGAAACCACTCTTGTTAGGGTCGGGGTCATACCTATGGTGCTCGGTAGCGCACTGCTTCCTCCTGGAGCAGTGCTAGCACTGGAAGATTTGGCAGAAACGCATTGGGGTCAAAACGCTGCAGCCGGGCTTCTTCGATCAGAAACTCAGAAATGGGAGACAGCATCGCATCACTCCATTCAAAAGCCATGTCCTCGGATGCAAGTTTAGATAGTTCTCTGCGGTTGCTCCCAGAATCCCAGAAATTCAAAAACCCTACAATACAACCCTACCCCTGGCAACCTTCAAATCCCACAAAGCCGTGGCTCCAAACCAGGCTCCATGGCTGGCTCCGGCAGCGTGGGAGCTGCTTCACCGGAAGCCTCTGGAGCAGCAGGGTCATACATACATATATATATATATATTTATATTTATATTTATATTTATTTATTTATCATATATATATATAGATATAACTCATTATAATAATGTATAATCTTTGTCTATTCTTTACTCGCATATATATATATATATATACATATATTGTCTTTATTTGGCATAAAGTGTGTAATCCGAAACTCTTGGAAATCCTTTGCCCGACTAGTACACAAGAGGTGTATTGTACATAGGGTGCCGAGAATTCGAACGTCTAGGTACTTCGTGATAGAACATGTACAAGGAAGTTACTCGAAACCTTTCGTCAGGATGACCTGTGCCACCCCACCACCCCCCACTCCACCCCCCCACCCATCCCCCCACCCCACCCCACCCCACCACCCCACCCACCCCAGCAACCCACTACACAACCGAACGGAGCGCCCTTAACTAGCATCCTCTGTCGGCCCGAGCGCCCTTAACTAGCATCCTCCTGGGCCCCTGGGGTGGAGCCAATTTAACTCTACATCAGTAGGGTGCAATCGAGGCTTACAGGTATACAGAATGGTTAGGTGTTTAAAGTTCGTCTAGGTTTTAGGCTTGTTGTAGTTTAAGACTCAAGGCTACTTTATTTGAAATTAATTATGTATGTATTCATATATCAACTAGTATGCTCTAGTGAGCAGTAATACTGTTATTACCCTGGTTCATGTTTAAATTTTACACTTTAGGCCTGGTACAGGAACTTGATCAATATAGCTATGATTTTCTGTTCTATGATAGTTCCTGATCTATTTAATTCATGCTAAAGTTACCTGGGTTTTTTGAAGGTTGGATCGAGTTAAAGGTTTGGGGCTTGGGCTTTGGTATCTAGGGCTTGGCAGGTTTGAGGGATTTGGGTTTGGGACTCTGAGAAACTTGGGGTGACAGGGGCAGAGAGAGCAATACTTAATCGATCGGGGCCCATAATCTTCCTGGCTGTTTGAAGCGGTCTCTAAATTGCAGCTCCGAGTGGCAATGTATGCAGTGTGGCTGTCAGCAACGAACTCACAGAAGGGTGCCGGGTAGTGGCCAGAAATCTTCAGCATGTGTCGCTTGCCTGTCCTGGGCGGAGCATGACAGGGCCAGAATTGGGCTTGCAGCTAACATAAGTTTCGGTTTGCAAACTTAATTATGATAGCAATTTTAATTCGTACGAGAGTCACCTTTTTCTTGCCTCCTTTGACCTTCCTCACCACAGGGTCAGCTCGTCTACGAGTTCTTGGCTTGTCAGTGGGGATGTCGCACACATATGGCCTTAGAGCGTGCATCTGGTACGGTATATAGGCCTATAAGGTTTCGGCGCCGGCAAGAGCACAGCCTATTGTGACCAGTGACGGGGTTCCCAGTACATAGCTCGGCTTGGGAGTCCAGTGTCCAAACTTCGACATCCAAAACTTTCGGAATTCAGCCTTTGCCACAGCCACGACGGCATCCACACACTTGTAGTAGCGCAGGTAGCTGCCATCAGGCTGTTCAATCTAGGCAGGGATCAAAAGTTTAACAAACAACATGTGCAGACATACATGTACATGTGCACATAGAAATCGTGCTCGCATAACATGTATTATATGTTATGTGTGTATGTGTGTATATATAGTATTCACGATTATATACTTTACCACTAGGGTTATGAATAGATATTGGGTTTAAATGTGCATGTTGTAGATATCGTCTCAAGTCGGGGATCGGTATTTTGCCACATCACACAGGCGTACACCTATATCTGTATATATATATATATATATATATATGTGATATATATATATATATATATATATATAGATTTGCGAGAAAAATAAATATAAGTATAATATATATATATATATATATATATATATATATATATATTATGCACACTACACACTTTTTCATCGATGACAGCATACACGATACAACCACTCATGCATACGTACAACACACATATACACAAATACTGAACATGTCATGTCGTACACATAAAACATATACATATTTGTATGCATGCATATATATATATATATATATCACCGACTCACACACACACACACACCTGCATGCATACGGTGAGTATACCTGTGAACCTCGAGCCTTCGAATCATCTGTGATCTCAGCATCATCAAATCCATCACTTATGTTCCCATAATGACCCGCACCTGTGCAAGACTACAATCCCTCGTTCGGGAACAATATTGACCTGGGACCAAGAAGCCAATAAGCCTTGCACAAACCTCGCCCACATCAGTCACTCAGCCAAGGAGCAATGTAGTGGACCTGGAGGCAGACAGCAACCATCAGCAAGAGAGCCGTCCTGCTGGCAGCAAGGGTTTGGAGTTACTGGCAGCACTTGCAAGGTTAGCACATTACTACTTTTTGTTCAATCGAGGCACTCTTTGGGGTTTCGTTGTGTCTCAAGTTTCACGTGGATCGAGGTCGGTTGTTTTGAAGGTGCTTGATGTTTTGCTCGAGGTATTGTCGATTCGGATATTGATATCGTGACATTTCCGGCTTGCACCTGTACCAATATATGCAACTAGTGTCATGGCTGTTCGGTCCTTTGCGCTATGAGATTTCCCGTAGCCACCAGTCGTCGCGATGTGTCCCCACGTACACCAAAGCTAGGGTGGCCACGGCGATGAATCGAGCTCGACATAAACACCCACCTCAGCTACATTGTAGAGCGAAGAATGTCTGCTGTGGACTAAATTGCACTAGAATAATAGGTACATATGTATTATAGGCAAGGCACGAAGAACATGGGACGCCGCACCATACCAACCCTCTTTCTTTCACTCGCATTGTACACAGAAGGGCGTGCATGAAGCCGCTTACCTGCGTAATGTCATGACAACGCACTCCATCTTTCGAAGCCAGTAGGATGTCGTAAGGCTGTGCTCGGTAGCCCCTGGATCCTCATATTTTGACAAACTCGAAGCTAGTATATACACAACATACACACACACGACACAGCTCACGAATGGTCTTCGCAAAGGCTCTGAAGGCATGGGTCATCCGGCAAGATCCGGCAAACAGCTCAAGCATGGCGTAGTCCTGATATTAATGTATATATTGTTGACAGCAGGCTACAAGTCAGGATCAAGATCCAGCACTGGCGGTAACATGCTTCTAGCATTCGAACCCGAATATCGTGTTGCAAGTGGCCCGTCGCCACGGCTCACAATCTGGATGCCAATGCCCAACAATGTTGAGCTGGATGATGTAGTCGATCGCAGCAAGCCTCGGACACGGATTTGGAAGAGTCGCGGTTTCGACTACGGGGAGCATTCGCTTGGCCTGCATAGCCTCTATGCATTGCTGGAAACTGAATTGGTGGGAGCCTAGAAGCAGGGTGATCGGAGCTCCCATCGCGAGAAGTGCTGCATATCTTCGCCCAGAAAACGAAATAATAGGGGCCACAGGCGCCATGCTTCCAGTCGAAAGTTTCGAAGATAATAAGTGTATATATTAACCATGAGTGATTAATCAGTACCAGTCTACATCTTGCCTAGCAGGAATCCGTAGCTACAGGCCTCGACCTGGAATCTCCCATGACCCACAGTACTCATTAACAAACGTACACATGTTGCGAGACTGCCGTACATCTAGAGCCCGTGACAAAAGACTTCGAAGGCATGTTTCGTGCATACAGCACACGTCGTCAGACATCGTGAATGTGCACAAGCATGAACCCCTTTCTGCGTCCTGGCCCGAATCTCAAATTTCTGGGACCCCTCAGACTCCGAATCATACTACCGTGCATCAGTTGCCGATCTCAGGCGGCACGCCGATGTCGATTCTGCCCCGGTCGCCCAAAATCGGGGACTTGGCATTCCAAGACTGGCTCCTGTCATAGGTTGGTTGCATTATTAGCTGTAAAGGGGTGGAGGTGTAGCTTAAGGCTGCGGGGGCTTAAATTCGAATGTGCATGGGGCATTTCTCTGCCAACTGTGGGGTCTGTGGTTTCTCCGAGGATCCTATTCAAATTCATACGATCTACTGTAGATCATCTAGATAATTATACATATATGTCTATATTATATATATATATCCTACCTATGTTTCTCTATATAATTATACTTGTAGATTTTTATACATTCTTACATGCTAGGCCGATAGATCTTTGGAGTACTTGGTCAGGGTACGAGGCTTCGAACATTTCGATATGAGAGCTCGAGGTGGATCAGAGATAACGAATGTGTGTTTGGATTCGTTTTGGGGGCTTTCGTCTCGCGGTTAATCCTGTTTTCGAATTCCCTTGAAGTATAGCTCTAGATCTGTTATATATAATTTTAAATAATATAATATATATATATATATATATAGATAGATAATAGATGATCGCATTGGCTATGAAGGCCCAATATGTCGACATACGAATTATATCGACATATTGGGCCTTCATAGCCAATGCGATCATCTATTATAACTCAGAATACTCGCTCGCTATCAAATCCCCCAAATGTACGACCTTGTTATGAGTATACCGATCAATACACCATGGGTTTCGAAGTCGAATTCGAAGCTTTCAAGCCTCGAGCTCATGATACAAAACTGGACCGTGAAGGGACCCAAGGAAAACATTAGGGGGATATCTAGTTTAGACAAGAAGCACTTCTTCTTGGTATCGTACCACCCTGCGAGCTGCTTAGCCGTAGTCCATGCCCGAGCCCAGTCATTGTCCAGCTTGCGGACCGAGATCGTGATTCCGTTCTTCTTATTGATCTTGAAGGTTCGATCGAAAGCCTCACTGTTGAGGGCAGAGTTGACGTACAGCTGGTTCGTCGCCCACCTGGGATGCTGCTAGAACCATACTCCATATGCTAGATCTAGAAGAAACCGGCCAGACCCCGAAGAGCAAGAATACCATATCGACCCTAGCTAAGGTACAGCACACCGATGCTGCCGCACTCGTCTTTGCAATCGTCAGGTGCCGGAACCGTGTAGCTTTTTCTCTCACCCTTGAACCCCGGTGGCACGGGCACAGAAGCGGCTTCCAGATCTCGCACCTCGATTTGCAAGTGCAAGTGCTAACCCGGTACTAGCGTACTAGCCGTCAAGTTGTGATGATTCTGATCTGGACAAAGGGCCGTCCTAGACCAATCCGCTTGGACAGGTCCTCCCTGCTGCTGCTCTGCTGCCTCTTCCTGCGGCTCTTCAGCCGCGCCTTCCTTCGGCTCCTCGGCCGCGCCTTCCTGCGGCTCCTCGGCCGCCTGTGGGGCCGCTTTGGCCTTGGCCTTCCCCTTTGCCTTTGACTTGGCTTTGTTCTTCGGTGCCTTTCCTGCTCAGTCAGCCCGTCTACGTATAGTACTAGTCTAGTATAGTGTTCAACCCTGCAACTAGTTTAACCTTGCACATCCTGACTGTGTGCCTGCTAAAGCAGCCTCAGCCTTGGCCTTTGCGGCAGCTTCCCGTGCTGCTGCAGCAACCTCAGATGCAGCAGGTAGCCCGCACCACATGCGCTATAGAGTTACGGCAGCAACGTTTAACGAGATCTACGCATGAGCAGATCGATAAATGCATGCTAGAATCTTTGCGTTGAGCTTCTACCACATCACCACCATCGGTCGGGACGGACTGGGAGTCTAAAACCATCGCTTCCAGGGTTGCTGGGATCTCAACCGGCTCGTTCGGCTGAATCGGTTTGCGCTTGCTTTCCTTATATGCAACATGCATGAAATTAGCCACATCTATACGTACACATGTACAGACAACTACTTGTAGAAACCCAGGCGGCACCTGGGCAGCTTGGCGTCGATCCTCCGGCAAATTTGCCGAAGGCCGGTCGAGCTCGACTTCCATAGGCTGCGTCTCCATGGTGCTGGGGTCCACCGGGCTCTTGACCTCGAGCTGCTTGATTCCATGACATGCTTATGCCAATCATCGCGATTATGTGCAGTCGAGTGCACTGGCACGGAGGGTGGGGGCATGATCATCGCTGCTGGGGCCGGCTTCGCCTTGGATATTGCCATGTGTGCACATACCCCATATCCTGCATGCTGTTTTATGTTGCGGCCAAGTGCACTTCCACGGAGGGCGGGGGCATCAGAGTCTCAACTTGCTCTTGCTCCTGCACATGTTGAGAGTCTTCTGAGGCGATTAGGACTCTAACCTGCTCGCAGCTACACGATCTGACTGGACAGCCTTCGGCACAAGCACTTGCGAATCTTCCTGATGGTGACATGTACACAGAGCAAACTTTGAACATCTAATGAGCTAATGTGTACAACTGTTCGTGTGAATCCTGCTGTCGAGAAGCCTTCTCGTCTACCTCCATAATCACGTCGGAGTCTTCACCGACAGACTCCATCGATGCGGCGAGGCTTTCCTGGCCAGTGGGCATGCGCTCTGAGTGCGGGCGAGTGGTTTAGTATTCTAACGTAGGGCTATATTTGGTTAACAGATCTAGAGCGAGGTTTGGGTTTTGGGTTGATAATTTTTGTTGAACCCTAAAGCCCCAGAATTCCTAAAGTGTCATGGTTGCGATCTTCATCTACACTCAGGCCTGACAAGGTTAGGTTCGAAACCCTTAACATGCCTTAAACCCTAAAACCCTAAAACCCTAAAATTCGAATATAAGTACACGTATATACATATGCATATACATGATGTGTATTTTGTGTGGATTTATTTTTTTTAAGAGGGTCGGACTACTGTAGGCAGAGATTTCTCAGTCTCACACACGATCGCATGGCACATCCCAAGAAGAAACGAAAACACAATTAATGCGGCAGCCTGGTCGTCCTCCAAGCCGCCAATGGCATCCTCAATGGCCTTGTCGGGGTCATCGGGTTTCGCACCAGTACCTCAAATGGCCCATGTTGTTATATAGCTAGCTAGTCGACGTCGTACTGCTGCTAAAGCGCAAGTCTGAATAGTCGCACGGACTACCTCCTTCAAGGTCATGATCGCTGCGCTCCTGTTCGCGATTTAGTTAGAATCGGATATTGGCATTGTTTACTACAAGCTCCTTGCTCCCTTACTTCGTCGGGTGAGCGAGAGCGCATGAACCGCACCGCCGCGGATCGTCGCCGCCTGAAGGGATGCCCATTCCTTAGCATGTAGCTATTAATATTTAACCTAGGATCCCGAATCGAAGTTCAAGTACAATACAGAACGGACATCGATATCGGCAAAGTCTCGCGAAGTGCTTTGCGCTTGGGCTTCGGGCCCAAAATCGCATATCTCGTCCCCAAGACCATGATCACTTCCTAGTCCGGGCCCCACGTGCACAGATAGGGTCATTAATGCTAGTGCCGTGTGCCTGGTGCACAGAGAATAATGGGATGCGGCCGGCTAGACTCGCCAGGTACTCCATATAGAAATCCAGATGATATTCGACCTGAAGAGATCGTTGATGTGGTTATCGTTTAGTGTGCAGCGGCTTAAGACACACCAGGGCACCATGTCGGCCGAGCTCACCCCTCCCGGCACGATCTTCAGGATTTCCTGCACAGGCTCAAAACAATTTTGGGGAACCTCGAATTCGACAATATTATATTATGGCTTTTTGCACAGAATCCGAGCCTTAGAACACGAACCAAACATCCCCTATTTGACACTCACAGACTCGCTGCAAACCATCACGCAGCACTGTTTTCTGAATGCAATCCCCACCAAGATTGCGCTCAAACAGGCTTATAAGTGATCATGATTGAATTCGAAACAATCTCGGCCTTCGAGTTCCGCTGGCGAACTTTGCTCAGCCTGTCCGGCTCCGTTGTGAGGTAGCTGTTCAAGATATCCTGGAGCCAGGTAGAAAATGATATTTGTTATGGCAGGGGAGCTTGCTCGACACTTTGTATACCCTCTGGGTGGCGGGAGGGGCCTCGAGTAGAATCTTGGAGAGTCGGCGCTCCATCTCTTTGTCAGCCGACATGGATGAAGCCTTGCATGCAGTGCGCACGACGTGCATCTATATCTAGCGATCTAGCTCGCAGCACACGTTAAGCTGCATCGAAGCAGCTGCTCCCGATCGAGTCGATGCCGTGGGACGTCAAAAGAAAATTCAAAATCTGTTGATCCGAAATTATGTATACATGCCATGCTAGCAGCAGCACATGCACTCATGCTGCACGCAATGGGGGGAAGCACCGGAAACGGCCCACGCACTATCCGTGATATCATCACGATCATCGCCATCGCACTTCCCCAGGCTCGAGAGGTAGCGCTCTCGGCTTCGACTTCGAGAGCGCTCTCGAGGATATTCTGGAACGAAATGTCCTCATGGTGGCATGGTCGGTCACCCACACGATATCTATCATGCTTCATGTGCGCGAGATGCAATTAGGGCTGCAGAGTCACGGCGGTATGCGTTGCGAAGCATGGGCCAGACCAGATGCACAGCAGGGCTCGACAGATCCACGCCATGGACCGTTATTATGCGCTAGCACTGTATGCATGGATGATCAGACCTACACTGTGTAGCGCACATGTCAGGCCTGATTTTAAATAAAATATACTCCAAGCCCCACAGCTGCACAGCATCGTCAACGATGCAATGTCACATCTCCACAGCCACCTTGAGCCTTTCGAGGCCGTCCACGTCTCACTGGTGCATGCACTTGCACCATGCCCTGTGGCATCTTTGAATATTCGGGAACCATGTGGGTTTAGAGCGTCTGGGAATGCATCTTCTTACCCCAACAACCCTATAATATCCTACAGTTTTTTGTTTTCAATCACACTCAGCAGTGCTCGGGGGGCCTGTGCCGGCTAATTGGTCAGGGTTTCTACCGAAATGGTACATTTACAAGTCAGGGTTTCCATTGATATGGACACGTTGACAAATTTCGCACACATACGATACGTCAGCCGCTGGGGACAACATTGCAACGTTGCCACTATTTGCAGACACGGACGCCCTGGGATATAATTAGATCCGAGCTGATTCACTTGCTGAAACCCAACCAAATCCAAATTTCCCCGCTCCCCTGACAAGGACCCCCCCTGTCCTGCATACATCGCAAATTACAGTGTTTTCTGTCTGCCAAGTGCACGAAAACGTAGCGCGTACTACTACTACTACTACTACTAAGGGGTAGGCAAAACAACTAGGATACCAGGCAAAGGTAACTAGGATACCAGGATACCTATGATGCCACTTTAAACCTGTTCATAACGACTTCCATACTGAAAAAACGCCCGTGACTAAGCCTAAATCCCCAAAGCCCCGAAACTCTAAAAACTTAAACACCCACGCCCTGAAAGCCTAAAGCCCCAAACTCTGAGGGATGAGGGCTTAAGACTTTTAGGGCTTTAAGTCGTCGTCATTGCCATCATCACCATCATCATCTTCAGCATACTCCTCAAACTTACTACTTTGAGATGATTCGTTGTGATAACCAGGATACGCTTACAACACGCATAACGTAAACTTTGAGATTTGACCAGCTGACGGCCATTTGCACCAACCCCAACTCTACAAACGGATCTGAGATCACACTGTAAGTAAGTCTCTGGATTTCAAGACGATATGAATGCATAAAAACCGAAGGCTCAAGAAACAGACCAGCCGGTCTTATTGGAGTGTGCTCCAACATGTCTGCATGCGAACAAATTGAAACCTGGGCCTTGGACTGATAATCATCCCTCGCCTCGACCCTCATATCGGCAATGGGTGGGACTTGTCAGAACCTGGCCTGGCTGTGCCTGCTTGTGGGTACTGAAACTGCAGGGTATTAGAAGAAAGCTTTGGGCCTCGGAAGTCAAGACCATACACCTCTGTTGAGAACCAATCGAGACGAACCACATTTACCTTTAAGGAGTTGGGCTTCGGGATCTAATGAATTACATATACACATATATATATATATGTATATGTATATATGTGTGTATGTATGTATGTATGTGTGTATCTGTATATATATATATATATACACGCGCCGATACATCGATGTACGGATAAAATCTGTGTATAGATTGGGCTTAGATTTCTCAACTCGAGTACGGGCTTACAAGAACTTTCAAGTCGCGAAAGCAGCGCGTGAAAAGTACTGGACCGTTTAATTTTGGGGTTAGTTCTTCCGCAACTGAACAGCGGCCGAACAATCTCAGAAGGAGTTCAGATTTCAGAGTTTGTCATGAACAGTCAGCAATTGTCCTATTTTGCACACGTTGCCAACAGCCTTCTGTTTCGGGTTCAGACCCTGGCAAACATGAGAAACTTGGAAGGTGCATGCAGTTCGGGCCTTTTGAGCTTTTGAATGCTGGAGACAGTTCGCACAAACTGTTTGCGCGTGTCAGGTGGTAGTGTTCAACAGTTGTACTCATTTCCAGCCATGGAACTACAACTATCAACGAGACACCCCGAACTCTCTTGCTTGGCAGCCCATAGGCAGAGACATCCCAAAAGCAAACTTAAAGTCTTCTCAACTGTTCGTAGGCAATGCCACAACCAAACATTGGGCTTTCCAAACATTCCCGAACTTTCCTTCTGTCAGATGCCTGGAAGCACAAAAACCAAGTTTTTGTTGCTAATGCTTTTTGGCTTGGATGTGTCAATTCTTTTGAAATTAGTGCTTTCGCGAGTGCCTAGGAGCCGTCAGTTCGCAAGCATTACTTTGTCCAGTATGCTCCATGTTTCCATACTTCTGGCCGGTGTGGGAAGGTAGACTCACCCGATGTCTCTTGGCCCCCCGGCTGCCAAGAGCACTGGTTTCCATGGTCAGTTTGTCTCCGGAATCGGAACCGTCGAAGACGTTGGTCTCATCAATGCTTTTGGTCCTAAAGTTGGGAACCATTGGATTTCCACATATGCGGACATGTCAACTAGAACTAGAAGCATTGTGCTTCGCAATACGAGCGTACGCCGGAGCTCCAACCGCATTGGGAAAGCCACGGTTTATCATGATGTTCGATTCCCGGACATGTGTGTTACAAAACAGGAACTTTCGGAACAAAAAAATGATTTCCATGAGTTTGCAGATGCAACTGCATTTGAGACACAATTTAGGGCATTCTTCAATCCAGCCGAAAGACCTTCCGGAAACACAGAGAACCAAGGTGTTCGATTTTTCTTGACTTCGGGACTCCGGGCATCGGGGCACAAAATCACGGGAATGTCGGAATCCCCGCAAGAACAACCGTTTCCAAATCTCAAAAAAATGGAATGAGCGCGGTTTTTGACCCAAGACATCCCAAGACGCTTAAGAGTGATGGCGTATGCAACAGGTTTCCAGGGTTCTTGCATGCAACGGCGTTGCTGTTCCAAGCCGTGGAAGCTTTGCGTCAAGCTGGTGCAGCCGATTGGTTGTACCTGTACCACTTGCATGGAAACATTTTTCAATCTGATCGGGACTTAACATTGCACGATGTCCAAAGCCATGGCTCTATTTGCAGCGAGTACTTTGTTAAACCATTCTGGTTTCACATGGAGCTTCGGACAGAATATGTCAGTGGTGGCGCATGTAGTACATGATGGTTACATGTTGCAAGATGTCAGTCTTTCGGTGTGTGGGTGTGCGACTGAAAACTTACTTCCCCCGTTATTCCCAGTGCATTCCCGCCTACAAAGCACCAGCAAAATTTTGCACATCCGCGCCGCACTGTCATGTATCGGACAGTCAAGATGGGACTGTGCTGGAAAGGCTTTGCAGGCCTAGACTCTAGACAAGCAAAGCACTGCAACCACTTTATGTAACGGGACGCTGAAGACACCTCGAGGATGCTGCTACAAACTTGTACCAATGATTACCTACAAAGGTTTTGCCCGGCCAGCTTTGTTCTTGACAGCGCGGGACTTTGTGCGTTTGAATTGAACAACCAGGTTCATGACTGTAGTCGCGCTCTTACGAACACTATTATCTTTGTCTTGGTAGCAGGCAGTAATGCCCACATCAAGTAGAGGACAGCAGCTTCAAAATATGAGTTGCTACACCCAGATTTGATCTGGCAAACAATGGGTCGTGCTATTCAATGTGGCAACCTTGCGCTGCTTCGAAGATGTCTTGAAGGTTCCGATCCGTCGTGCTTGAACTACTTCTAAATGAGGACTAACCCTTGCGAACACCGTTAGCCATAGGAATATGAACAAGAGACACAGTGCCACCAAGACTGCCAGTATGGTGTTCATAAACAAGAGTTTCACGTCAACAAGTGCTTTTGATCGGATGTTGGCATTTGTGCTGGCATGTATGCCGACAAAGGGTGTGACTCGACAATGAATGTTTGTATTACAAGAGAAGCCTGCAACCCAGTATGTAACAGTATGCCCGAGCCCATTCAACATGAACAGACTATGTCTAATGGAACCGGTGCCCAATGCCACTGCTGGCAATGATACCACAATGAGGCCGACAATATTCCCGGGCATTGCATATGTTAAGGTTTGAAGCTATTGAAGACATGAGTGAAGCATGAATAGAGAGTAAGCGGAGGACAACATCGACGTGCATGCTCACCCATGTGTACAAACACGAACGCACAAAGGTATGTATATATATATATATATATATTATAGGTACATACATATCCAGATAAAAATACATATGTTTACATATACACATACACATGGCACCCCAAAAAACACACACAAGCTAATCAGACACTGCATCTACCTGGGTTCAAGGTTCGTGTCTTCAAACGATGTTCCCGTTAAATCCAAGAGATTCCTGCAATGATGTGCAGCATTCCTGTATATATCACAACACATTCACAGTTAATTCCATAGGTTAAGACACCCTGCACATCAAAAATCTCTTTCCATTGCTCATGTGTTTCGGATTATCCTGTGCATTGGTTTCTGACGTTTGAACAATGTTTGGCATTTTCGGAAATCTAGACAGTTCAGAAATTCGAATAAAGGCTCAAGCCAAACTTTCCCTAATGTTCAGGAATCTGTCCACGATAAACTCTGAACATGTTGATCGGTTGCAAAGTTTTCCAGGTTGTGGGACGTTAGGAACGTTTGGGCATTCTTGGAGGTTTGGGATTTTTTTGAGTTTGGGGAGATTAGAATTAGAAGGCAGAAATGTTAGAACTCTCCGGGCTAGCAGAAACAGGGCGAGATCTTCACGAGATCTTCGCAAGTTCGGACACCTAAGCAAACATGTTGTCGATCTAGCTGCTACAGAGTCTTACACGTTTACTACTTGTTATTTGCTATCCACCTGAAGAATGCAGCAATGAACGAAGCCTGTAGTGTCGTGACGGTGTTCATAAACACATTGTTATTAATTAGTGGGCAGACTTTCTTATGTCAACCTCGCGTGCTTTTTTAGTAGACGTCGGACTAAGGTATGATGGTCACAGCAGTGTATTTACGCAGTTTACTGGACGATATGTAAACACGCGTCTTCCAGTTCAACATATAACCCACCAGTGGTCAACTCCAAAACCTATGACAATGACAACATATAGCATTTCAACGCGCGCGCCTGCTTAACAAGCTAATACTCCTGTTTAAACGCATCAAGATGGGTTCTTGAAAACAACTCATTGCAGTAATGATACTTCGGTATCGGTACAGTCGATATCATACGAAATGTAGACAAGTAGCTGACTTGTCCATATTGCCACTGCTTTGACTCAGGAGGGAACGAATACGAGAAGGTACTCAATGATGCTGCAATGACAACATGTCCTTTTTGCATCGCATCGATATTGCCAGACATGTATAGGCTGTTTTGCATCAACCTGCCATTGCCGCTGCTGATCATCCGTGAAGTCTCAAAATACAGTTGTAAGCTTGCCGTGCCAAGAACCATCCAAGACAGATAGGACATCAACAGAGAGGGGTTTAACTTAAACAAAATATTAAGCGAACACTGGCCAGATTTCAGCGTGAATTCTCCATTAAATGGGCATGGCACATACTGGTTGTTTTAAGCTCTGCGTGTGATTGGTTATTGTTGGGCAATACGTCAACAAGCCAGGCTATACATACATGAGCGTGAAAAAATTGGGTTGCGCGTCGAGTAGCTCAAATATCGAACGAGGGCGCATAAAAGCAACAAGTAGCTACTCGTGTAAACATGTTTTGATTTCCGGAGCGACAATTCGATGATTTTGGAAGTTCGTCTATTCTGTACCTCAGTATTTCAAGCATTAACGAGGTATTAGGCGAATTTCTCAACAAGTACTAGTTATAAAACAATGCTAGTTACTAGTTAACCACTACTCCAGAACACTACAAAAAAACAACACTTGCGGTGTAAGCATTAGACGGTCACCAATATCAACAAATTTTTGAGTATTGAGGTAGTTTTAACTATGGACCGCATGATACCACATCTGCTGGAGTTTTCATCATACTGAACAAGAAAATTACACAGCCTGTTTCGTATCTCTATAAGAAGCCATGCAAAACGGTGACCGGAACAATCATTTGTATTTACATTTCCCGGCTCCTTATGTATATGAACATGTGACATACATGCTCATTGCTCGGGTCTAGTAGGGGAACACTGTTGATCATACACATGATGATGACGGTCTTGATACGGAACAAATGATGACGATACAGCTTAGGCTGCCGGTCTTGATGAAAGTTGTCTTTCGTAGATTAGTCAAGCCTCGGCATCGGACCAACACTTTACAGACCGGAAAGGGGGGACTAATAATAATTATACAGAATTTTCTTCCTAACGTGGAGGATTCTGTGGACTTTAGGGTGTGGTTGGTATATACATACGTGAATAAACATATGTATATATATATGTACACGCATATAAACGTATATACATCTATTTGTATCATGCATACACACATACAGAGAAAGAGAGAGCGAGAGGGAGAGGGAGAGAGAGAGAGAGGGAGAGAGAGAGAGCGAGAAAGAAAGAATAGCCAGAGAAAACAGAGAGAGAGAGAGAGAGGAGACAAACATCCTTTAGTTTTGTGCGTCTGTGTTTTGTCGATCCTTGCGCAGAACATTTCTTCAGCATGTTAGTAGCATGGTACCACAGCTGGTATGCGTAGCTGTGGTGGGTGAGCATAAACATAACATGCTTGTGTTTACTATGGCAGAGGTGGGCACTAGAGGCTGCCAAGTCATCAAAAGCTCCTAATAAGTGACGGCGGGATTGCACAATTCGACTGGACCCCTTCCACAACCCACGGTCTCAGACTGTAGGACAGAAGAAAGCATGTTGTAGTTTGAAAAGCTTCTTGTACTTTGCTGCACCCACAGGATGACACGGATAATTGGCTGCATTCCCCATGCTTGAAAAGTAGGATGAATATGCCTTCAAAGTCAGAGCAAAAAGGTGGTTTTGTTTAAGACAGCAACCCACAGCGTAGGCCCCAAAATCCCGAAGTCCCAGGGCCGTGACACCAGCCATTTTGAGATCTGGAAATAACTGGTTTTTTCCAGATCTCAATTGGGGAACCAACTTTTTCCAGATCTCGAATTGGCCACCGATCCCCAATTTGAGATCTGGAACAAGTCGGTTCCCCAATTGAGATCTGGAAAAAACTGGTTATTTCCAGATCTCAAAATGGCTGGTGTCACGGCCCTGGGACTTCGGGATTTTGGGGCCTACGCTGATCTGAAGCTGCTGTGGTTCGGCAACTCAACTCTGTGATATCAAAGCCTCTTCTGATCTTGCCATCACCGCATCTCAAGCCTGAATCAGTCCACTACATGTTACAGTTCCAGCCATAATGAGTGAACTACAGCATGCACCCAGTCTATTAGGCTTAAGGTTCTATTTATATTTAGGTTCAAACTTCGAGTTGAGTTTTGCAAGTTTTGGAACATTCGGAAAGACTTGGCATTGCTGGAAGGTTTGGATTTGTTGAGCTTTTGGAGATTAGAAGGTTTTGGACACGTTGGAAGTCTCCGGGCTAGCAGAAAATTCGGGGCGATGTCTTCAGGAGGTTATAACAAGCTGGGAAACCTGAGCAAACACCTTGTCGTTGTAGCAGTTGCATCAGTGTCGCATCCATTCACTATTCATCAGATACCATCCAGTCAAGCATGATAGCATATATCTAGACAACATTGGGTGGATCCTCGATGCAGGGAAAATACGGCAATGACCAAAAGATTACAGTAATCAACTGATACTCATACGAATCTAGTTGTCAGTGCCATTTTTGTTACGACAATCTCAGTCATGCAAGCGTTTGTTTGTTGCCTTCGTGCCAAGGTACGAGAAGCATGCAGCCAATGATCAGACAGTGTATCTACGCACTATGGTGCGGGCAGGTGGGTAATGTGTACACACACACACGCATCTTGCAACTTTCAATTTAATAAGCTTCAGCGCGTTCAACTGCAACTACTATAAAATATTTCAGGGCTCACATACAACAGAAAAAGCTCACACAACGTTTAGTCGGATTTCAATCATTACTCTACACCTGCTACCCGTTTGCATGATTTCTCAGAATTTTGGAAGCACAGCAATGCTGAACCGTACAAAACGCAGTAGTCAAGTCTTAGCTGAATATTCGAACCGAGTCTACCGGTGACTTGATTGAGATGGAGACATCCATAAAACGAAAGGCAACAACGTATTGAACGAAGCCACAATCACCACATTTCATAGTTTCATAGCTATGTATAGCATCAAAAAGTACTTGTTCCAGCCTGCTACTGCTGCAGCTGCTGTTCAAAGCACAGTTTCAAGCTTGCCACGCCAAACATCAAGTAAAACTTCAGTGGATGTTGCAACAAGAAGCTCCAGGACTCCAGGAGCCCTGGCTGCGCATTACGTGCAACATCACGGAACGACGTGTACGGAAGTGAACATTGCTCAAACATTCATTTTTGGCTACGCTTCCACAAAAAAAGCATTAAGTTGTAGCTGCATCACATGCACTCGTATCTGAACATTCTTGAACAATATGTCGGCATCAGCCAGGTACTGAGCCCATAAACACGAAACGTCGATCCGTCTATTTGTTGTGTCAATGTGAAATATTCAGCGCGCATCAAATTTCCAGTTTACGATGTTGACGGTTGGGCGATACTAAACGTTCGTATATTCATACAACTCAGTACCATAAGTATTTATGCAGCATCACTCGGAAAACAAGCAAATATATGAACTATAAACACACACTAGCTATACAAAATTTAGAATACCGAAACAGAGGGCAAATACGGTGTAAATCGCACGGTAAACAAAATCTGTTTTCGATAATTGATTTAGAAATAAGTGCATCTCAGTTCGCAGGTTGCCAAATCTGTCGAACTGGTAAGAAAAAAGCCGTCACCAAACGGGACATCGATTTGAGCAGCAAGTGACAATTGTATAGCATACAACACGAAAATGGTGAAAAAATCGTTCATTGGCATTGAAATGTGTTCGGCTTCTTTAAAGTATAAAAAAACATTGGGCATTCGGGCTCCTTGCACAGGTTTCTACGGGGATTACCGGTGATTATACAGATGGTGAGGTCTGCCCTGGTAGCGAACTAATGGTCCGTGATGATACAGATTGTGCTGACGGCCTTGATGATTTTTTTTGCAAGGCAAGCTCTGGTAAAGGACCTACGGGACCTACAGTTTGGATGTGACAAGAAGGGAGCAGGGAATGCATGCCAATGCTTTAGAAACGTATTCCTAACATGAGGGATTCCGTGTTTATTTGTTGGGGGATGGCATGGATTTGATTTCAACTCTGCACTACCTGTCACCCCTAAACAGCCTCAGCAGTCTCTGCCGCGCAGTTCAGCTGCCGGAGACGGACGGTCAAGGGCACCAGCACTTTGTAGATGTCGAAATGAGTCTTACCCTTGTCTCCCAAGACTTGCAGCCAGAGGAAATAATGTAGGAACAACCAGCAAGAGCAGTTAACACGAGCATGCTACCAAGCCTGCTAGTTTGCGCGATTTTGGTTATGGAGAAGAAAGAAACATGCTGTGAATGCTTCCGGTGTGCTTTGTGTCTTGCCATGGGGATCCCACACCAAATGTTTGAATAGACGATGACGCAACGACAACCATTCGTTGCCATCGGGCTCTAGCAACAATCACGTCACATTCCATGACGATGTGTCAGAAGTACCTACCTATGCAGGCGCTCACATGCACCGAGTAAACACCAAAGACAGCTCATTTTACTCAAGCAGAAACATATCTGCAGGTCCGCAATAGGTTAAACCTCGGGTCTAGTAGCACCTCGATAGCTAGGTTCACAATCACAACCTCTGTATTCGCCAAAATGCAAACACATGCATGTGCAAATGCAAACGCGTACTCGTATAATTATCTTCTCTGGTATACAGTTTCGTTCGAAACTTAACTGTGCTTGAGTACTTCTTAGGTCTTAGGTTGTTCACATGTTATTACCCATTGAAACTCATGTATTCGTGCATCTTTGTGCCCGCAGTCTGAGCAATACTTCTAGATGCGGTTCCGGTATGTCGTATTCGCTATACTTGTACCTGCCTATCGCTTCCAGTATCAAAGCATGAAACAACAAAAGCTGTTGCAATCTTTTCTTGTCAATGAAAGGCGCTCTCGACTGATTGAGTCTTTGGATGGACACACATGAAAAATGCAGCTGAAAGAAGTTTGACCATATGCGCAGTTGACACCGTCCATTGATCTCCACGCCAAGTTTATCACGCCATCCTGTTTGCCATGTCTGTTTCCTGATAGTTACAGTGCCTTTTTTCCTCTTGTTCTTGTTCATGTTGCTTGTGATAACGATGCTTGCAAGCAACGGTCTTCATCAAGTAACTAATCATTATGTCATAAGGGCATTTCGAAAACTCTAGAGAACAGGTCACATGCTTCGGATCCAGCAGAGTGAACATCTTGCTGACAGCGTGGCACTGTCACAGTATGTCACAACGGATGCTATGATCCACGTTTTACGAAGGTCCACCATCAGTTTGTGTAGCAGCTTGTAGCCCGTGTTTACCTGGTTTGTATGAGCTGCTGCCACCAAAACACACCCTGTCGCGCGGTAGTGTTGGCGTAACACAAACAAGAAATGTTGTAAGAGCACAGTTGCTCACAGTTATGGACACGGTTGTTGAATCTCACATGCACCTTCGCAGTTGTTTGCGCGCCTTCACAGTTGTTGGCTTGTGCTTGTCTCAATCTGTTTTATGTCATCACGAAGCTTACAGGGGAAAAGAATCATATATGTTCTCAAACTTTCTTCTAGCACCCTCGAGGTGTCCCGCAAACATCCCGTACCTGACCCTACCTGCAGTGATTGAAGCGATTCCCCCTGCTTGGTTGCCCCCAACGTTTAGCAGTGTTCGAGCGTGCGAGCGCGTGTGCGACCTCTTCGGTGATTCAGTACTTGTGCCCACGGCCCATATCCAGCCACCACTTCCAACGAGCCTTGTAAATGCAGACGGACGGGTTTACTGTAATTGTTTCTTTTGAGTAGCTACTGCAACAAACCTCCAAGGCGACTCACCTCAGACTCAGACCGAAACAGGCTCAAGTCCCAAGCCACTGCTCTGTGCAGCACGAGCACAAAGCTCCAGATCGCATAATTGCGATTTCTCGTGATGGTGGTGCAACCCATTGCCCCTGCCACCTTCGATCCAAACTTCGGTCAGTCCGGGGCAATGGCCAACGGCCATGGTGCTTGTTGACCAGACCAATGCATTCCACCATCCCGATCCCAAAACAGACTCTGAGCAGTGTTTTGCACGGTTTTTCAAAAATTGGCATGGTTGTCCGCAGCAGCACTCCAGCTTGCCCAATGCTTCCGGAGGATCATGTCCCAACAACAGGCTTTGTTTTTCCAATTTTGTCAACCAGTGTTGCTTTCGTCGACATAACTTTTGAACAATTTCAACCGACAGGGACAACACAAGTTGTTGGCGGTCTCGAGGTCGCTCTATCTTCCAGCTTTCACTATGTCACGCTTAAAACGGATCGGAAACTTCATGAAACACTGTGGACAACTACAGTGTTTTTGCGAGGCATCCCCAACAAATTGAACAACAAAATGTTTCATCAACTTCATGATTTCCAGACATTTGGGTCAGAAAACAGGAAATTCTTGGCACCAGTTGGATAAGTTCTCGGACCCCAAAATGCTCGCAAGTCTTTGCAACTATAGTGCGGAAGAACATGGGTCAAAACCACATCACGTGAAGGAGAAACGCCCGGAGCTCCTAAAATCATGGACATCATAGGGTTTCCAGTTGCTTTCGCAGCTCCAGGGTTCAACAGCATTGGAGGCACCGCGGGCTAATGCTTTCCACGAATCATGTATGAGTTTACTAGACATGTAAGCCACAAGATAGCATATGCTTGAAAAAATTGAAAGCGGCATTTTGGAGCCCCAAGCCCTGAAAATGCATTGCTCCCATCAGTTTTGGCAGGTCCGGGACCAGAAGCACTGGCAATACTGTGTCCGACTTTTGGGTCACATTTAGCTTTTGAAACATATTGGAACGGAGCAACCAATGTCTCCCTCCTGTCATGAATGAAATGTCAGGACACAGGGGCGCAAGGTAGGAAGCTTTGAGAACATGCATTTTGGAGCTCCTGGGCCAAAAGGACCTTGTTAATAGACCAATTGTTCCATTCGTTAAATTTGGGTTTTCTAAAACCTGCGCTGCAAACTAGAAACTTTATACTATCAGCGCCAGATCTTTTGAACCGAAACACATGCCACTCACAAGAAGCTGAAGATAGCAAGATTGCAAGACCGCCATAAGCCGGAGTTCAAAGGCAGCAATGCCGCCGAGGATTTATGCCGCTGCCTAAACAGGGAAATGAGTGCGCAGTAGCAGTACAAAACCAACCTATTCATCAATTCCGGTAAACCGTCATAAAATGTCCTTTGCGTTTCGATTGCAGTTTTCACTCCCAGCACCCAAGACAGTATTAAGCACGCAAGATTTTTGTCAACTCGATCTCCAAGCAGCTCTTATGAGCTGGAGGTATACACACTTGCAACTTGTACCCTGAAGCCCTACAAGATCAAAACGCACGCGATTGCGACAGCTGCACCGGAAATTCAAATTGCAGAAAGAAGGCTTTTCCCATTCCTTGAATATTCTTCTGTTGTTGTTTCGAACCGTGTCCAAGATGCAAGGCATTGCAGGGCCATTGATAGCACCGGGTTTGCTTTTTTGGGATTCCTGAGTCCGGGGTTGCGAGAGGTGCGAATAGTTGTCAGCTTAAGCGAACATCGGAACACCTGTTCGGGCTGTTTGTACTGTACCATGTTTAACATAGTTTTCTTTCGCTTTGCACTCGCATGTTTCTGGAACTCGGCAGCTTCCTTGCAAGGCCAGAGTTGCAGCCTAGCATTCTTCGATTTCCGGTTCAGGTTGATTGGTGTAACGGCCTGTTCTAACCAGTTGCCAGATTTAAATTTAGGTTTCAACAGGACCCTCGCAGCCCGCAAAAACAAGCAAACATCAACATCGTGGTTTTGCACAGATTAAGTATCAGTTGTCTCATGTGGTGTACTCGAACCGGCTCCAAGCCAAAATGATATTACGCATGAGGTCGTTGCTGATGATTTGTTGACGGCCGATGGTGACCATGGTTGGCGGAGATGCTGATGATGACGACGGCGATGCTGCTTATGATGACATACTCAGTCAGGGTTGTGCAGCGCCGACCCTGTACGGAATTTGGAGCTTGTGTCTGTGTGGTTTGCTGGGTTGGCGAGGTGTGTAATTAGGGCTTAAAGCTCTATGCATAATTTATGTAGCAACAAACTGCCAGGAAGCTTTCAACGAAGTCAAGAACCCCTTGAAGTTGGTATCCTAGTTACCTTTGCCTGATATCCTAGTTGTCTTTCCTATTCCTTTACTACTACTACTACTACTACTACTACTACTACTACTGCTACTCCTGCTCGTAGTCCAGCACTAGTACTACTAGTACTACTAGTACTGGTACTGGTCTGGTACTGGTACTGTTACTGGTACTGGTACTGGTCTGGTATTGGTACTGGCACTGGCACTGGCACTGGTAGTACTACTACTACTACGACTACTACTACTACTACTACTACCACTACTACTACTACTACTACTACTACTACTACTACTACTACTACTACTACTACTACTACTACTACTACTACTAGCACTACTACTGCTACTAATACTACTGCCACCAGAACCACGGCTAGTACTACTACTACTACTACTACTACTACTACTACGACAACGACGACGACTACTACTACTACGACGACTGCTTGACTTTTGTTTATCAAGTCTCTGTGTCGACTGGTGGATTCAACGATCCAGTAGCCGGCGACCTCGTGAAATGAGGAAAGCAATCTGTAACCCTGCCTTACTTTTTACTGGGCTTTGGAGTTCCATACTGTATCACTTTTTTAAAGGAACCATTATGAACACAAGTCTATACTTTTCTCCCTGGTTACTTAAAAACCCAGTACCTGCAGCTGCAAGCATGAGAAGAGAAGCATGCTCTGGTGCAGTGTTGCCTACCCATAGGCCCCAAAGTAGTTCCTTTTGGTGTTCATATTTAGAATCCTATGACGTCATACCAAAAATGACTTCTATGGGGGCTATGGGTCGGCTTGGAAGTAAGCTGCCGCTGAAAAGGATGCGTAGCTCTGAGCTGAACGTGCTGAGGTTCGTTTGTGTTTACCTTGTTTGGGGCATACTTAGAGGCTCCATAGTAGTTCCTGCTACCTCGTCGTACTTCTACAGTTGGCTCGCTCCGTTCACACGGCCATCACGGCCGCATGAAGCCAGCGAAGACATGCGAAGACCATAATACGAAGAGAGCCCGATACCCCTTAATTAAGGAATATAGCTGAAATCATAATATGAAGCCCTTTATAATTGACGCCATATTCTTTAATTAAGGGGTATTGGGCTCTTTGGGTACTACTGTTGTGTCAAGGGGAGCCGGTTTAGGAAGGCTGGCCGTCAGGCTCATCCCTGAAGCCGAAACCTGAATCATCGGGTGTTATCCAGAGACTCCAATACCCCTTAATTAAGGAATATTCTTATAAATCATATTAGGGATCCTACTATAATTTAAGGTATATTCCTTAATTAAGGGGTATTGGAGTCTCTGGGTAATCAAGACTCAAGCAACACCGCCTGGAATTCGCTGGCATGACAAAACCCGGTGTCTTGAGTCCCGTCTGCGCTCGTGGTAAAGCTGTGTCCTACATAGAGGGGTCGCTACCTAATCCTTAAGGGTCCGAATACCTAATAATCATATACTCTCCAACATCCTAACCTACATCACTACTATCCTAAAACCGAGTACCCGATGATTGGGTCCTTTGGAATCTTAGGCAATGATTGAGTCCTTGGCCGTCCTTGGAAGAGCGCTGTAATGAATCGGTCCTAGGCACCCTACGCCTTAAACCTCAATCGCTAAGCTACTTAGTGTAAGAACTCAACCCTAAACGCGTTTAACCCTAAACCCTAAAGTCCTAGACCATCCTAAACCTTTTTATAAACCCCAAAAGCCTCCAAGCCATAAACAGCAGCTTTAGACCTTCGGTTAATCCATCAATTCATCTGGCACCAAGCTGCTGAGGCCATGTTGAAGACTTTTTTTCGGCCCAGGTGCCGCTGCCGTTAGGGTTTCGGGTTTAGGGTTTAAGGCTTTGGGGGTTTAGGGTTTTGGGCTCCATGGGGTCGACTAACTAGCAAAACGAAACTAGAAAGTGCATTTTACCGCAAACCCTATTCTATCTCCTCATGCTGCCATATTAAGTGCTTCCGGGTGCGCGGTTGAAGGGTTGAGGATTGTGGTCTCTTCATTGGCTTCGGCGTTAAGGGCGCAGGGTTTACAGTGGGTATCGGTTCTGGGATTAATTCGGCAGAGATTTCTGGAGTCTCAACACCCGTGGCACCTTGGGGTGTAGATCGTCTTTTGTCGGTAATGTGGCTGACAGTTTTGAGCATAAGGTAGCAGGTAGCGAATGTATCAGGAATGTGGCGAGTGTTAGTGTACAGCAGGGCTCCTCAGCAGTTGGTGTCCGCTTGTAATGTGTGAGGGATCGTAAGTACCCCTTCTACAACCATGAATTTGGGCTTTGTCCAGCTTTGCCTTAGGGCTTCGATTGCCCCAAACGGGCATAACTTGCTTGTGCAAGGTCCGTAAAGTATCTTCGCAACGGTTCAGTAGCACAGATGGGGAAAGCCCTCTCGTTCGGTGAACACTCACTGTACCTGCTCAAAGGCGAGCTATGCTGCTGTGGGAGAATCGGTATGTCCTTCATGTGGGAGTTTCCGATAATAATAATAATATAGTACCCTAACTAGTAGGACCCTTATTATGGACCCCCCAAAATAAGGCCCCCCTTATTATCGGAAAGTAAAATGTATGAGATGCAACACGATGGTATATAAATTGAGAGGACTTTAGGTGTAGCTAGAGGCGCCTTAGGAGTTGCTGCATGCTTCTCATGTGGATACCAAGAATCCTTGCCTTCTAAAGCTTAGGCCTAAAATATTGGACACTTCAACCCTCAACCCGGAACCTGCAATCTCACCCCCCCCCTTCTCCCCCCTTCTACCGGCCTTCCCTCCCTCCCCAAACATATTTATCAGCTACCTAAACCGCTGGCTTGGCATATTTCATCTTCATGGGTTTGAAACCCATATGAAAACCAATAGAACCCTGTCAAGAGATGCTTATACAATCCCGACGAAGCTCTTGTAAGCCGCGGCACTTTGACCAGAAACACTAAACAACCCTAAACCCTAAACCCTAAAACCCTAAACCCAAAAACCCTAAACCCTAAGCCCTAAACCCTTCCCATTGGAGGATAGTTAGGAGCCGACGCGGGCAGGCGCACAAAGAGACCGTCAACCTAACTTTAAAAAAAAACCTTCCATCTCAGAGGCAGCGCCCAGCGCAGGGCGCTTCGGCTGAACCTCCCCAGAGCAGAGCGAGGCCGTCGTCCAGCGCGGTTTAGGCTATTACTTGGACGGTAGTGCCCCTTGCCGGGCCAAGTGAGTTCATGTTTCCTTTTGCTCACGTTCACAAGACGGTTTAGGGGTTTACGGTTTAGGGTTTAGGGCCGTATAGGGTTGATGGGGTTTACCTGGACCCTATAAAACCTTTTTTCTATTAGGGTTCCTTGTTATGATTTCCTGATATAGAGTCCTTAAAAGGTAGGTTCTTTGGGGTCCGGGTAGGGTTTTAAAGGTTCAGGGTTTATAAGGGAGTAAAACCTCATAGAGTTTAGGGCTTCAGGAGTTAAGGTTGAAGGGTGTAGGGTTTGCGGTTGAAGGAGGACAATGCAGGTCTAACAAGGTTTGTATAGGGTTTTGACCAAGGCTTTGTAGGGCCTTCCAGTTTCAGTCGGCTGTTAAGGCCCGTGTGGGCTCCAAAATATGCCCAAAGCCCGAAGCCCAGCAATGAACCGTAAAGACCTTCTCCTTGAATGGATGATGCCTTCCTTGCGGCCCTTGAAGGTTCAGGGCACATGCTCAGCGGTCATTCTGTTTTTCTATGGCCGTGCTGGTTTGACATTGGAGCCTTAATCATCTTGTCATTTCTGGATCCCTGCCCTGCCTTCATAATGAAGCACACCTCACCAGAGCCTCGCGCTCCGCGTTTGGTATCGTGCAGACGTGCGCAGTAGAAGCCTAAAAGTTGAAAACCCAATCGCGTCTGTCCTGAGTAATGTCAAGGGAATCCCAGCGCTATTTGTCCTTAACCCGGTTTCCAACCTTCTGGGGTTCACTGTAGCCAGGCAGTGTTCCAAGTCATTGGGGCAGTCTCAGCCCTGAACCCTAAGACCCCAGAGTCTTACTTTAAAGACCTAGGGCTCAACTTAAAGGGATCCTCTAAAAGGCTTAAGGGATCTATAGGGTTTGTAGGATTTAGGCAATTCTTGGGTTAGTAGGGAATGGAGGAATGAGGTACCATTATAACTACTATTACTACCATTCTTCCATTCCCTACAAACCAAGCGTAAGGAGTGTCCTGACCGAAAGACGAAGGACCAACTAGCCAACTAGTCCTACGATAATTCCCATAGTTTAGGGTCCTTAAGGTAATGCAGGATTTACATCATCAACAATAGTAGTAGAGTAGGCATTCTTTAACCTTTTTTGGGGTAGTATAGTCCCCATATCATCCCTATATAACCAAAAAGGTTAGCCTTTAGTTCTCGATGATACCCGGCATGTAGGTAGTAGGGTTGTAGGTTCCAACACTAAACCCTGAATGCTTCCCGGAGTCATGTCTGGCCCAATCGCCCCATGCCTCGTGTCAATGTGTTTCTTGGTGTTCCGGCGGGTTTGGTTCTTCCCAATAGTCTCTATCGTAGTTGCTTTTCGTGGGTTACCCAAATGCTTAGGATCCTATACGGTAGCCTCATATGGGAGCTACAATGCACACCACAGGTAGTTTCAAGGTCAGAACAGGAGCTCTTGACCTTCAGCAGTATGGAAAATACAGGCCCTGGAAGCCATTTTTTTGAGTCCCTTGCACAACTGGTACCCTTAGGATAGCCCTAAGGCATGTTGAACTCTCAACAAACCCTACATCCTAAACCCAAAACCCAAAACCCGAAACAGGACCCGTAAAGCAACCCGTATGGGCACATGGACCCCAGACCTTCCAAAACCCCTTAATTAAGGAATATACCTTAAATTATAGTAGGACCCTTAGTATGATTTAAGGTATATTCCCTAATTAAGGGATTTTGGAAGGTCTGGGACCCTCAGGGATAGATCTTTCGTTGTACAGCCATGCCGTTCTTCATGCTGCAGCCCTTCGCCGGCCTACCCACTGCAACAGGTGGCTAGGTTCCTGAGTAGTACACTTTTCGTCCTTTTTTCTTGCGGGGATTTTTTTAATTACTACGGGGCTACTCAGGAACCTAGGTGGGGTGGTGTTTGGCGTTCTACGCTTTTTCAGGTTGAGGTTTTCGGGTTTAAGTGTCAGGGTGCAGGGCTTTTTGGTTTGGGGTTTAGGTTGAGGTTCTTATCAGGTTTGAGGGGCTTGGATTGCTTTGGGTGTGTGATGTTGGGAAGGCTTCGAAGATTTGTTATTTGGCCTGCAGGGCTGGGGGGGTCAAGAACTTATGACTCTGGCTGGCAACATAGGGAACGTTGATGACCAGAAACTGTTTACCCTGAATGCAAAACCTGTACCCAGACACGAACATTCTTATGCACAAATGCTCATGCTCAAATGCAGTACAGTAAAAGCCAGAAAGTTGGAATATGGTTATCCTAAACCCTTTGTGGTAAATTATACGGTATCCTACCCTGAAACCATATTCCAACTTTCTGGAGTTCCCTTTAATTGCACATCTCATCCGTCAGGGCTTCTCATGATACCCATTGTGTAGCATGGGCGACAATCGCATTCTGAATCCTAAACCCTACATCTCCCATATTTTCTGTCATGGGGGGGGGGCCTGGCATCACAACTCAACCGCTTCGAGGGTGTCGGGACTGGAGTTGAGTGTAGGCTTTGGGATTGCGTTGCGGGTTTCGGGTCTGAGGTTTGGGACTAACCCTAAACCCTAAACCCAAATTCCCAAAGGAAAGACTCTCTTAAACCATCCTAAGCCCTACACCATCCCAAATCGTAAATCACCCCAAACCCTAAACCATCCTAAGCCCTAAACTCTAAGCCATCCTAAACCCTAAACCATCCCAAACCCTAAACCATCCTAAACCCTAAGCCATCCCAAACCCTATACCATCCTAGGCTCTAAAACCCTCCCAATCGGATTTTGGGTTCCGGGTGGAAGTCCGAGGCTTTTGGGAAGCTTGGAGGCTCTACCCATAGGCCCCAAAGTAGTTCTTTTTTTGTGGTTCATATTTAGACTCCTATCAGGTACTCCCAAAAAGGAACTACTTTGGGGCCTAAATGTAAAAAGAGTGGCCTAGGGTTTAGTTTAGGGTTTAGGTTCTACGGGTTTAGGGTTTTGGGTTTTGGATGGTTTAGTTTAGGGTTTGGTTTCGGAAAGTTTCGGTTTAGGGTTTGCCTTAAACCCCGAAAAACCTTCCTTTTCAGGCCGTATATAAGGAACTCATAATAAGGAACCCTTAACAAGGTAGGTTATTCAGGGTTAAGGTAGGGTTGAAAATGGTTTTGGGTTTAGTTTAGTGTCGGGCCTCCATGGGTTGTGACGAGCGGCTCAGGGGGTGTTAGGGTTTTTGTAGAGTTTACCCATAGGCCCCAAAGTAGTTCCTTTTTGGCGCTCATATTTAGAACCCAAGAAGGCAATCCGAAAAAGGAACTACTGTAATCAACGCAACGCCTTGAAGCCCCTGAGCCCTCAACCCAAATAGCTTAATGTAGGTTTTTCAGGGACTATTTGTACACTTGGAGCAAGGGTAATTAAAGCCCTCTATGCCCTAAGCTCTAAACCCTAAACCCCTAAGCCCATACACCCTGAACCCTAAACCCTTAAACCCAAAGCCCCTAAAGCCTAAATCCTATATTCTAAAACCCTAAAGCCCTCTTTGCCCAGGTGCCCGTCTATGCCTGCCTGTGGTGGCTCTAAGGGTGGCTGCGCAAGTCGGCAGCTTGCTCTCCCACGGGTCAAAGGGTGTAGTAGGGTTCAGCTTTTTGCGGGTTAAACCCTAAACCCTAAAGGTTAAGGGTTTAGGGTTTATGGTCTAAGGTTATAACCTAAACCCTGAAGGTTTATGGTTTAGGGTTTAAGGTGTGGATTTCGGGTGTGTAGGGATTAGTAAGGGCCTCGGGATTGCGATGCGTTTGAGTCTGGGTGTGCAGAAGGGTCTGGTTGCATGGTCATCCTAGCATTATCATCTCCGCATCCCAAGTCGATGGGTTTCGTGACCCAACCCTAAACCCTAAACCCTAAACCCTAAACCCTAAACCGTTTCGTGGCAACGAAGGGCTGATTGTCGGCATCATCATTCAGCAGCCAGAGCTGGGGAAAACTCACGTCATTTTGCAGCTGGTTGGCATGATACTGAGCCTTGTCTACTTCCCACTGGAGCTTTGGATGTCCTACAGGTACATCAGCAAGAACTTGAATGAAGACGACGATGATGACAGAGTCGGAGGTTTCTTCTGCACTGTCTTTGTTTGCCTACCATTCCACACTCTGAACGGCACCCTTCTGCTGATCTCCTTCGTGATTCTCGCCCAAGGGACAGATCAACTAGATGATATACTCGCAGTGGACGTGGTCGTCCTTTTTCTTGGCAGCATTTGGTTACTGCCTGCCGTCGGGTTAGCAGTCATGGGCATTTGTTCTCTCCTGGCGTGGCTCGTTACTGGCTGCCCCGGTTTGAGGGGGGCATCGTCACCGGCGCAGAGAACAGATAGCGTAGTGGTGGATAGTGAGATGATCGGTGCCCACCTCGCTTGACTTGGAGCGCAAACCCTCCATGTGGGAAGCTGATCTGAAACGGCGTTGCCCTAACTCTCGGAGACAACAGGACCTAACAACAGCTATACATATATATATATATATATGTATGTATATATATATATATACATATGCTCTGTTCATCAGATTCCCGCTCTGATCTGCCGGAGGCAATCTCAATGATTCTTCGCTCCTGCCCTCGGGCCGTAAAGCCACAAACACTACAGCAGCTATAAGCCCGTGAACCGTAGACCCGCAAACCCTAAACCCCTCGACCCATAAGAACAATAGCTATAAACCCCTGAACCCTAAGCCCACACAGGCTGATCTCCCAAACTCCTAAACCGTGAACCCTGGTTTCCTAAAACATCAGGAAGCCCGGGGACCAATCCCAAGGCCCGTGAAGTGAGCTTTTAGGGTTTAGGGCATAGGTTTTAGGGGGTAGGGTTTAGGGTTGTAGTCAGTCCTTCGGAGTCGTTCCGAAAGACCATCCTCACTGTACAGGCCGTGAGATTTCGTTGCCAGAACTCCAGTGGCTTTAAGAGCCCAATCCGGATCTTGGCAAAACACGGGCCGTTTAGCACCCTAAACCCTAAACCCTAAACCCTAAGCCCTAAACCCTAAACCCTAAACCCTAAACCCTAGGACCCTAAGTGTAGCGTGCCACCTAGAAGTGCCCGAGCGGTCCCCTTCCCCTCAACTTCAAGATTGCCCCACGGTTTAGGGTTTAGGGTTTAGGGTTTAGGGTTTGGGGTTTAGGGTTTAGGGTTTAGGGTTTAGGGTTTAGGGTTTGGGGTTTAGGGTTTAGGGTTTAGGGTTTAGGGTTTAGGGTTTGGGGTTTAGGGTTTAGGGGGCATGATGAGGACGAGTCTCCTGAACAAAGCACCATGTGAGCCTGGAAGACCGTAGGTATAACTGATGCGAGTCTCTTGCATACATGAGGATAAACGATAAAAGCCTCAATAACTAACAACTCCATTCCTTGGGGTTCCTTGTTATAGATATATTTTGCTACAATAAAGGAGACAGACGTCCTTGTTCTAAAGTACTACTTGGAGGGTCGGGGGACTTAGTAAGTAGTTATTTTAGGGACTTATAAGTACCATAATCCCAATTAGGGTCCCTTCAGGGTACTTATAAGTCTACTTACTACCTACTTACTAAGTCCCCCGACCCTCCAAGTAAGGCCCCTACATGACTTTCCGGCCCAAGTTGTTTTCAAAGGGTCTTTGGTCCGATTGCGCTCGGAAAACCGAAGTCCCAGGCCCAAGTCCTCAGTTCGCTGGTTGGCATTTAGGGTTTATAGGGTTTTAGGGTTTTAGGGTTTAGGGTTTCAGGGTTTAGGGTTTTAGGGTTTAGGGTCTTAGGGTTTAGGGCTTGTGGTTTTAGGGTGTAGGGTTGAGGGTTTAGGGTTTGCAGAGGACATGTGAGATGACATTAAGGGCCCATGTACTAAATAGTAGATAGTTACTGGAACTGTTCATTACTATAACATGGTAATACATGTATGATTCCAAGGGATTGTTAACAGTGCTGTGGTTTATGATGGTTCCAAGGGCGCGTAAGTGAAATAATGGGTTCGTGAAGGCTTCCTACAGGGGTTCCTAAACTTTCCACCCTAAACTAAACCTTATCGGTAGCCAGGCTATCTTCTAGGGGCTCTTTCATAAGATGGGGCTTTATAAGGGGTTTGATAAAGTCCTACAAGGTTGTAGAAGCGACCCTACGTGGGGATCCAATAACTTGAGTACAGTTTTTGGATAGAGACCCTACTACCCAAAAGCCCGACGGTAGCTCCTTATTGCGGCTACCTTATAGGATTCTAGATATGAACCACGAAAAGGAACTACTTTGAGGCCTATGGGTAGCTTGCAGGATCTGGGGCTACCGGAATTCGTTAATCGCATGCTTCGGACCTCTGCGGAGTCCTTATCAGAACAAACAAGGCAACCTACAGCCCGAAAAAGCCTACACACCCTCAACCCCCTAACCCCCTAAACCCCCTAAACTCCTAACCCCCCAAACTCCTAAACCCCCCAAACCCCCAAACCCCTAAACCCCTAAACCCCTGAACCCCTAAACCCCTAAACCCCTAAACCCCCTAAACTCCTAAACCCCTAAACCCTAAACCCTATAGATCCCTTTACAGGAACCCCTATAGATCCCTTTACAGGAAGCCCTAAGCCCCCTCTAAACCCCTAAACCCCCTAAGCCGGGAAGTCGGAAATTCAGCAGGCCGCAACCTGTGGAGGCCATCGTGGTGGGCGTCTTTGGGGCCTCCGTTTTTGTGGGTTTAAGGGTTCAGGGTTTGGGGGTTCCTTTAAGGGGATCTATGGGGCTCAGGGGTTGAGGGTTCAGGGGTTTAGGGTTCTGGTTTAGGTCCGGGGGTTTTGTAGAGTTTAAGGTTTCGTGGTGATCTTGTGCGGGAGGAGTGACAGCTATGTCCCTTACCCATAGGCCACATAGTAGTTCTTTTTGGGATTACCTTATAGGATGCTAAATATGAACCCGCCCAAATACTGTTTTGGGGGTTCCTTACTAGAATTATAGTATAATTGGCCCCAAAACCCTATTCTAATTATTAAGGCCCCTATAGCATGTACCTTAGATGCTCCGCGCACGGGTCAGGTCTACGTTTCGAGTTTCAGGGTTTGGGCATTCGGAGGGTTTCATGAGAGTTCGTAGGGCTAGGGTTTAGGGGTTTAGGGTTTGGGGGCTTAGGATTTACGGTGCAGCGGTTTAGGGTTTAGGGGTTTAGGGTTTAGGGTTACAATTAGGGTTCTTACGGCTTCCAGCATGTTCCCTGAAACCCGTGACGGGTTGCATTGGCTTTACGGCTCAGTGACACTACTCTGTGGTCTGTCTGATCCTCCCCTGAGCCCTGAACACCTCAAGCCAAAAACCCTAAAACTCTCAACCCCCCTAAACCCTAAACCCTTAAACCCTAAACCCCTGAATCCCCTAAACCCTAAACCCTAAACCCTTAAACCCTAAACCCCTGAATCCCCTAAACCCTAAAACCCTAAACCCTAAATTCTCAACCCCTGCTCCCTACTCCCCTCAACCCTGAGACCTCAAGGCCCACCCCCCTAGAACTGCAGACAAACCTTGCTTAGAGGATCATGGGACCTCGCAAGTAGGATATAATTGGGCTACAAGTCCCCCAAGTGGGGCCATTTTTCATGATAACCCACTTATAACCTTACTTACTAAGTCCCATGAGCCTTCAAACCCTAAAACCCTAAACCCTAAACCCTTCAACTCAACGAAAACTCGAGCCCTGAAGCCCCAAGCGATTCATCCTTGAGTCCTCTTCGTCGCCCTAGACCATAAACCCTGAACCCCTACGGTTTAGGGTTTGGGTGTCCTAAAGGGCTCTTTAAAAGGGATCTATAAGGGTTTTGGAAGGAGGGTTTTAGGCTAGGACCCAGAGTAGGCCCTTATTCCCTTTTTTAGGGTGTAGGTTCCCTTATATAACACCCTTTAAACCAAAAAGGGCACCCTTTTTGTTCCTGGGTTACTCTTAGGTCAAGTAGGCTTCTTGGAGGCCCAGGGGACTTAGTAAGTCGGGAGTAAGTAGGGTTATAGTTATAGCTGGGGGAAGTCCGAAACTCCCCTAGGCCTTGAAGTAAAGCCCGGAAAAGGCCCCACAATCCCAATAGGGTTTAGGGTTTAGGGTTAGAGTTTAGGGGTTTAGGGTTTAGGGGTTTAGGGTTTAGGGGTTCAGGGTTTAAGTCTGAATGAACCTTGTGCCTTCAACCGAATCCTAGTACCCCAAAATCCCGAACACTCTGCAAGCTACTTTGCTGTGGCACAACAGTGAAGGTGCCGGGACCCTGGCAAACAGAGAAGTGTGAAGTATGTTGGGTCAACGTGACATCCTATTATAGAACCTTCATGGGCTTTGGGGGTTTGGAGTTTAGGGTTAGGGTCTAGGGTTTTAGGGTTTTTCCCCACCCTCGGTTTGGGGTTGTTAGATTTTAAAGTCAGCTATTACTCCTCGCCCGCTGAGATTACCTCCTGGAGTACCCAACCTCACAGACTACCGTGAGAATACCGTGAGAATCCCTGGAGTGCCCAACCCCACAAACTACCGTGAGAATCCTTGGAGTGCCCAACCCTACAGACTACCGTGAGAATCCGTGGAGTGCCCAACCCCACAGACTACCGTGAGAATCCCTGGAGTGCCCAACCCCACAGACTACCGTGAGAATCCCTGGAGTGCTCGGGAACACCAGGGTTTAAGGTTTAGGCTCGGGTTCTTTAGGTCTTAGGATTTGCGTGTAGGAAGGACAAGGCGCTAGGGTGGGGATGTTCGAAGCAAAATAATTGTTGAGTCTAGAGTTTAGGGCTTACAGTCTTGGAGAACCTATGAAGAATGCTTGTAGGGGCCTGTTCGGGCCCTGATAAGGAATGCCCGCATCTCCCTCATAAATCACTAGGAGACTAGGAATGCCTACAACCCAAAGGGTCCAAGTAATAGTATGGTATATCCTTTTGGGGACCAAATACCTAGTGAGTACCTACTGTATTGGTACTTGGAGCCTTTGGGCAGCAAGCCCTTAGAACAAGCGCCCTAGCCATAAATATTCGTTAACCAGCAAAGCTAGTTATAACCGCCTTTCCAACGAAAGCAGATCAGCACACAAGACACAACCAGCAACGTCGGAAAGCCTGGATCAGGCCTTTGAGGCCAGGCCCAGGGAACGGCAAGCAGCCGGGAGCTTACTTGAGGAGGTGTTTGTGGGTTTATGGGCTTACTTACATCCTTGAAAAGGTAGGCTATTTGGGAGTTTGGGGTGGGTAGAAGGCTTCCAGGAGAGCGTGGAAGCCACACCTAAGCCACACCTTTAGAGGGACCTACGAATCTTTAAACCGAGATGCCAAGCATACCTTCCTTCACCAAGCATCCGAAAGGCACGGGCACGACTTAAGATAGGGGCCTGAACAAGACTAGGTTTGGGGGTATTGTATAGTATAGTTATATAGTTCCAGTAATGGCGTAGTTCATCAAGTATTCAAGCTTCTATATTCGACCAAAAAGGCTACGGTGCCAGCTTCTGACGATTTGAACCCTTGTGGCCCGGAGAAAGAAGCACCGAATACCAAACTCATCGAGTCCTAAGAGTTCAGGGTTTTGGGTTCCGGGTTCAGCCAGCGTTCGGGGTTTCGGGTTTGAGGTTTCGGGTTCAGGCTTGCTGCTTGAGTTGTTGAACGCCCGCTTGGTGGCTCAGGGGACTCCGTACGTGGTCAGTGATGAGTTATCAGGTTTGGGGCCGAGTATTTAGGGCATTTATAGCTCTAAATCATTCTGATGAGGCCCGCTGCTCGTTTAAGGGATATAATCCATCACATCTACCCCCCGAAACCCAGAAAACCCTAAACCCCAAAGCCCCTAAACCCCTAAACCCTAAACCAACACCCCAAACCCAGTAAGCACAGTCTGATATACATGTCTTTTTCAGAACGAGCCCCCGGACTCGTAGGTGTTTTGTTTAATCCGAAGCCCAAAACCCCTAAGTCTTTGTAGCCCCCAAAAAACCTGAGCTCCAACACATCGTCCCCTAAGCCCTCACGGCTTGTGGATCCCTTTGCAGAACCTTTTCAGAAAAGAGCACTGGAGAACCCAGAGAAACCTTTAAAGAACCCCTCGAAGGTCGACAAGGAACCCTGCACAAGCCCTTATAAGAGGAACCCCACTGAAAAAACACTGAAATGAAAGAAAGCCTTAAAGCAACCCCTACACAAGGCCTAAAACCCTGAAGCCCAATCCCTGAACCCCACACGGCCCTAAACCCTGCACGGGGGCTTAAAGGAACCCAAACCCCGAACCCTACACAGCCCTAAACCCTAAACCTAAGGGGCCTAAAGGAACCCTAAGCCCACCGAGCCCGGTGGTTGCCATGGCTACAAGTCCCTCCATGCTCCGCTGCCTCGGAGGCTCCCTTGTTAGGGTTGTTGTTGGGTTTAGGGTTTAGGGGTTTAGTTTAGGAGTTGCGGGTTTAGGGGTTTAGGAAATTTAGGGTCTTATGGCTTTGCCAGGGTTTTGGACTGAGGGTGTAGGATTGGTGGGCTTCTGTAAGTGTTCCTGCAAGGGTTCCTTCAAGAGTATTGTAGGGATAGTCGATGGGTTTTGGTTTTAAACTTATAGGGGTTCATGGTGTGGGGTTGTGGGTCTTTAGGGTTGGCTGGAACGGTATGTGGCATGGGAAACCGTAAACCCTGAACCTGATTTCTCGGTTGCCGAGCCTCAGAGTTGCTTCGAACGCTGCCCCAGTGTTTACCCTAATCAGCTTGATAACCCTACGAGTCCATGTATTCGTAAAGTATATACTTCGGCCTCAGTGTAGTACCGTTTTTTTGGGGGATTTTAGGGCCCAGGTATGTATTTGTTGGTTCATGAAGCCTGAGGGCATTATGCATCAGGCATTAATTATTGTAGTTGCGTGCTTCGGGGAGTATCTGATTTTCACTGGTTGAGCTCTGAAAGTAGAAGGCAGGAAGTTGGAACATCATCATCCTCATGCCGATAAAAATGTAGGGAATCCCAGCACAAACCATCCTTGGTCCATGTTCCAACTTTGTGGGGCGCACCCACCTTACAGTTAGTCAGTCAGTGGCAAGGGCAACGACTCCCTGAGCAGCACTCGCGGATCTGAGAGATCCGGGGATAGAATACTGGAAAATGACCAGAATTGTTCCCCAGGGTTCCTGATTATGCTGTAGTAGAACAAGCCCCAAGACGCCTGTCTAACTACCGGGCCCCCTGTATTACGGAGGCAGCGATACGCCCCACAGACATCGGAGGTTCTCAAGAACTCAATTGCTTGATTGCCGAATTTGCAGTCAGCCTAAGAGGGATTTGCTAAGTTCCTCCCGAAGAGCTACCCTTAGCGCATGGGTTTCAAGGCGATGTATGACCGCGCTGATGTCCCGGCATCTGACCCGATCGTTGAAGCAATCGAGTCGCTGATGGGAGCGACCCTGACCGAGGAGCTAGTTGCCATGCTCATGGCTGCATCAGGCCGGCGTCGCGGAATTGCCCAAGTCAGGCCGTTCCAGTGACATGTTGATGTCTGCGGTGGGATGTCGCGATCGAACTTGGGTTCAGGTTTGGATCTCAGTCGGCATGCTACCCGTAGAGAGGCTTTTAGATCCGAACTGGCAAGCTCATGTATTGAGTTTGTACGCGCCCAAGAATGGATGCAAACTACAGCGTTCCATGGGCCATCGTACTCTGAAGCCCTCCACTTCTCACATTCTTGAGCATCAAACCCCTTATAACCCCGCAGCCCGAAGCCCTAAACCTTACCCAGAGGCCCCAAAGTAGTTCCTTTTTGGGATTACCTAATAGGATTCTATATATGAACTCCCAAAAGGAACTACTTTGGGGCCTTTGGGTACAAAAGCCCTTCAAGGACCACTTACGGAAGCCTCAAAGGACCTTGGAGCTCCCCTGAAGTACCTATAGATCTCTTTAAAGGGGCCCTTAAGGAACCCCTTACTAAGTCCCCCGACCCTCCAAGCAGGATCTGTGATTTCCCAGGAAGTCCCAAGGGCCATTTGATAGAGTCCTTACGGCCCTTCATAGTCTAGGATGCCCAGTAGTACCCTTATTCCCTTTTTGTAGTCCTAGGTTCCTTATAAACTTACCTAATACCAAAAAGAGAGGCCTTTTTATTCTTAGGTTACTGGGTATCCTAGAGTACCATACTTTTAAGCTTTCTCTGGGGGATCTGTTCCGTCGAGGAACCATTAGGAGCTAAAAGCTTAGTGTTTAGGGTTTAGGACGTCTACTAAACTTCATGAACAAAGAGTTTACTTGGGGTTTAGGATTTATATGTTTTTGTCCCTGCTTACTTCCAAGCCCGAAACCCTAAACCAGCCTTGAGAGGTTCGGTGGTTTCAGCCGATCAATGGGCGGCTGCCCCCAAGCTGTCATAGCGAAGGAGGTAGGTCGAACATCAATGAGGGTTTTTATGCCGGATCCACTGAGAGTTTGTATCAGGGTTGCTATAAATGTAATCAGGTTCTATAGCCTACTTTCAGGGTTTAGGGTTTATTGTTGGTATTTGGAGTCTACTTTATTTAGATTCAAGGCTTTGCGCTTAGGGTTCAAAGTGCTTCGACCTACCAGAACCCACCCGTGTTGGTTTTGGTGGTGTCCCTCTAACTTCATTACGCGGATGATATTAGGACCCACCCAGGAAAGCAGCCGGTTCTAGTAAGTGAGAGTAAAGCCTATTTGTCATGTCACCGCTGGGCCCAGAACCTTAACCTAAACCCTAAACCCTAAACCCCAAGTCTTGGCCTCTCTGAGTGCATGCGACAGTGAGGATGAAGGTTCAAGTGTTCTGCAATGGCTCCAACCCTCTATAGTAGAGTTCCCTTATGGTAACCCTTATAGACGCCCTTTAAAAGGCAGCCTATTCTAATTATTAAGGCCCCTCACATCCAGAACTTGTCGCCGTCTGTGCCGTGCTGATGAGTTTCCGGTTGGAGGCTTTCGCAGAACAACCCTTAAGGTCCAAAGAACCGTTAAAGAGTATAGGTATTGGGACAAACGGCGGAAGTCCGAATAGGTTCGCATGCACTGGAATGCAGGATTAATTGCTGGGTAAAGCCTTGCCCTAGACCTGAAACTTCTTAATTTTACTTAAACCCTGATCCCGAAACCCTACACCCTAAAACCCGCTGTGGTTCCGAGGTGAAGAACATGGTTGACTCCTGGGTGGACATGGAGCTGAAGCACGCAAGGTAGGGCTGGGTTCCATTGTAGCTCCTTGTTCTGGTTTCGCCAATTTTTTGTGGAGGGTCTTCTAAGAGGAACTACAATGGAGAGTATAGGTCAGGTGTTCCGGTGTTCCTTGTCGGCTTCGGTCCTCTCCTGTTCCCGGGCCCTTGTGCCCTTGTGCCCTTGTGCCCTTGTGCCCTTGCGCCCTTGTGCCCTTGTGCCCTTGTGCCCTTGTGCCCTTGTGCCCTGTGCCCTTGTGCCCTTGTGCCCTTGTGCCCTTGTGCCCTTGTGCCCTTGTGCCCTGGTGTCCTTGTGCCCTTGTGCCCTGGTGTCCTTGTGCACTGGCATCGGGCTTGTCAAGCTGGTATGAAGTTTCGAACGCCTCGCTTTCGTTCCTGTTCTTTTGCTGATGATGCCAGGATGCTTAGAGCATGTGTATTTATGTTTATATGTGTACATGCATATATTTACCTTTATATGTACGTGTATATAAGTATGTTTGTATGTATGTTTATATATTTATATGTTTACATGTGTACATGTATGTACATGTATATGTGTACATATATATATATATGTATATATGGAGCGTGGGGGAAATGGGTGCAGCACCTCACAGTTGCGCGGTGCGTCGGTGCACCGCATGCAACTCGGTTGCGCCGATGCGCCAGCCAGTGCGCCGTTGCGCCGCTGGAACACGGATGCGCCGATGTACCGGTGCGCCGGTGCGCCGACCCACCACATGGATGCGCCGGTGCGCCGACGCCGGCTGCGCCGCTTGCGCCAACTGCGCAGCTTGTGGAGCCTTGGACTGATGGGGCGCCCCTGATTTTAAAATCAGAACTCTTACCACCCTTGAACTCCGAGGATGGAGCCTTGGACTGATACGGCGCCCCTGATTTTAAAATCAAAACTCTCACCACCCCTTGAACTCCGAGGATGGAGCCTTGGACTGACGGGGCGCCCTTGATTTTGAAAAAACAGAACTCTTACCACCCTTGAACTCCGAGGATGGAGCCTCGGACTGATAGGGCGGTCCTGCCTTTAGAACCAGAAGTCTTATCACCCTTGAACACCCCTGATTTTAAAATCAGAACTCTTATCACCATTGACCTCCGAGGATGGAGCCTGGGACTGATGGGACCCCCTGGGTTGAAAATGAGAACTCTTATCACCCTTGAACTCCGAGGATGGAGCCTCGGACTGATGGGGCGCCCCTGATTTTAAAATCAAAGCTCTAATCACCCTTGAACTCCGAGGATGAAGCCCTGGCATGATGGGGCGTCCCTGATTTCAATATCAGAAGTCTTATCGCCTTTGAACTCCGAGGATGGAGCCTTGGACTGATGGGGTGCCCCTGATTTTAAAATCAGAACTCTCACCACCCTTGAACTCCGGGGATGGAGCCTCGGACTGATGGGGCGGTCCTGACTTTAAAACCAGAAGTCTTATCACCCTTGAACTCCGAGGATGGAGCCTCGGACTGATGGGGCGCCCCTGATTTCAATATCAGAACTCTTATCACCATTGAACTCCGAGGATGGAGCCTGGGACTGATGGGGCGCCCCTGGATGAAAAATGAGAACTCTTACCACCCTTGAACTCCGAGGATGGAGCCTCGAACTGATGGGGCGCCCCTGAGTTTAAAATCAGAACTCTTACCACCCTTGAACTCCGAGGATGGAGCCTCGGACTGATAGGGCGGTCCTGTCTTTAAAACCAGAAGTCTTATCACCCTTGAACACCCCTGATTTTAAAATCAGAACTCTTATCACCATTGACCTCCGAGGAAGGAGCCTGGGACTGATGGGACCCCCTGGATTGAAAATGAGAACTCTTATCACCCTTGAACTCCGAGGATGGAGCCTGGGACTGATGGGACCCCCTGGATTGAAAATCAGAACTCTAATCACCATTGAACTCCGAGGATGGAGCCTGGCACTCATAAGGCGGCCCTGATTTTAAAATCAGAACTCTTACCACCCTTGAACTCCGAGGATGGAGCCTTGGACTGATGGGGCGCCCCTGTTTTTAAAATGAGAACTCTTACCACCCTTGAACTCCGAGGATGGAGCCTCGGACTGATGGGGCGCGCCTGATTTTAAAATCAAAACTCTCACCACCCCTTGAACTCCGAGGATGGAGCCTTGGACTGACGGGGTGCCCTTGATTTTGAAAAAACAGAACTCTGACCACCCTTGAACTCCGAGGATGGAGCCTTGGACTAATGTGGAGCCCCTGATTTCAGAATCAGAACTCTTATCACCATTGAACTCCGAGGACGGAGCCTCGGACTGATAGGGCGGTCCTGTCTTTAAAACCAGAAGTCTTATCACCCTTGAACTCCGAGGATGGAGCCTCGGACTGATGGGGCGCCCCTGATTTTAAAATCACAACTCTATTCATGTTTATATGTATACATGTGTACATGTATATGTGTATATGTGTATGGGTAATTATGTATTCTTGTGTAGATGCATATATTTAGATGTGTATATATGTATATATGTATAAATGTATATATGTATATGTGTACACGTGTTTTGTGTATATATGTGTACGTGTACATATGTGTATGTGTATGTATGTATGCATGCATGCATGCATGTATGTATGTATGTATATATATATATATATATATATATATATCATATTGTATATATGTATATAAGTAATTATGTGCATGTTTATATACGTATATGTGTATATATGTATAGATGTATATATGTACATCTGTACTTTTGTATATGTACACACATATGTATGTTTTATACGTGTTATATGTATATGTGTACATATGTAGAAATGTATACATGTGTATATGTATACTTGTATATTTGTATATATGTCTATGTGCATTCGCGCTCTTGTGCCCTTGTGCCCGTATGCCCTCATGCCCTTGTGCCCTTGTGCCCTTGTGCCCTTGTGCCCTTGTGCCCTTGTGCCCTGTGCCCCTGTGCCCTTGTGCCCTTGTGCCCTTGTGCCCTTGTGCCCTTGTGCCCTTGTGCCCTTGTGCCCTTGTGCCCTTGTGCCCTTGTGCCCTTGTGCCCTTGCCGTGCCCTTGTGGTGCCCTTGTGGTGCCCTTGCCGTGCCCTTGCCGTGCCCTTGCCGTGCCCTTGCCGTGCCCTTGTGCCCTTGCGCCCTTGTGCCCGGGATCACAGGGGGACCTCTCTCTCCTTGTCCCAGATTGGCACAGGATCCTCGCTCGCTTCTACTCCACCTTAGTCGAGGCGGATGCCGTGGAAGAGCACATACAGGCTTGCCGGGATTTAGGCTTTAGTCCAAGGGTAAAAGGAGGGACCCTTAATCAGGACCCCCAGGTATATACCCTTAATATAGCTATTATATACCCAGCATAAAGCCCATCACAGGGTAGGGGTCCCCATTAAGGGTCCCTCCTTTTCCCCTTTGAGTTAGGCCTAAGCCATAAGCCTGGGTGGAGGCCTTCCTCTTGCTGCAAGACAGTTTTAGCACCAGGACCCTCCTTGTACCCTCAAACAGGGGTATATGGTCCCAAATAAGGTGGATTTAGGGTCTAATAGAGGGTAGATGGAGGGTCTAGGCATCCTTTCTCGATTGCCAGTGCGCGCAGCTCCAATGCTGCGCAATAGTAGGCTATGGACCCAGAATAGTGGAGTCTAGAGCCTAGCCCTTATAACAGTAGGTGATTAGATCCAGTGGTACTTCCTTCCTAAACGCCTATGAGCACTATATCCTACAGAAAGTCGTTCTGCCTTATTTAGAGGCTGTCTACGAACCGCTACATTAGCAAAGCTTTGCCTGACGCATTGCCAACGCTTATAGCTTTAGGTTAGGGTTATTGAGGAACTTCGATGCTTAGGATTCAGGTATTAATATGAGCATCTAACGCAGGCTGTCCTTGTTGGAATTCTGTTCTACGGCCCAGTGTACTCGACTGAGAGGCCTCGGTTGAAAGCTAAGAGGTCCGTACTCAGAATTTCACCCATGTAGGTTGTTGTCGGAGATTCAGGGTTTCAGGTTTGCGGCCCAATAACCTTCTGTGAACGGGCTTGTGGTATTGCATGGCCAGAGGTGCTGTAGCCAGTGCAATCATCGTGCATGCACCGGAACCCAACGTCCAGCCGGAATGTCCGTGGCAGTGCTAGTGATGACCTCGTCATGCTGTATACACATCTACTGCACGGGGTTTCGGCATGACAGGTTTGGGGCTCATCTGTTTGCATTCAGGGGTCCTTTACAGCAGGAATACAGCTCCGCCCTGTTTGTGATCAAGCCTTGCACCTTGCGGGAGGATTGTGGCTATGGCGTTGCTGTGGTCATGATGGGCGGTGTGCGTGCTGTGGACTACGATTACGGTCAGGACTGCCAGGGTCACGTAAGGCTTTGGGGTTTTACATCGGCTTCTTGGTGTGCGAAACGGTTCACACTGCTTAGGGTCCTCGGTTTAAGGCTCAGGAGGATTCTGAGAACCTCATCAGGGTTTTGTAATGTCAGTTTTTTCTACTCACGAAGTCCCTCATGCTTGAAGTGCGGGACCAAATTGACCCACTTCTGTCTGGTAAAGCCCAAAACCCGGCATGCTTTAGTCTTTGAGATCCCTGTACAAGGGGTTACAGCACCTTCAAGCCTCTTCGATTATGCTTCCGTGCTTGGCATCTTTTTGGCATTCTGGTCACAACTGCATGGCGCAAGCCTTCCGAACAGGCGAATCCATTGATGGGCTCCTAACCCGCCAAGCCCTCATCCTCCGAAATCCTGGGAAGAAGGACGCTGCGGCAGAGGTGGGGAGTTGCTTGCGTTCGGATATCCGGGCAGGTTGAACGTAATCCCAGCTTAAGCTTCAAGGGCTGAGGTTGCACGCCTGGGTTGTAAGTATAAACCTAAAGCCTTTAGCCCAAATTAGCAGTAATGTCAATCAATAATACTTAAACCCTAAATCCCCACACTCCAAAACCCGTATGTAAACTCTGAGGACGCCCCAGCAGAGAATTTAGGCTAAACTCTGTCATCAATAGAGGTTCCCAGGGTGTAGCACTCTGATCCTGAAAAAGTACGGCCCTATACCCTGAAATCCCAAACCTTTATATTCCCGAATCCCAGTTCCCGAATCTCTACAATCCTGTCCTAATCCCTGAAACCCCCAAACACCCCAAAGCCTTGAACCTTGACACGAAGCCCCAGGCAATATTTGGCTAAATTCGAAAACAGAAACGGGTGCCTTCGGGTTCCTTCATGTACATCTGCCGTCGTAGTCATACCCCAGAACTCTAGTCTTTTCATTCAGGCCCTTAGTAACCCTTACAGTGACGCTACAAAGCCGTATCCGCCCCAAACTCTGCTAAATAGTTGGTTATGACCCCCCAATTACAGGGTATAGCCTTTTAAACTGTAGTGTATTGGAGCAGGAAAACTACAGCTGTGGTCGCTACAGTAGGGGACAGTCGACAGTCGAAGGAACCCCAAACACAAGCTAAACCCGAGACACAAACCCCGAACACTGAGCGCCAAGCTCCCCAGACTGATGTCAAGGGTTTAGCGGGTATAAGATCTGGGGTTTCGGGTTTAGTATTTTTGCGTTGCTTATAAATTGGCCCGTCTTGCCTATCTCCAGAACCTTTGAGGCATCGCGCTCACAGCCTTGAGTCTTTAGCCCCCTAAACCCCGGAAAACAAGTTAATAAAAATCTTAAAGTCTTAGAGCCCCAAGTTTTACTCCTTCCTGCAAAAGCCCAAATAAGTATTATACCATCCTTAATGTAATTGTTTTCGTACACATGTCCCCAAACCCTATTCTATTCATCAAGCCCAATAGTGAAAACCCTTAACTTTTACAGGCACTGAGATTCTGGTATTTAATGCCCTAAACCCCAAAGCATAAATCCCTAAACCCCTAAACCCTAAACTGGAGCCCCTCAACCCCAAACCCTAAAAACCTAAAACCCTAAACCCCTAAACCCTTAAACTTCTTAAACCCCTAAGCCCCTGAACGCTAAACCCCTAAACCCCAAACCTTATGCGACTTGGGGAACCCCTATAGATCCCTCTGAAGGAACCCCTATTTTACGAAATAGAATTGAAAAATTTAAATAAAACAAATATAAAAATAATATATTTCTTAAAATATTCTATAAAACAAAACAAATAGTTAGTAAGGTCCTAAACTCCTTTAGATCCCTATATAGTAATCCCCATAAAGTTGGAAACCGGATTAAGGCCAAATAGTGCTGGATTCCCTTTACATTACTCTTAAGGACTGAGGCTATTGGGTTTCCAACTTTTTGGCTTCTACTGTATACGGCACTTGGTAGAGCTGCCCGACCCGAAGTTTCCCGAGTTTGCAGGTCTTCAGCTCGCTCCAACAGCTCCTGAAGAGATTGGAGCCACACAACGCGGAGGCTGAGGCCTTCGAAGTTTTGGGGTTCATGGGCCTCTCAAGGCCCACCTGTGATCAAAAGACCCTGCCGTTTTAAGGAACTATATCTATTTCGAAGTATCAAAAGACCTACCATCTTTTAAAGAACTGTCTCTATTTCGAAGTATCGGGGGTTATATGGGCCCTTTTAGGGTTTAGGGTGGAGAGTTTTGGGGTGAAGTCTGGGGTTGAGGCTTTAGGGTTTAGGGGTTTAGGGTTTAGGGATTTAGGGTTTAGGCGTTTAGGGTGAAGTATGGGGTTAAATTAGGGACCCGAAAAGGCCATCAGCACAAGCATTTTATGGGGATATCCCTACCTTATTGGGCTTCATTGTAAGGGGGTTTTATATGATAAATTCCTCTCCTCATTTCTTGCTTATGTGCCTCTTTTTGGGCGCCTATTACGTTAATTCCCCTAAACCCTAAACCCTAACCTATTATATGCCTTATTTCGAGGCTCCCGGACCCTACCCTCCTGCTGAGATCCCAAACCTTAGCCCCGAAAGCCCACCCTAAACCCGAAACCCCAGAAAGCCCATGATCCCCTTAGGAGCCTTCGGGTTAGGCCTAGTGTTTTTAGAGCTGAAGGCTTAAGGCTTTAGGGTTTGGGGAGGGGTTGAGGGGCCTACTTAGAGGCCCAGGGGACTTTGTAAGTAGGTTATAAGTAGGGTTATACGTGCCTTAAACGAAGTTACTCTAGTTATAACCCTACTTATAACCTACTTACTAGTCCCCTGGGCCTCCAAGTAGTGGGTTTAGGATCTTTTGCGCTTCCGCTTGATGGCTTCGGTTTTTCTTGAGTTTTTTGTTGACTCAGGGGGTTTGTTTTTTTTTCATGCTCCCGGGTTCAGGGTTCTTGGTATTTCGGGCGGTGAAGCTCAGTCGCTCGGGTCTTGGAGGTTCCTAGACCCTCGTAGTAAGTTCGTTTTGGCACCTGAACTTCTACCAAAACCACTAACACTACCACTGCCACTGCCACTGCCACTACCACTATACCACTACCACTACCACTACTGAAGAGCTTTGTGTGTCGGCAAGTGGTAGTCATCCTGGTTTCGGTGCAGTTTCCGCTGAGTCGCCTATGCAGACTTGGGTTAGGCCCCAAGGTTCGCTTAGATCCCCAATACCTAACCTTTAAACTTTTTGGGTTGTTGTAGTTTAGTAGGAGTCGGAAAGCTTAAGCTGTTATTTCTTTGTCTTCTTGGGGTAGTAAGTTTGGGCTTTACAGGTTTGAGGGTTTGGGGTTCTTCATTATGGCTTCTTCGCAGAATCGCTAGATAGCCACTGGGATTACTCGGAGGCCCAGGGGGCTTGTAAGTGGACTGTAAGTAGGGTTATAGTTAGGGTACCTCCCTTTGGGGTACTTATAATACTTACAACCTACTTATAACCTACTTACTAAGTCCAAGTATTGGGTCTCTTGGACCCTCAAGGTGCTGGCTTGCTGAAGGCCGAGTCGGACCTTCTAAGTACGTCAGCTTGCCCACTGCAGCACTCTCACATTCTGAAGTCTGATCCTTCTCCTCAAAATTGAAAGTCCTTAAATCCTTAAGGGCCCATGTATCCCAAAGAGTGTATATACTTCGGCCTCAAAGTAGTCCCTATATAGGTACTTTGGGGCCAGCATATATACTCGATGGGTACAGTACAGGAACCATAGAGGGATCGACTACTATAAGATATTATTATAAGTTTTATGGGGACAGTATGGGGATCAACTCCCACTGCAGCAAGATGCGCAATTTCCGTGGAATTACGATAGTTAAAACCCCGTCCGAAGCCCTGACCCCCACAACGTTGAAATCGAAGCTGATGCGACAAAAAACAGGTAACTCCCTATAGTAGCTTTGGAAAGGCCTCAGGGAATTTTCTACCGGAGCTCTTGAAAAAGCACTTGTCCGAACTGCAAACAGCCTGTTAGGAGCTCGGATGGTTGCCAGACACGCCACTTGCCCGCTGCAGCCGGGGTACAAACACACATACTTATGTCAGCATTTGCGTAACTAAACAGCTCCATATCTACCTGTCTGATCTACTTTCATTTAGCATAGTCTAGACTAGTCTAACCAAAATTACGCTATCAGTATGGTTGTGTTGCAGCCATGCTGCTAGGTCCACCTGCACCACTTGTACTTGCACTCCTGGTCCAACTTGCTGCCTTGCATGTTCAGTTATTGCCATGCTTGTTTTGCCTCAACCTCCGTACGAGCATGTACATATGTATGCATGTATGTATGCCTGCATGCATGCAAAACCCTAGGTTATCTCGTGTCTCTTTGTGGCCGCATCCTGAACTGTATGCCCGAAGCTCCACTTTCTGTAAGCCTCAGGAAAGACTTGGTGATCTACCCTTCGTTGCTGGGCCTCGAGCCGACACACCACTGCCACTCAGTGCGATCTGGCAGCAGCCCTGCATTTCCCCAGCCCTACTTGGAAGCCCAGGGGATTTAGTAAGTCGGTTATAAGTAAGGTTATAATTGGGTAACTTCACTTAGAGTACTTACAACCCTATATACTTATAACCTACGTACTAAGTCCCCTGGGCCTCTAAGTAAGCCGACGACTTAGTAGGGCTTCGTATTTGTCGTTCCAGGCTGTGCAAGGGTACTGGGGTCCTGAGACAGGGGTTTAGTGTGTCCGGGTTTTTTGTGGATTCTAATTTTAAAGGGATTCAGAGTGTAGGGGTTGGTCTTGGACTGGTCCAGCGGCTGTGTGGTTTCAGGGAGGTAGGGTTCAGTAGACATAGGACTCAGTAGGATCGCAGAGAGTGGAACAGAAACCCATGGGGGAGAATCGGCAGCGCCTCTCAGAAAATGCCAGTGCGGGTCGTCACAGGTTTTCACAGGATCTAGCAGGTCTCGACGTCACGGGACTTTGTGGGCTTTCATCCCATTTCAAAACCTTCACAGATATCCAGTGTCTTGCACAGCACTTTTCACAACAATCGAAGCATAGCCGATCATTCACCAGACCTATATAACAACCATGCGAAAGCATGCATCCTGGCATATTTGGGTGCTATATGGGTTCGAGAGGGCTCCTGGAGTGCTTGCGAGCGAACCAGATCCACTCGATAGGTTCATGCGTTTGCCCATTGTGTTGGTTGTAGGCTACAGGCTTTCTATGAATATGGACATAGATATGTACAATACAGCATCACATGGCCTTACACCATATGACCAATACATTACGCCGTTACATGAAACCCTGAACCCTGAACCCTTAACCTGTAAACCCTGAACCCATAATAAACCCTAACTCAGGCTACGGCCCCTGAACCCTAAACCCAGAAACCCATCAACATCCAGAAGCCCCGAACGGTTGATGATAGAAATCCTGCATGACCTTTAGGACCCGAAACCATGGGAACTATGGTATTTTCCTTATTTTGGGTAATGCAGGACTTATATCATCAACCGGAATCAGGCTATGGTACTAAACCCTGAACCCATAATAAACCCTAAACCCTGAACCCATAATAAACCCTAAACCCTGAACCCATAAAAACAAATAAATCAGGCTATGGCACCAATCTCCGGTTCTACATCTACGAGCTGCGGGACTGGAGCCCCGCAGGGAATGCTGAGCGAGGACGGCCTGCTCAGGGCTATAGTCCCCTTAGGTTTTTGTTTAAAAATTTTTTTGTTCATATAAAACCCAAGAGAATACTAGGGCTATAGTCCCCTTAGGTTGTTTTTTTATTTTTGGTCATATAAAACCCAAGAGAATAACAACAATGTTACGTTTATTATGGTTCTAAGGGGGGTATAGAGGGCTGGATCTGGGCTCTAGGCTTGAGGTAAGCCCTGAACCCCGAACCCGATAACCGCTGCAGTAAACCCTAAGCCCTAGACCCCAAACCAACCAACTAGGACCCAGAGTAGGCGCTTATTCCCTTTTTAAGGTTTAGGTTCCCTTATAAGCCCCTTCAAGGCAAAAGGGGCACTCGTTTTATTCCCAGGTTACTCTTGGGTCTAGACCTACCTGAAGCCCTGAAGGGGTCCTCCACTGCCAGCATGGCCAGTGGGGCATGGAGGCACTGATCCCGCCTCCCGGACGCACGAAGGATCCCTTAGGTGTTTATTATAGGATCCTGAAGGGAGGGTGGCTCAAGGGGGGAGGGTATAAGGAATCCTTAGGGGACTGCAAGGGAACCTTAGGGAGTACTAGGGAGAATTAGGGATCAATAGGCTATATACCCCCCTTGGACCCCCCTCCCTTAAGGATACTACAAGTTTAGGGTTTAGGACTTGGGTTTTAGGGTATACCGTGGGATGCCGAAGGGCCCTGTGACTGTGGTAGGTGGGTTGGTTTGAGGGTTTAGGGTTTAGGGTATGCCGTGGGTTGTAGGGTTTTGGGATGTAGAGTTTGGGTTTAGGGGTTCGAATGATCAGGCTTAGGATATACATTACATATATATATATATATATGTATATATATATACATGTATATTGTTGCTTCTGTGTGCCTGCATAGGAACCTCCATTAAAGCCGAAGTATGGCCTAAGCATATACCATATGGGAACATGGAAGAGAGTGATTCTGCACTCAGGGCTCTGCGCAGGACAATCCTACCACTTAAACGCCAGGGGCCCGTGAAGCCCTTCCACCCAGCAAAATCACAGCAGAAGCAGGACAAAGCCCGAAGCAGCACAGCAGGTTCATGATGCGGTTTAGGGTTTAGGGTTTAGGGTACGGCCCCGATTTCGGGTTAGAGCTAGTAGGTTTCGCATGGTCTGGTTGTCTGGCGGTCTTGCTAAGGGTACGATTGCGTGCTTCGGTTCTTGTGTGCACTGAGGCACATGACTCACAGGGTGTAGGGCCATCCAGTGGACATGAAGTTTTGCAGTCAGTAGATTTCCGTAGTGAGCAGGTGTGCAGGTGACGCAGTTATGTACCAGGCAGGTTGTATTTTACAGGTGTGGTGGCCTTGCTTGCTGGCAGCCATATACTCTAGAGCAAGTATGATGCGTCAAGCACATCTTGGATTTGAGACTTCCTGGCCTCCGCCGAGGGTTGTCAGCGATGATTCTATACATCTGGAACAAGGGATAATATTATTGATATCATGGTCCTGGACATTAGATTACATATTGCCTACGTCTGGCTTTGCATTTCGCCCCACTGATGGGAGGCCAGGAGGTTGAGTCTGGGGTTTGCGGTTTATGGTGTTGGGCAGAGGAATCAGACTTTGTAGGTTTTGTTGGAGGTTTAGGCTAAAGTTGGGTCTGGGGGGAGGGTGAGGGTATGTTGGCATTAAACCCCTAAACCCTAAACCCCTAAACCCTAAACCCCTAAACCCCTAAACCCCTAAACCCCTGAACCCTAAACCCCTAAACCCCTAAACCCCTAAACCCTAAACCCCTAAACCCTGGCACCTTGTCTGAGGTACTGGTTTCGCCGAGGTTCCTGCCAGACCAGAGATCCCGAGGCAGCTGGGCCGGAGCTGACACCCTAAACCCTACCTGGACCCCAAAAGAATGTAGAATAATAGCCTTTTGTAGGTTTTGGGCCATTATTTTACCTGCTTTTGAGGGTCTAAGTAAAACCTGAACCCTAAACCCTGACTGTAACCCTAAACCCTGTCTGTAGGATACACTCCCAGAGGGTCCAAGTACCCAAATACGAGGGTTTCAAGGTCCAAAAGCCTTTCAGAGTACCTAGAGGGTCATACCCTACCCCTTTTTTAGGGTACCTGGTTTTATAGTTAGGTTCTCTTATATAGAGAAGTAGGTACCTTAAAAAAGGAGTAGGGTATGACCCTATAGGTATGGATTGTTTAGGACCTGAAACCCTGCTACTTGGGTACTTGGACCCTTTGGCACTTGCTTCGGGGCCATCGCAGGTTTTTTTCTTTTTTTTTCCTCTGGGCTAGGGCTTACAGGGTTTCGGGTTTCACCTACTTTTGAGGGTTTAGGTATGGTCATTACAGGGCAGTTTGGGATGCCATGCTCTATAGTTCTTGAATTCCAGATCAAGAAGATAGCTTGCCGCGAGGCGGTACAACTGACCCAACCGATCAACGTATGTTCCGCAACAAAGACCTGCACGAGGGCGAGGGGCTATAGGTCTGAAGACACTTTGGGCTGCCATGTGCCTTAGAGTTTAGGGGGTTAGGGTTTAGGGCTTAGGGGTTTAGGGTTTAGTGGTCCAGGGTTCAGGGGTTAAGGGGATGTCGCAGTTTTGGGTTTGAGGATTCTAGGGTTTTGGGGTCTTTGTGTCGAGGCACTGTGGACTTTTCGTGATTCGGTGGTTTCTGTCTGTTAGCCTCACTGCCGCTTCCTTGCCCCTTGCGCATGCTGTGCAGACCCTGTCCATCACCGGCAACACTTATGGCCAGAACCTCCAGGTTGCCACTGCCACCGACAACCAGACCAACATCAAGATTGCTGTGATCACCCACCAGATCATTTCTCATGCTGCATGCCAGGAGGATAATCATACATCTCACAGCTTCAGTGATCACACGACACTGCATGGCGGGAGTCGAACCGCGTCTCCTTCCGAGGCCAAGGAAGTGGCATCCGCTGTGATGACAGCAGAGAGAAGAGCTACTGGCCATCCTCTCTTGGTGCAACGCTTGAAACAGGAGGGCATTGCATCCCGGACAGACACTCCAGTCATCTCCAGTCCGTATTGATTAAACGCCCAGCCCCAAGCGCCCTTCAAGAATTCCTGATGGCAACCTTCATTGTCCCCGTATCCCCTCAACCTTAAATCCCAGCCCTAAACAATCCCAAACTCATCTACACCCTAAACCCTAACCCAAAACCCCTAAATCCTGAACCTTACACCCTAAACTCCTCAACCCCTAAGCCCTAAACCGTAAGGCCCTCCTGCAAACCAACAAAGGAGGCGGATTATTTCCTGGTGCCATGGCACACCTGGTGTGACTTGGTCCTTTTACCTACTTGGAGGGTCGGGGGACTTTGTAAGTAGTTAGTTTAAGGACTTATAAGTACCATAACCCCAATTAGGGTCCCTTTTAGGGTACTTATAAGTCTACTTACTACCTACTTACTAAGTCCCCCGACCCCCCAAGTAGGGATCTAAGGACTCATATATTAAGGCTTTTGGGCCCAAAGACCATACTCAAGAAGGCTTTTGGGCGATTTTGATCCCTAGGGTTTGACCATATCGAAACCTCTGTTCGGCCTAAGTACGTACTATGAATGAAGGCACATGGACACTTAGGGTAAGCTTTAGGCTTGGGGTGGCAAGCTAGGGTTTAGTGTTGCTTCAAGACTTAAGAGCTTCTATAGGGGTTCTCTAATAAAGGCTTTTGGTTTTGGGGAATAGGGTTGGTGATTTAGGATTTCTGGTCCCTTCTCCGTATCGGATTGTTTAAGCGTGTTTTTGTGAAACCGAGGTCTCGGCTTGGCTCCAACTTAAAAGGGTCAATTACAGTATATCCACTTGCTGCTCATGGATACATGCATGCACGCATACGTGCATACAAGATACAGTCATGCCACTTCTGGAACGCAAGACCGACGGCCCCGGAAGTGTCCTTGGACCGATGGAGTTTCCTATCCCATATGGTCCAAATACCACTTAGTAGCTGAGTAGGTGACTTTTAACCTATTGGGGGTTAATATTATCTTACTATACCATAGTTGAAAAGTTTAACCTTTTTTGAGCTAGTGGACTCAGTCCATAAGATCCAGAAACTGTACTTTCCTGTCCCAGGTTAGAGGACATCCTGTTCGGCGTTTAGGGCCTAGACGTCTTAGGATGGTTCAGGACGAGGCCGCCTCTTAGGGGTAATTGGGCTAGGGTCACAGTAATGTAGCTTAGAGTTAGTGGAGTATGCGATGATGATCCTCGGGCTTATCTAAGCCCATGTACCCCTACCGTAACCTTACACAACCTGTCTGATAAGGGCTCCACTGTCTGATCTCCTTACATATAGGTCCTTAGGTAGAGCCTACTTTGAGGCCCAGGGGGCTTGTGAGTCGGTTATAACTTTGGGTTTCATGAGGGTGACTCCATGTAGGGTACTCATAACTCTACTTATAACCTACTTAGTAATACCCCTGGGCCTTTAGGTACACATCCCAAACCCTAAACCTTTCTGGGGTTTCAAGGTTTACCGGGTTGCGCAACTAAGGTGACCGGATGATCTTCCGAATGAATCAGCGGGGCCCTTGGCGAGACCTTTGGGTGTAGGCGTCTGGATTTATAAATCTGGCCTCCGGTCTGAATCAGTACCGGCATTTTCTTTCCGGGGTCCGTAGGGTTTCGGGTTCAAGGTTTAGGAGTCTGATAATTGCAAGATACCCCGAAGCCTTCCGTTAAGTCTTCGGGCCCATTTTTTTTAGTTTGGGGGCCTAGGGCTGCTGAAGTTTTTTTCCTCACATCGGGGTAATGGAGGCTTAGATGCCCAATACCTAGCCTTTAAACTTTTGGATTCTTATTGTTTGGTAGGAATCGGAAAGTTTAACATTTCTTTGTTGTGGCTCACTGGGGGAGTAAGTAACTGCGAGGAGACCTCAGCTGACGAGATTAGGGCTCTGAAAGACAAGAGAGCACTGAGAGCACTGAAAGTGGACGTCCATGTCCAGGTAGCCTACATGCCCAAGAAAAGAGTCTCACGTTGAGGTGGCATATTGGAACATAAAGTATCCTGAAAAGCGACGCAATTCTGGAACGTAGGATCCTTCGTACAAGGACCCCCAGATAGAGGAATCTTCGAACGTAGGATCCTTCGTATAAAGACCCTCCCAGATAGGAGTCTTCGAAGCTTCAGAAGCTGGAAATCTGAAGTCCGTCCCTTCTAGGTTGGAGGGTCCGGCTCGCCGCAGAGCAGCCCAGTTTTCTACCGGCGACCTGTGCTTACCCCATTTAAGGATGTTGCCCTCCATGAGCCCTTACACAAAGAGTTATATCATCATACAGAATCCCATCCCATTTCCAGATCGCGTGAGCCCGTCGGCGACATCTCTGCTGTTTACCTGGACCTGATGCGGCGCAAGGACGGCGAAACGATGCACTAGGGATGGAGCTCACGCGGCTTCATGACCAAACCAAACAAACAGGTAGTTACTTGGGCTTAGAATAGCAGCAATGTAGGTTATCCGGCTAGCCATCTGTGACTAGTAGAGGTGTTCGGTAGTTGGAGTAAGTACCTGGACCGACCTAAGAAACTGACCGAAAAACTCAACGCCTAATCAAATTCAGTGACGAACCCTTGAAACCTTTTGGGAAAGAAAAGTTGTCCTAAACCCTAAACCCTAAACCCTAAGCCCTAAACCCTAAACCCTAAGCCCTAAACCCTAAACCCTAAACCCTAAGCCCTAAACCCTAAACCCTAAACCCTAAACCCTAAGCCCTAAACCCTAAACCCTAAACCCACCCGCCCTCAGCCCTTCAGCCTGATTCCCAAACCCTACCTCCAAGCCTCAACCGGAAACCAAAAACTCACCATAAAGAACCCTTTCAAGAAACCCTACCATCCCACTGGTCTTAAAGGAACCCTTAAAGAACCCTTTAACGGAACCCGTTCAGGAACCCTAAGTACTAAGCCTCTAACGCCCCATGTACCTATATAGTCGCGACTTTGGTCTCAAAGGCGTTCCTGTTTAGGTACTCTAAGGCCTGAGTATATACTTTACAGTTACATGGAGCCTTAGGGTTTGAGTTCGGGATTTAACATAGTACTTTTTTGGGGGATGACTTATGTTATGTTTAAACTACGATTCGAAACTACAGTGCCCAAAAAAAGTACAACATTTAAGGGTCTAGGTCCCTTAGAACCTAAACCCTGGACCCTTAGAAGAACCCATGAATAGCCCTGAGTATACATATGTATAAGAATATACAACTATCTATCTATATATACATATATATATATACACACACATACATATATGTATTACCATAATATGTATATAATATGGATATCAGCTCTCTCTCTCTCTCTCTCTCTCTCTCTCTCTCTCTCTTTGTACATATATATATATAGATATGTATATATATATATATATATATATATATATATACAGATAGAGGCACATGGAGCCTCTAGGAAAGTCCCCCCAGGATGAGCTGCTGCCACATTGGTCCCGGCAGCTGGGACGTGACCACATCTTTATCTTCTCCGATCAGGGGATGAACTTCTTTCCGGAGCCTTCTGGGTGGTTCCCTTAAATCCAAGGGTAACAGGAGGGACCCTTAATAATGACCCCTTCAAGGGGGTTCAGGGTTTAGGGCTTAGGAACTTCTTTCCGGAGCCTTATGGGGGTTCCCTTAAAGGGGGTTTAAGGGGTTTGGACCGGAGCCCCATGGGTTCTCTTGCCAGGGGTTTAGGGGGTCTTTAGGGTTTAGGGTTTAGGAACTTCTTTCCGGAGCCTTATGGGGTTCCCTTGAAGGGGTATATAGTTTATAGGGTTTTTTTTTAGGACTTAAGTGACTTAGGGTTCTCCAGGGTTTAGGGGTACGAGGGTTCTTTCAAGGGTAGCCCTAAGAGGTTCCTTCTTCAGGGTTCGGTTTTGAGGGGTTCTCTCAGGGTGCAGTAGGGTTTCGGCAACTTCTTTCTGCATTTGTGAGGGTTGGGAGGTTGCCTTAAGGCTTCCTTTAAAAGGAATCTTTGCAGGGTACTACAGGGCCCTCGCCAACTTCCGTCTGGAGTCCGACTTTTTAGGGGCTGGTGGCTTCAGGGTTTAGAGTGTTTAGGGCTTTCAGGTGTGTTTCCGAGTTGAATGCTTAGGGTTTAACGAGTTCTGCTTCATGGGGCTTTGGGCCGAGAATGCCGACAATAAAGGATGACGAGCGCGAGGGGCGGCCTTGGCCGGTGTTGGCATGCAAGTGGGTGGTGGTCAAGATGATGGTCCTTTTCTGGGTCCCTATTAGAATCCGGCACCTATTATTTAGAGTACCCAAAAAGGGACCTCATGTTTGACAACTGCCCAAGTGAGGTAAAGAGCGTGCTAAGACTCGGTATGATTGCCAGCATCATCTCAACCTTCATTTGGGAGTCTCCGAAAACAGGGGACCCCAATATAGTACCCTAAATAGTAGGATCCTTATAAGAAGGACCCCCAAATAAGGTAGCCCTAATTGTTGGAAACTCCCATTTTTGTCATCATCACCGTTAACATCTACAACATCGGCCTCGACACCATTAGACACAATATGTTCCAGCTGTTTCTGAACACTTCATCTTGCTTTTTGCCATGATCTTCATCAACAGTACCCTTAGGGGTTTGGGGTTTACCACTGGCATCATTCGCCTTTGAGTTAGAAGATAGTCCGAAGCATTGTTACTACCGACACCGTTGATTAGACTGCTTGCCGGCTTTGCCCTAGTTGCTGTTAGCCATTTTCTTCTGACTGGAACAGTCTCGCTGATGCTGATGCAGGTTTCAGCATGATGTGCAAAACCACCGTTACAATCATGCCTGAAATTTCAATACTTCGGCAGGAGTGGCGGGACTACATCCCACATTCCGTGTTCCTTACTACAGAGGTGCCAAGTGGTCAGGGGCTGTAGGGAAAATCAAGAGAAATCCCTTTGTGTGGGTCACGGCATCAAGCACTTAAGAAGTGATTTAACCCATACCGGATTAGTCCAAGGACATCTAGATTTGATCAAGAGCCGTTCTCTCTGAGGAGCACCCGCGGATGTTTCATTGCTTTCGATTTAAGTCTGCGTCAAATCATGGCATGTCCTCCTTGGCGTCTTCTTCGTAACGCCACCAATGTCCAAATTAATGTCAACACTTGGCAGAGCCGGCTTACGAAAGGTGCGTGTGACAGCTAGACTGCGCAGGTATGTTCCCCAAGCTCTTACAGCTCGACCCTGCGCAATAATCACATATGGGCGCATCAGCAGCACTATTCCTGCAAACCTGAATCGCCCATCGCTCAGAGCCTGTATGCCCTGCCCTGCTGCCGTGTGCTCCTCCGTGAGGCTCTGACTCCCGGCTGTGGCCCCAGCTGCTACAACCCATGGAAGGACCGGACCCTAGGGTTCAGACAAAGATCACGCTTGCGAGGGATTGGGTTCTGTGTTGATCCTTGCTACGCAGGTGTGTTGTAGCACTTTTTGATGTCCGATGTGACCAGTAGTTCACAGCCATGTACCTTGTCGGCTGTTGCTACTTTGTCGTGTAATGAAGAATTGCAGGCTTCAATCAAGGATTCAAGCACCATGCCATTTAAAGTTAAGCAGCGGATTGGAGGATGAAGGCGTGCTGGACCCTGCAAACCTCGAAACTTGGGGTGGTTCACGCCTGTGGTGTCCGCACAATTTCGGAGGCTCGAACAATATAGATTTCAATCATACCCATGCATTCGCAATTCGCAAGGACAAGCAGGAAGAATGTCCTCGTTTGTGGAACGACTTTGGTATATCTGGTGCTGTTGCCGCTGCTGAAGCCGGTGCACTGCGCACTCGCACCATGTCCGGCAGCAGCAGCCGTTGTAGTCGTCGTAGTAGTAGCACAAGCATTAGTGCTTTAGTACTTTAGTACTAGTAGTACTGGTAGTAGTAGTAGTAGTAGTAGTAGTAGTAGTAGTAGTAGTAGTAGTAGTAGTAGTAGTAGTAGTAGTAGTAGTAGTAGTAGTAGTAGTAGTAGTAGTAGTAGTAGTAGTAGTAGTAGTAGTAGTAGTAGTAGTAGTAGTAGTAGTAGTAGTAGTAGTAGTAGTAGTAGTAGTAGTAGTAGTAGTAGTAGTAGTAGTAGTAGTAGTAGTAGTAGTAGTAGTAGTAGTAGTAGTAGTAGTAGTAGTAGTAGTAGTAGTAGTAGTAGTAGTAGTGGTAGTAGTAGCAGTAGTAGTAGTAGTGGTGGTAGTAGCAGTAGTAGTAGTCGTCGTCGTCTGCGGTTCAGCACTTCAGCTGTAGGGGCCGCCATGTGAAGTTAGTGTAAAACTGCGGGCTTATTGTCCTTACTTAGAGGCCCAGAAAACTTAGTAAGTCGGGCATAAGTAGGCTCATGATTGGGGTAACTGCATTTAGGGTACTTATAACCCTACTTATAGCCTACTTACTAAGTCCCCTGGGCCTCTAAGTATTCCTTCCCGTGCTACAATGCAGTGTCGGCCCTCCAAAGATCCAAAGCCAAGTATTCAAGCACCTAGACCCTTAAAACCTTCAACTGCCTTCAACAGCCCTTTCAAAGAATCCGGCTAAGAAACCCCAAAAGCCCTTAGAGACGTGTAGTACATGGGAGTTTCCGAACATTAGGGGTACCGTATTTTGGGGTCCATAATAAGAATCCTACTATTTAGAGTACTATATTAGGGTCCCCCTATTTTCGGAAACCCACATCCTTGCGTGAGGACTTGGTCCTGCCAGGCCTGAGAACTGAAGGGTGCTACTCGACTTTGGTGGCTTTGACAACCCAGAGACTCCAATATCCCTTAATTAAGGAATATACCTTAACATATAGTAGGATCCTTAATATGATTTGAGGAATATTCCTTAATCAAGGAAGAACTTCAACCCTAAGGGTCCAAAGAACCCAATAATTAGGTGCTTGGGTTTAGGATAGTAGTTATGTAAGTTACTATTTTGGAGAGTATATGATAATTGGGTACTGGGACCCTTAAGTGAATAGGGCTTTCCCTGAACCCTAAACGCCCTAAACCTCTAAAGCCTAAGCCCTGAGCCAAACACAGTTCTACATTATCTGCTGCTCTTGCCATCCCTGTGCTGTGCGTGTTTGAACTTGAAAGTGCATACCTTTGTTAGAATTCGGGATCGCTTTCCTATAGCGATTGTAGCATTGCATAGCTTGCTTTTAGAAGGGCCCGCCTATAAGTTTTGAGGGTCGATTTCGGGCCATGCAGCCTGCGAGGGCTTGAACCTCCAGTGGTTTTGGTTGCTTTGTCCATGAGGATGCCAATTTGAGGCTTCGGGCGTTGCTGTGAAGACTCGGGCATTTGTGTGGGCTTAAGTTAAGGTTTAGGGCTTTAAGGCTGTCGTAAGGTTTAGCATTTAGGGTTTCAGGACTCAGGGTTTAGTGCTTCGGGTTCAGGGCTAGCTCAGTTGTCGGGTGCCATGTTTAGCAAGAACTGGGATCCGAATATAGACCTCCAGCCGTATAACGGGGTGCGTATTCTAGGGAGTGTAGGATTCAGGGTTTAGGGCCCGAAGTCACCGAGACTGGAATCCCACTTTGAAGTATGAAGTTCCTATCTTTAAGAATCCCGCCTGTTGTGGGGCGGGGCGTCAAGGCCTATGGGATTGATGTGGTAGGATTGCGCCTCAGGTTTTAGATCATAAACAAAGTACCCTGACCGGAACGTTGCCGAACCCTCAACCCCTGAACGTCAAACCCTAACCGCTATGTCCTAAAAACCTATCCCCTAAACCCTAATTGGTAGGCGTTGAAAGAACAGTAGGGATTAGGTCTACACTCTGAAGCCGGGACGAGAAGGGATCTACAACAATCGGATATCCGACATTACCCGGTCATTCTGGCGGTTTACAGAGGACATCCCAAACCTTGTAAACATCCTAACCTTAAGCCCTAAATCCCAGACCCTATATGACCTTAGAAAGCGCATAGGAGCCCTCGTGGGACCCTCATCGCTTCACAGAACCTTCAGTGCTCGAAAGAGCCCCACAAAGAACCCTAAAACGGCTCCGGATCTAGGGCTTAAAAATAGAAGCGTAAATATGATCAATATCATTCTTATAGGGTTCCTCATGAAGCTTATATCAGTAAGGAGCCCAACACTGTTAAAGCCTTTGCGTCATTATATTTGGTAGTCGGAGAGACCCGGTTGGCCAGGACATCCGGACTATTTCCGCTTCCGGCGGATGATGGAGGCTGCATCGGTTGTTTTGCATCCACCCCACAAACCTTCTCAGGTTCAGGGTTTGTAGCACAGTAGACCCCATAAAGTTGGAAACCGGATTAAGGCCAAATAGTGCTTGAGGATTGAGGCTAGTGGGTTTCCAACTTTTGGGCTTCTTCTGTAAGGTCTCAGGGCATAGGACTCGTGGCCTCATAGAATCCTCCGGGCTCGAACAACACCACGGTTTAGGGTTTAGGGTTAGGGGGTTCAGGGTTTCCCTAAACCCTAAACCCTGAGCGTAACGGTTAGGGTTTACGGCTCACCAGCTTCGGGTCCAAAGTTGATGGTAAGCATGGACGGGTTAAAAACGAGTTCTTGCCAGGATTCGATTCTTCTGTGGTTGAAGAAACCTCTTGAACTCTAGATCGCGATCGCACACCTGCAGGCCCTACTTCTCGACTACTGCCGACTTATATACATACACCCCTGCACCCCACAGCCCCACCGCCTATGCCTGGAGCCTGTGCCGCTCATTCGCTGCTTTACACCCTTGTTGCCTTGTTGCATGGCTGCGGTTCGCACAAGGAACTTACTATTTACACTCGACACCGAAAACTGCTGCTGTACTGCTGAACTTCATTATGTTGCATAGAAATCTACCTTCTTGTCTCAGTAGTCCTGGAGCAACCCTTAAAGGAACCCTAAGCCAATTGAAGGAGCCACTTAAAGGAACCCTACTAATATAGCGGAACCCTAAACCGGTTTACAGGACGTTTAGATTCCTTTAAAAGGAGCGCTTTGGACAGACAGGGAGCTTCAATACATACAAAGGCGGTACCTGGACACGTATAACACCCGCATGTCTGGGTTTAGCGACGTCTTAAGAGTTGAAGGATTGAGGAAAGCAGAAAAAATCACTTCCAGGGATTCTTATGCTGGTGTCTTCAAAAATTCACGTAAAGGAGCAGGTTATTTGGCGTTTCAGGTGAAGCCTGAACCCTCGCACCCCGCCGACTGAGGTGAACCTTCCAACAGATCAGCGCGATCTGCTCTTCAACTTCCACGGCTTGGAGCTGAGTGGTTACGGCGTTAAGGGCTGAGGGTTGTCACCCAAGTCTGCGTGTGTGCTTCTTGTTTCTTTAGACATGTGTATACCCTACTTTCACTACATACTTCTACATACAAGCATCGCATGCAATGTGATACATGTGCTCGTTCCGACCTCCCACATGACGGGTGACCACACTGCAACTCTCAGAGCATAACTCTTTCTCCTGGTACGGTTCATCTGTTTCATACACGCACAAATACGATTGCATCAAAGATCCAAAAACCGTAAACCCTGAACGCCAAACCCTAGGCCCGAAAAGCTTTAAACCGAATCGAAAATCTAGAAGCATTCCCGAAGGGTCCTTGTACTCACATAATGTGTACATTGGCCTTACAGTAGTCCCTATGTCAATATATACATTGGCCTTAAAGTAGTCCCTACATAGGTACTTTGGGGGCCAAAGTATATACTGGTTGGGTACATGGACCTGGGCCCTCATAGATTGATTTAAGGGTCCTTGTCTTCGGCCACGAGCTATGAAGCCGACACTTCTAAATGCCTAACCTTTACATTCACACCACATAAGCTACCTTCTTAAGGACGGTGCTGTAAACAAAAATGGGTTCTTTAGGGTCCAAGTATGTATCAGCTGGAAGCCCTCAAACCGAAGCTCCTTAACTCCCAAAACCCATACATAAACGTCATGGCGCACGGCTCCTAAATCCTATATAAACCTGGATTTCCAGACCTCACGGCGTGGCACACCTAGAAACCCAAATCGGAAGCTGTCTTCCAGGTCGTCATCCTGGGTTTGGGCCAAGCTACTACAAGGCTCGCTCCCATCGTTCGAAGTCCATGTGCCGAGATGCTGACTTTCGGAACACCCAAAGGCTCCATGTACCTTTATAGTAGATACCTATGCCTTAAAGAGGTCCCTATATAGGTACTTTCAGGCCTAAGTATATACTATATGGGTACATGGAGCCTTAGATGGTAGGAGCTGATTCTTCGAGGTCTTTGGGTTAAGAATCTTGGTAGCAAGAGCGCGACATGAGGGGTCCTTTACTTCCTGCGTGCACCAGGATTTTGGATTGCCTTACTGTTACCTAGTAGCTGAGTGGATACACTTTACACTTTTTGGGATCATATTACCCACTATAAAACTAAAAGTCTAAGCTTTTTTGGGGCTTATGAACTCAGCAACTAAGTTAAGGTTGATCCCTCGACCACCCTAAAGCCCTAAACCCTAGCGTTCCGGGATCGACTCTGGCCTCGAGAGGTGCTTCTACTTGGAGGGTCTTTAGGGGAACTAGTAAGTAGGGGCTCCTTTAAAGGGGATTACAAGGGTTCCTTTAAAGGGCTCTATAGGGGTACTGCAGGGTTTAGGGTAGGTAGTAAGTAGACTTATAAGTACCCTAAAAGGGACACTAATTGGGGTTATGGTACTTAGAAGTCCCTAAAATAGCTACTTACTAACTCCCCCGACCCTCCAACTATGCAGTGACTTCAGACCGCAAGCCTATACTCTACTGGTCCAGGGTTCCTTTGTGTGAGGGACGCTGCTGTTTCAGTGAGATCTCCATGGTCTACTCTCACAATATACTTTAGCACTAGACACTAAACCTTTGGCTTAGCTAGTGCGTAGAGTTAGAGTGTGTTGACTCGTTGATCTTGTTTGCGAACCAGGGGGCTTCAAACAAGAGAGTCAAGCCTGTTGCTCTAAAGTTGAGACTTTGGAAGGCTTGGAAACTCAGGATTCCTTGGTTTATTTTTTTATGGAAACAATATGAAAAAATATGGTTTGGAGATATGAAAAAAATATGCCGGAAATATGGTTTCGGGCAGGTTCGTATTGTTTTCATATTCGCTTCCTAATCAATTTAAATAAATGAATATGAAAAATATGAAAACAATATGAAAAAAATACGATTTGCCTCTGGATCTGGGTTTTTGGGCTCGACACGACCAAAGCATATTTTCGGTCATATTTATTTCATTTTTTTTATATATTTTTTCCATATTCCAAAAAGGGAACCCAGCCAGCAACCATATTTCCAGCCATATGTTTTCCATATTTTCCGGCGTATTTTCTCCACATCTTTCCATATTTTTCCATATTTTCCATATTTTTCTATATTTTTCTATATTTTCCATAGTTTTCCATAGTTTCCCATATTTTCCCGTATATTTTTCCATATTTTCCCATACTTTTCCATATTTTCCATATTTTTCTATATTTTTCATTTTTTCCATATTTTCCCATATTTTCCATATTTCCCGTACTTTTTCCATGCTTTTCCATATTTGCCATATTTTTCTATATTTTTTCATATTTTTCATATTTTTCCATATGTTCCCCATATTTTCGCATATTTTTCATATTATTTTCATATTGTTTCATATTGTTTTCATATCCAATTTTCAACCCATATTTTTTTCATATTTGCATTTTATATTTTTTCATATTGTTTTCATAAATAAAATAATATTACATGATGATTTTTTTGCAAGCTTCCAAAGTCTCAACTCTAAAGCGCTGGGTTCGCCGGCTCAGTATCTGGGCACCTTACCTTTTCAGCCCTCCCACATGCTCTGATACTGGCTTTGTGCTGATAGAGTTAGACTTAGTATTGGTAATTGTATTCCCTTATAATCAGCAGGATATGTAGGGACACTGCAACATACACCGAACGGCAGTAGTCCTCAGTGTAACAAACCCCTCGGTCGTGTGAGGCATTGCTCCCAGAAGTTCAAGCCGTGTACGGTTTAAGCCTACACCCTAAACCCAAACCTTGTCAAGGTTCAGAGGTATGGTTGAGGATTATTGCTGAGGGTTTAGTGATCTATCACAGCTTCAAAACTGTGTGACATGACAATGTCCCTGTTGCGTGACACTCATCCTTCATAATAAGATGACTTGAGCTGTTTGGAGTTTAGGGTCGAAGAAAGTACATGACAATCCTATACACCCCTGAGACTCTTCTACGCTACGAAGCTACTCTCCTTAAGTCAAGCACCTGATTTTTGAATCCTTCGGATCCTTAGGGGTAAGCATAAAGCTCCAACATTAAAGTAAAGTACGCTACACGGTCGGGCATGTCGGAAGATAGATGCTTCATCTGCAAGCCTGATTTCACAAGGCGGAGGGGGGCGTAGGGAGCTTGATAAGGCATATGCTTACTTTGATATAAGGAAGTAGAGTCCCCTAGCCCCCTCCCCCTTACCTCCCCAAGTGTCCCTATGATGATTCTTGCGCAGAGGACAATGTGGTTCGCGGCAAGATCATTGATACCTTCACAGGACCTCCGGTCGTATTCTGAGTGACGAAATGGATACCGGGGGTGAAGTTCTCCGAATGCAGTTGATAAGGATGACATCGGGAAGCCACTTCTTGCATTCGCACACGCACTCTCATGAGGTGTTAGTCTTTGCATTCCCGTCGGTTTCGGGTCAGCCCAACAGCCTTGTACACTAGATGATGCTTGCCGTTCCCGGGCCGCAACACATGGGAGCGTTTCGATGTATTCCCACGGCACATTCGCGTAGCCGATGCTCAAAGTCCTGCTCAAGGTCTGAAGGGGCCAGACCGCCAACGCAATATCCTCAAACCCTTTGTGCTAGCATGAGCAGAGTACATGCCCCTCATGAGTCTGTCTCAGAATGTTTCTCCTGCACACTTGTTTGTTTCAAGTTTTCGGCTTGGATATAGCGTCCTAGAGGCTTCTGGATTCAGCTGCAACGGTCCCTACCTTAACGACGAGATGAACCCTAAAAGGGTTTAAGGTTCATATACCATATAGGGATTCATAGTATATGGGTAAAGAGCCCCTACTTTTAAGGGTCATTTGGTCCTTCAGGCAACCCCTGAACCCTAAACCCTAAAAGCTGGAGGGGATCGAGTTTAGGCTTTGGGGTCTTAAGTTTTGGGTCGAGGTCCACTTCGTAGGCTTGCTGTTTGTATGAGGGCAGGATCCCCAATTTACGTGGGGTTTCAAGTCTTGGGGTTTTGAGGCATCGAGTCCTTCAGCTAAACTTCCTACTGTTTGTCGCTTAGACGCTTCTGGACGGTGTTGCGCAGATGATCTAACCTGTTGCCTTCGGCTGGGACGCTTCTGGACGGTGTTTCGCAGATGTTCATTGTGCTCCACAGCCCGCATTTTTGTCGCAGTAGTGGTGCTGCGAAAAGACTTCACACATGGATGCTCTTGGCGAAAATTCCATTAGGGCGCAGGTCTACCGAAACCCAGTCTTTGGCATAGAGTACAGTATAGGCCCTCCCCCCACCCCTTTCGAACCCTTATGGATCCCCGTTACGGAACCGTATCACATTATGAGTTTTCTGATGGTGTGGCGAGGAGTCCACGGCGTAAGCGTCGGCGGCTTTGTGGAGGGCTACTTTGAGATCATGGGTGCGGCTGCTCAGATCCAGGGTTCAGGGTTGAGGTTTAGGGTATAGGGTTTAAGTTTTAAGGTTTAGAGTTTAGGGTTTATAGGGTTTAGGGTGCGGCTGCTCAGGTTTTTGTCCGGGGTGGCTTCTCTGGGTATGCAGTTGGAGGTGTAGAATGCAGTGCTTTTCAGGTTTAATAAGTGGAGTGTAGAGAGGAAGAGGATTCTTACACAAGAACAGAACATAGCATGTCAGGGTCTGGCCGTTGAGAGAACTACCGTGACCTCAAGGGATGGTGGGGTTTTCCAAAGTAGAGCTAGGAGCATTCTTCTTTTGCCCTTGGCTTCCATTAAAGGTAGACCCCTGCCCCACACAAACCCCGAACCTGAAAACCATCTAGGTTTAGGGTTTAGGATGAGCCGTAAACCTGGAGCCCGATTCTACGGAATGTAAATCCTAAATCCTAAACCCTCCCTAAACCCTAAACCCTCTCCTAAATCCCTAAACCCTAAACCCTAAACCTAGCCTTGCAAAAGAAGAAGCACAGGTGCCTCGCATTTCTGCTTGGTTCCCATGGGCACGTCTTCGTGGACGAACCATCTCTACGAGTTCCTTAGCAGATTATATCAAAGTTCCCGTTTTACCTTACTTATGTTTTATTGATGTCTACTCTACTATATTGTCTTGTCTTACTTTATAGTATAAATTACACCGTATTCAGTTATCTCTTCTTAGCTTCCAGTATAAGTTTGGGATTAAGGCGGTTAAGAGTCGACAGAGCCTGGTTTAGTGGGCCAGACACCAAAGACTACATAGGGTATACTGAGGTACTGGGTACAAGACCTAAATCGTCCCGACTAAACTAAGGGGTTTAGGGGTGTCTGGGACGGAGGGCTCCCACCATCTTTCGACGTTTCGGACTTTTGTGGTTAAGGGTATAGAAAAGAGTTGTCGTTCAATTGGTGCCTTTTTGTGTGTTAGGGATTTGGGGCTTAGAGACACGGCTCTGCTCGGACATAAGGGTTTGGCTTCCGCTTGTTCAAGTTTGGGTCAGGCATGGGTTTGTCGTGTTCTTTGACAAGCCCGAAGATAGGAAGTCCCTCAATGCTCCTCCAACCCCAACCCCAAACCTAAGCCACACCCCGGCTCTGAAACGGAACCCCTAAACCCCTAAACCCAGCTTGTACGAGTCCAGGTCCTTCTTCGCTGGGTGCATCCCGGTGATTCTGAGTCATCCGGCCACGGCAATGGTTAGACGTTAACTTCAAACAAAGGGTGCAGGATTTGACAGTTTATGGCTTTGCAGTTTAGGGTTATGGTGCTTGTTGAAGCGACAAGTTACCAAGAGGCTCCAAAGTAGTTCCTTTGTTCCTTTTGTGGTTCATATATCCAATCCCACAAGGTAATCTCCAAACGGAACTACAATGGCGCCTGTGGGTATAGTGTGGTTACCTTATTATGGGCTTCAAAATATGAACCCCAAAAAGGAACTGCTATGGAGCCCATCGGTATAGCAGCAGACTCGGCGCAGCTTCCGGTCGGTTTGAGGATTTCTGCAATCCGACGTCCCGACTTGGCACCTGCTAGGCCGAGAAGCCTAAGGCCGTGAATTCGTGAACAGAAACACACCCTAAAACTCTAAACTTCTAAACCCTTAAACCCTAAAGCCCGAAACCTCTAAACCTTGAACTCCTAAACGCCAAAATCCCGCTTCTGAACCTGAAGACCTGAAGACCATATTATATATGGCGTTTGGGTCAATTGGAGCCCTAGGGCTCACGGTTGAGGCTGTAGAGTTCAGACCTGCGTTGTGCAGATGCCTTAGGTGATGATTTCGGTGTGCCATTTGATGGCGACATTCGCTGGGAAGACTTCTCCATCAAGCGCCTCGTCGCAAGCAGCATTCAACTGTCGAAATCGGTGACGCTGCTATCTCCAGCACCTTGAACCTCCGTGTTTGTTTGTTTAACATGGCAATTCACCTTCGGTCATGCACATCTGGTAGTTCGAGATGTAAGTCCAAACCATGTTGTTGCTTCGGTCCTATGCGTTGCTGTGTCAGCATGTACCCACTATGGTTGATGGACAAAATCCTGCATTACCCATTATAAGTAATATACCATAGTTCCCACAGTTTAGAGTCCTTAGGGTTATAGGGCTCTGTTAAAGGGCCGTTTGGGGGGGGGGGGGGGCCTGGTACTCTCACGGATACAAGTCCTTTCCCCGAGCAGTAGGCTTCAGGAATCAGGGATTGGTCACTGGGACATAGGAACCTTGGTGCACATGAGAGTTTCCGAAAATAGGGGACCCTAATCTTGAGTGTTTTTAAAAGGCCGGTGGCATTAGGGCAAAACATAGACCCTCAATATCCCAAATATTCTTTCACATAATTGAAACATTCTTTTAAATATTTCAAATATTCTTTCAAATACTCGAAATTTTCTTTTAAATATTTCAAATTTTCTTTTGAATAATTGAAATAGTCTTTAAAATATTTCAAATATTCTTGAAAATATTTGAAATATTCCTTTGCATATTTCAAATATTCGTTTAACTATTTCAATTATTCTTGCATGTAAATACTTGAAATTTCTTTCAAAGACTTGAAATAACTTCAAAAAATATTCTGAATATTCTTGTGCTCTCCACGAAGACAAACAATTTCTTGTGTCATATTTCTACGCTATCTACTAGTAGTTATTCTTCGAATAAGCAGAACTGTATTTCCACAAGTGTTCTGAGAATTCGAAACCCGTATTTCTCATATTATTGAACTTGAATTGAGTATGATGCAACTTCGGCAATGTTCTCTCAGTTTGGTGGCTCAAGTCTGAAGTCGCTGCTCCACCTTTTGCGGTAAACACTGTAAGCTGGAAAGTCTCAAAAGTGGCAGGTTCAAGCTTAACCCTGGCTGAAGCCCAAACTGTTTGGCCCGACAGCGACTAAAAGCTGAGTTCCCAACTGACTTAACGGTGTCCCATCCTGCTTCAAGCCTTGGGCTACAAGCCTTCACCCACCAAGAGATCGTTCCACCAAGGCTTGGGTCAGGCTCCTACGGTCGTGCGCTCACGCGCTTCACTCCACCCCAAGGGGCAAGTCCAAGGCGTTAACCGCCGTCTCCAAGTTTTCACTGGAGGCTTCCTACTCCTACACGACCCCATGCTGGAGCAGTCAACCAAAACCCGGACCCTGTCTTCTTTCTGCAAAGTTTGAAATTAAGTGTAAGGCTGTATAGGGTTGATTGGGTGGAGGGGATGCAAGGGGAGCAACGAAAGGGCAGGGTTTAAGGTTTAGGGTGGGTATCGGGTGGGTATAGGGTTTATGGTTGAAAGCTAGTTGTTTTTTCCAAGCGTGCGCCACACCTCTGCGCAGTAGCTCTCGCCATTTTTGTTCCAAGGGGGCGGGCCCCCCCTGCGGTAGCTCTCGCCATTTCTTGTCCACCAAGGCCCCTTGCTAGCTCTCGCCATTTTTTCCCCCCTGCGCCAGTTTTTTTCCAAGGGGCTCTCTGGTAGCTCTCGCCCGGTAGGTCTCGCACGGGGGGGGCCCTGCGGTAGCTCTCGCCATTTTTTTTCCAGGGGCGGGCCCCCCCTCCGGTAGCTCTCGCAGGGGGGGGGCCCTGCGGTAGCTCTCGCCATTTTTTTTCTCCAAGGGGGGCGCCCCCCCTACACTAGCTCTCCCCATTTTTTTCCAGGGGGCGAGCCCCCACTGCGAAACTTTCGACGTTTTTTTCCATGGGGGTGGGTGCCCCTTGCGGTAGCTCTCCAATTTCTTTTCCAAGGGGTGGGCTTCCTTGCGGTAGCTCTCGCAATTGTTTTTTCCAAGCGGGGGGTTTCTTGTGGGGTAGCTCTCGCAATTTTGTTTTCAAGCCCCCCCCCCCCCGCGGTAGCTCTCGCCAGTTTTTTTTCCAAGGGGATGGGCCCTTCCGTGGTAGCTCTCACATTGTCTATCAGGTTTGAAAATATCTCAAGCAAGTTTCGAAAAGTTCAACAAAATCTCTGCTTAAAAACCTGGTTTCTCTACACTTAACTTAACTCGACTCCTTGGTTTCTGTTGAACAATAATAAACAATATATGGAATATTTAAAACAATATTTCAGACAATGTTCGAAATATTTGAAAGATTTGTTCAAACAATTTTCGAAAAAAGTTAAGTAGAGAAGAGTAGAGAAACCATGTTTTTAAGTAGAGAAATATTGTTTTGTTTTTTTTGAATATTGTTTGAAATATTTCTACAAAAGTTTGGAATATTTCTGAATATTTTTAGAATATTTCAAACAACGTTAAAAATATTTAGCCATATCTTTTTTTAAGAACATTCTAAACCCCCCATTTCAAAATATTACATCGTCCCTCTCGCTCTCTCTGTCTCTCTCTCTCTCTCTCTTTCTCTCCTTCTCTCTTTGTTTTTTTTTCTCTCTCTCTCTCTCTCTCTCCCCCTTCCCTCCCTCCCTCCCTCAGCCAAGGTCGCAACACCGAGCACACAGCACAGCCAGGCAACCAGCACTGGGTTTCTGCAACCAGCGGCCACTTTGTGCTGCTCTTCCACGTACCCTGGCCTGCGGCCGCAGCTTGCCCTATGCATCCGCTACGTGGCCTATTGCTGCATCCAGCTGCGCCGAAGTCAGGCACGTGATACTCGCGCCTATAAGTCGCCGGCCAGTCGCTGTCGCTGAGCCCAGCACTCCTCTTCCGAGAACTCACCCAAAGCGAGCTCTTGCCTGCACGGACTGAAAGCACATGTGTTCAAAGGCACATCCCAAGCCCGCATACCTTGACAATTTTCGGCCTTAAGGCCCTTAGAGCCTAGACCCTTGCACCCTTAAGCCCTAAGGCTTAGGCCCTAGACCCTAAACCCTAAACCCAAAGACCCTACTAAACCCTGAACCCTTAAACCCCTAAACCCTTCAACCCTAAACCTTAACTTATACCCTAAACCCTAAACCGGGAAATCGTAAACTACGCAAGCATCAAGCTAGGCAGCTAGGCCACAAGAGAGTAGACTCAACAGATTCAACAGTGTAGCATTCAACAATGTGTAGAACGATGGTTCGGAGACCCGACCTACGTGTTGGCGTTCGACTTATGCCCATTACCATTATGCCAAGTGGCTTTAGCCTCTGGGGTCCAGACTTTCCACTGGCCTTTGCCACAGATTCGAGGTCCGGCCGTCCTGGTGTCTGTTGGAAGCAGATGCTTCTTCCCAAAGCATTGCAAGTCTGTGCCTGCAACTCAAAGCTGGCCAAATTGCGCTGCACCTTGCGTGGGCGCTGGCCAAAGGCGCGATTTCTCTCCTGTTGAGCCCGAAACGCCCCTCGGGGGTTTCCTTGTCCTGGACCCTGGCCACCTGCCGCTGCCGGTTGGCTTGGCTGGTTTTGCTGAACTGCCATGGCGGCGAGGCGTATGAGCTCCATGGTTTGTGGGCCTGGTCGCACTGCTATCGAGTGCGACGGGGAACTCGAGAAACCTATACAAGTGTCTATTGTGTATTGCCCGTTAGCCGGTTGCAACCTATAATGGTAGCTATCTGGTCACACACACACACGTCCCAAAAACTGCTTCTCGCATGGCCATGATGCACGACTTCGGAGCAAACAACAACATTGTAACAACATGCACTAAGTTTGATAGGACATGTTCAGCTTGAATACTATGGTTCAACAAGTTCAAAGAAATATTTAAAAACACACAAAATACTTCAGCCATTTCAAGGAAAGATCACGCAACATATTTCGCCAATTTCACAGAAGTAATTGAAAAAAATAATGAATATTTCAAATATTTCAAACATTTGAAAGAATATTTCAATCATTTAAAAGAGTGTTCCAAACATTTAAAAGAATACTTCAATTATTTAAAAGAATATTTCAAAAACTTAAAAGAATATTTAAATATTATGTCCCGGATTATAGTGAGGTGCCCCACCGGCCTTTCTAAAAACACTCAACCCTAATCTACTACCCTAAATAGTAGGATCCTTATTATAAGGCCCCCAAAATACGGTACCCCTAATTTTCGGAAACTCCCACATGTATTCATACACACATGCATGCATACGCATACGCATACGCACACACACACACATACACATACACTTACACTTACACATACACATACACATACCAACACCTACACACATACACACGAGCACCCCCACACACAGGGATACAGATGGGCACATGCAAGCATCCATACATCCGTCCATCCATCCTTCCTTCCCTCCTTCCTTGCTTGCATCCTTGCTTGCTTTTACATCTGTACCTGCATAGTTATATTGTCTACATCTCTATGTCTATATCTATAAGTCAGCATCGTTTGCTCTGTCCATCTCTTTCCGTGTGTTTGTGTGTATGTCGGCGCAGGTATGATTAGGATGTACGGCTGCTTTAGGCGACAAGTTTGTGAGACTCGACGATGCTCGCCGTTGTCGCCGCTATCGTTTGCATCCTCATGTACTACTCATTTACTACCCACTACCCACCTTCCCCTGCTCATCCTCTCGCTCCGTGCCATCAACATCAGCAGCATCATCATCATCATGGTTATCCTGATTGCTTTTGCCCCACAAGTTTGCACTATACCCTTGGTCGCTACATGCATACGTTCATAAAGAAAACCATAAGTAAGCAGATACAAAGCACATTGATTACTGTATATATGTATATATGTATATATGTATGTATATGCATGTAGAAAACACGGGCAGATGAATACCGCATCTTGGTCATGAGCGAAGTCCTGGATTACCTGGCTTCTGGATATGTGTTATAAGCCTTGTTGCAGGTAATGCCAGCTTGGTCATCAGTCTCCGTGTTCAAAGGACACAAGCATGTTGTCCTGGGGTGAGGATAGTTGTAATTTCAGACACTTCGGTCAGCCGCTTGTTTGTAAACCATAAACCCTAACCACAATCCCTAAACCCTAAAACCCCAAACTCTAAATCCCTAAACCCTAAAACCCTAAACCCTAAACCCATGAATTAGCGCCTTCAACGCCAATTCTTGCAGGTGGCCCATGGCCGACGTAGATATGGACTTGCTCCTGCCCTGCACAAGCCTCCGGGTTCCATGTTCCTGGGTGGGTACCTTTAAAGGGATCCTGTAAAGGGTTACTATGAGGGTACTACGAGGGTTCCTTTAATGTTCCTTGAAAGGGTTCCTTTCAACGCTCTGCGGGGGTCTTCTCGGGTTGTATAGGGTTGTATATACCAAAGGGCCCAAGTAGTAGTATAGCACATTTTTATGTGTATATATGTATATATATATAGACATACATACTTTTTTTTGGGGGGCGGACCCACATATCTACTAAGTGCCTACTTTATGTGTACTTGGATTCTTTGGGTATGGTTGAGGGCTTAACTAGGTTAGGGCTCACAGGCCACACCCGTGCGAACTAGTGGCCATGGCCTGCATATATATATATATATATATATATATATATATGTAATTATATATATATATATATGTATTTTCATATATGTATATATATATACACACAAAAGTCCGTCTGCAACAAGCTATGGCCCAATCTTTGGAACCCTGAGCTCTAGACGTAAACCCATCGTAGGGCTTTTCGAATCGTTCTCGGGTCGAACACTGTTTCCGGGCTTTCACTAGGACCCAGAGTAGGCCCTTATTCCCTTTTTTTGAGGGTTCGGGTTCCCTTATCAGCCCCTTTATACCAAAAAAAGGCACCCTTTTTATCCCTAGGTTACTCTTGGGTCTAGTTCAGGAGTGGTGTTCTTCTGCTCACCGTCTTTAGTGCTCGCAAGATCTTGGGGGACTTCGGGGGTGGTTCCAGCGCTCATAGGGGGTCTACATTGAATAAGTGGCTACGGATACAACTTTGTTTATGGGCTCAGAGTCTTACAGTTTAGAGTTCTAGGTTATGGGCTACAATCTCGAATCAAAGCTGGAACAGCAACCCATCAAGACCCCGAGCCCTCTGGCCCTCTGGTAGCCCACAGCCTGAAAGCAGATAAGGGCTGGGCAACCTGCCCTACACCCTTAAGCCCCAATCCTCAAACCCCTAAACCTTAAAGCTCTAAACCCAAGCCCTAACCCTAAGGGTCCATGTACTCATATACCATATACTTGGGTCCCAAAGTACTTCAATAGGGACTACATTGAGGCCGATGTAGATACTATATAAGTGCATGGGCCCTTAGGGCAAGGGATCTATAAGGGATCCTTAAAGGTTCCTTGAAGGGATCTATAGGGTTTGGGTGTTTAGGGTTTAGGGTCAAACACCCAAACAGTAAGGTTTCGGGTCCCAAACATGCTCTTAGGGTAGAGTAGAAGCCAGAAAGTTGGAATATCATTATCGTAACCCCTTTAAGGTAAATTATAGGGGATCCTACCATGAAACCATATTCCAACTTTCTGGAGTTCCCTTTAAGCTCAGGTACTACCACTTGCTGTCAATTCCCAGCGGCACGCTTCGGCGGTCTGCTCCTCAGGGCAAGTAGCCTCGAACCCAAACGATGAGCCCGAAACTACCCTAGGGCTCCATAGTAGTTCCTTTTGGGGGTTCATATTTAGAATCCTATAAGGTAATCCAAAAAAGGGGAACTACTATGGAGCCTTTGGGTAAAACAATTCCGTAAAGGCCAACTGAAGCACTGAAGTCTGGGTCTGAGGCAACCTACAGTCAAATGTCGCAGGCATTTGTTCTGGACTAGTGTGTTGAGGACGTGTTTGTGGCCGAAATCCAGGTTATGGGTGCAGTGACACCGGATAAAGCTAGATCCTGGATCCGGCTGCTACCGCAAGCTTTGGGAACGCTAACCCTAAAATCCCGAACCCCAAACATCGTGAACTCGAGTCTGTAAACCACACAGCAAACCCTAAGCGTGAAACCTTAACCTAAAGGCTCCATGCCTCTAAACCGTCAGCCAGTAGCGACGACAGAGCTGCAGAACATTTGAAGCTCCAGGCCTCGCACTAATACGGCACATTTCAGAGTTTTTAGGATTGGTAACTTCTTGGGGCTTGGATTTACAAGGGTTTAGGCTTTAATTAGGCTTTTAGGTGTTTTAGGGTTTAGGGTTTGGGGGTTCGGGAGGAAGAGGGCGGAGGATGTGCAGGCGAAGTCGACATCGGGGTTGGGGGGGGTTGGAAAGTTAATTAGGACCTCAGTCTCTGCCTTAAGATGGTTATTGGACTTTAGGGTTTTGATTTTGAGGGTTTAGAGGTTATGGCTTGGAGTTTAGCATTGTGTGGCTTATGGCTTATACTGCTTAGTTGCGTGTCCATAGCACGGGATGTGGGGATCTTTGTTTCTGCATAGGGCTCACGGCTTACACTCAAGGCTTACACAGGACGGACTGGGTTGGCGGATGTTTTCTCAGAGGTATCTAATCATTCACAACGTTGTGGGTGGGGGGGGGGGGGGTGTGTGGGGCTTGGAAGCGCGCAATGCTGTTGAGTGTTTAGGTTTTGGGCTTGAGGTTTGTGTGCAAACGCATGTGCATCTTGAATGAATCAATGAAGGGGACTTGCAACCACTGACCCACGAACCCTCACTCAAAGCCATCAAGTTCAAGAGCCGGAATAGGATGTAGAGCTTCGGGTTAAGAGTCCTCTGAAACAGGAAAACCATAGCAACCTCATAGTTGCATGGACACGAATAGGTAAGTTTGCCAGGATGAAGGCAGCAGTGGATGCGCACGCCTGCTGGTTCGACTACCATCAGGTCCTCGTGCCTTTGACCAAGCTATCTTCAACCATAGGACCCAACACCTCGGTATTTGTTTTTAGGGAGTGTTTTAGTTTCTGATTGGGGCGGGGGGGTTATGTGATCATTTGGCAGTTGGATCCTTGGGCCTAGAGCTCCCAAGCCTCAAATCATCCCAAATCCCAAACAACAACCTTCAACACTTAGCTAAGTGCTTCAGAACCTCGGTTCAACAGTGATACCTTTTGCCCTTTGGGACTAGAGTCTAGGGATACTCATTGTTGAGGGGGCACTGGGGAACTTTGGAAATCCAAAGCATCAGCACCTTAAGACCCTCAAAGTGTTGAAGCTTTGAAACCTTAAACCCCAAAAAGTCAACTTCGTGCATGCTGTGCTTGATGTCAACCTGAGTAGTCGGACTACAATAAGGATGCCAATACCAAGGCGCTTTTTCGTCAGGGTGTTACATGATTCGTCATTAGCTTTGGATTGAATGTTGCGGGGCAGTAGATCTTGCATTTTAAGTACCCCGCACGGCTCAGGATTGAGTCTACAACCCGACCTGCAAGCAAATCGCTACAGCATAAGCTCGAGTCTATAGTTTCCACCCTCTAAACCTGCCCATAATCATAGGCCCCAAGCCCTTAAATTGCCCCTAAAACCACAAGCCCGGGAGTCCCCCAATGCTAGACCCCCAACACCATAAGCCCTTAATCCTGTGACCTTAAGGATGCCAATACCTTATAAAACCACATACTCCCAAACAATATCACCTACAGCACTACGTTGTTCGTTGGATTTTAGATAAACCCTGCATGTAAGCGATCCGAGCCAAGGAGAAAGAAGGTCAAAAGTGCCGCTTCCGCTGCAGCCATGGATTTGCTTAGGGTTCAGGTGGCGTAGGCTTTTCTGATTTTGATGTCGGTGTTTATGGCTTTTCTAGACTTTGGGTGAGGGTAGGTTGTGCCTATAGTCTCCATTGTAGTTCCTTTGGGGGTTTACCTTATAGGATCCTTAATATATAACTGATTAAACCAAAAAAGGAACTACAATGGAGACTATAGGACCCTAAACCCTAAACCCTAAACCCGGTGTTACTTTGAGAGACACCCTCAGACCCTCGGCCCCCATGAGCCCTGCGTCCCCAAACCCCTGCAGGCCCTACAAACCCCATGCCAGACCACTATATGGTTGATGATATAAATCCCTAGGGTTCCTTTAAAGGGGATCTATTAAGGGTACCTTTAAGGGGGTTCCTTTAAGGGATCTATAGGGTTTAGGGTTGATGATATAAATGCTGCATTACCTTAATGACCCTAGACTATGGGAATTATCGTATATTCCGTACTATGGGTAATGCAGGTTTGAGATCATCAACCGTAGTGCCCAAATAGTAGGGATTGAATTGCCAAAAAATGTTCAGTGCGTTAGCCCTGAGGGCAGGGTCCATGTATATACCTTGGCCTCAGAGTAACTAATCCCTAAGTAGGGCCCAGAGCGTGAAGCATATATTAGCGGGCACATGGACCCTTTCAAAAACTTGCGGGACCCTTTAAAAGGAATTGGGGAATCCTCGGCTCTTAAACTTAGGTTCCCCCCTAGCCTGAAGCTAAACCTCGAACCCTTACAGGACCACACCCTAACCCCTAATCCCTCAAATAACTATACCCTATACTCTAAACCTAGAGATCCCTAACCCCCTACATCCTCAAAGGACTACACCTTATACGGGCCCTATCACCTAAGCCCTGAATACGACTATGAGAACCCTAAGCTCTGAAACTGAGGTTCCCCGCAAAGCTAAACCCTAAACCCTTAAAGAACTATACACCCTAAACCCGAAACTCCTCAAACCGAGGTTCCGCCTCAAGCTAAACCCTAAACCCTTCCAAGACTACACCCTAAACCCTAACTGTGACCAATAAAACCCTAAACTCTGAAACCGAGGTTCCCCCCAAAGCTAAACCCTAAACCCTTCAAGAACTATACATATATATATATATATATATACACCCTAAACTCGAAACTCCTCAAACCGAGGTTCCCCCTACTACGGCCTCCTTCGAAGCCTCGAACGCCGGCGCCTGGCCTGGGCGCGGCTGCCAGGGCCAAGGAACCTCTGGCACCCTCCGAAGCGAGAGGAACAAAAAGGGACGCCTACTTAGAGGATCATGGGACTTAGTAAGTGTAGGGTTCCTTTAAAGGGCTCCTTTAAAGGGGATCTATAGGGGTTTCCTTAAAGGGATCTATAGGGGTTTAGGGTTTAGGGTCTACTTAGAGGATCATGGGACTTAGTAAGTAGGTTATAACTGGGGTTATAAGTCCCCTAAGTGGGGTTATCCTAATTATATCCTACTTATAACCCTACTTACTAAGTCCCAGGATTCTTTAAGTACTATGGGACCAATACCCTAAGGGTCCCTAATGGCCCTTCACAGTGGGCATTTGGTAGGTGTTTACTTGGAACCATCCGAAGCGAGAGGAAGAAAAGGGACGCCTACAGGGAAACCCAGAAAGTCTGAACATGGATTAGGGTTTAGGGTTTAGGGTTTAGGGTTTAGGGTTTAGGGATTAGTGCCAGGATCCCTTGTACTTGACCTTCAGGGAACCAGGACAATGATGTTCCAACTTTTTGGCATCTACTGTAATATAATAGGACCCATACTGTTCTGGGGTTCCTTTGTAATGAGGGCTTCTGTAAGGGCTCTTGTAAGGAGGTAGTATAGGGGTCTTGATAGGACCAATACAATTTCGGGCGTCCCTTTTGATAACAATAGTATAATCGGCCCCAAAACCTTATTCTAATTACTAAGGAAATTAGGTTTTAAATTCCAGGACTCCCCCCTGGGCCCTTTCATAGAGCCCTAGTGGCCCTTCACAGTGGGTATTTGGTATGAGTTTACTTGGAACCATCCGAAGCGAGAGGAACAAAAAGGACACTTCCCCCAAGGGGTCCAAGCAGGTACTTTGCGTTGATATTTGAGCCGCAAAATAAGTACGTACTATACTATTACTTGGAACATCCGAATCCAGAGGTACCAAAGGGGGGTTCCTTATTATGCTTATGGTATTATTGACCCCCAAACCCTACTCTGATTATTGAGGCTCCTATATCACATAACTGGGTGGTTGTGAAAATCAGGGTCCCTTTTGGGGGCCCTATGATAATACGGCATCTCTTATTAAGGGTACCCAAAAAGGGACCGTAGTTTAACAACTACCCAACTGAAGACTTGCATCCTCTACAGTCTATATGCTCTGGCAAAGGCAACTAGGACCCAGAGTAGGCCCATAGTCCCTTTTTAAGGGTTTAGGTTCCCTTTATTAAAACCCACTTTAATCCAAGAAGGGCACCCTTTTTATTCCTAGGTTATTCTTAGGTCTAGGCAACCTAGCTTGGAGAACTATTGTTCCTCTCTATTTCAGCGCAGTATATGTCTTGCTATTTCGGCGCCCTGTGTCTTCGTCTGTAAAGCCTTTTGTAGATCCCTACATTTTCCTCGTTCTCATTGTGAGAAACCTACATCACCCAGAGCTTTCGGCTGAGGCTGAAACTTCACATGGCACCTGGAGTCGCGGGGCCCCAAGCCCTCTCGCATTCTTCCGGGGATCAGGTCTGGGCTATCGAGTGATTAGAAGAACGCTTCAGGGATGCAGCGGCAGAGTCTAGTATTTCGGGTTCACGGATTTCAGACTAAACATTCAGGGCTTATAGTGTGAAGGCCGTTGAAATGCTTCGTGGGTTGTCCTGATAGACCAGGATTCGGGTCTTTGGCGGCTGGGTGAGGCCGTGTCCATCGGTTTGCACCACTTACCTGCGCAGTTCGTCTCCACACTGACTACCGACCTACCGACCTACCTACCAGCCTACCTACCCATCTGCTTCTGTTTTCTGTCTGCTACTCAAACAAGGCAGCGCCGCCAATACGGGTCATCAAAGAAGACCCTAAAAGCCCGTATAGCAGCCCTTATGGACCCCTTTAAAGGAACCCTGTTCTCATTATTAAGGCCCTATATTAGCCAAATCTGTAAAATTGGTGGGGCTCTTGGGCTCTCCTCATCGATCCAGTTTCCTTTCCTTTCCGTAACAGTAGGATCCCAGACTTTCACAAATCCCTTGGTTTAAGGAGTATACCTTAAAGAATGGTAGGACCCACCAAAAAATACTTGAGGTATATTCCTGACCCAAGAGATATTGGAAGGTTGGGTTCTCCAAGAAAACTTCCAAAGCAGGGTAAAGCTCGGATCTTTTCGGGGGCGGCAAGATTTCACGGCATTCTCCAGAGGACCTCAAACCCTAAACTCTGAACCCCTAAACCCCCTAAACCCTAAGCCATAAAATCCCAAACCCTGAACCCCTAACCCTGCACCCTGGTTTCCGAGGCCTTACCGCGCCCTCTTTGCTAGACCCTACCTTTTCGGGGTATGGCCCCTCATAGAGGTATTAGGCATTTTGCATACATAAGAGGGTAGGTTCTAGGGAACTGCCCTCAGACTCCATGTTTTCAAGCAGTACCTGCATCAGAGGTCGAACATCCAGGATGCCCCGAATTCGTTTATCTAACCTTAAACCCTAAGCCGTGGCATCCAACACATCTGCTGCACGATCTGCAGAGAACATGCAAGTTTTCGGGTGACAGTGGCTTAAACCAAAGCTTTACGAACTCCATGCCTTCAGGGACCTTTTCATCTTGATACTACAGGGATCGAGAAGCTTTGCAGTGCTTAGCAGGCACACTGCTTCACTCTCCGCAAGCACTGATCTCTAAGACCACCCCCTAAACCCTAAAACCTGAACCCTAAAACCCACACCCTAAACCCTAAAACCTAAACCCTAAAACCTAAACCCTAAACCCTAAACCCTCGGTCAGAACAGCAACCCCGAGGCACTGACGCGAAGTGGCCCGGAGCTTGGTTGCCGGAAGTCCCCTAAAGCTTAAACCTTGCCAACCCTCTAAACCCTACAAGCCCTACTTAATGAAGCCCCAAACTCAACTCTTGCTGTGGTCCTTGACATATCTGAGGTCGGGGCTACGATGCTTAGTCTGCCCGGTTTTTAGGGCTTCCATAACGCCTATACAAAATTGGCTTAGGCCCGCGAGCGCGGATAATGGACCAAATACGATACTGGTACCCAGACCTTCCAATGTCCAGTAATTGTTGAACAAGCCCGTAAATTCGATTAGGCATCCTACTACCCATAGGGTCATACCCTACCCCTTTTTTGAGGCACCTACTTTTCTATATAAGAGAACCTAACCACAAAACTAGGTACCCTAAAAAAGGGGTAGGGTATGACACTCCAGGTACTAGGATGCCCAGTACTACCCTTATTCCCTTTTTGTAGTCCTAGGTTCCTTATTAAGGTACCCACTACCCAAAAAGGAGCCCGTTTTGTTCCTAGGTTACTGGGCATCCTAGACTTTGGCTTAGGGTATATTCCTGGAAGGTCTGGGTGGAGGGGCCCTGAGGCTTCGGGTTTGGCATACAGGACCTGGCAAGCTCAGAAATGTCCAAGAGCTTAGATCTTGCGGAATCAAGATCTGCATAATCGGTAAGAGTCCTTCTATTAGTCCATACGAGCAGTTTTTCCTTGTAGTTCCGACATAGTCATGCTACACAGCTTACCCTGAAACCCTACTGCTTCAGAGGACAAGGAATTTAGGGGAGCGGTTGAGGATTTCGTGTGTTTTGCCTTTAGGCATTGGGTGTAAAGGGTTCTGGGTGCCGGGCTTAAATTAGCTACAAGATACACCTGCACTAGCCAGTGTAACAGCTCAGACAGAGCAGGCTCGTGAACCTGATCTTCAAGGTACCTCCGATAATTTCACATGCAGTTCCTTCTTGTAGGCTAGCTTTGTTCTGTTGCAAGGCCCTCACCATAAACTTAATGGGTTGTCTACGCGATTTGCTACAATTCAGGTCTAGAGGTAAACCTAGACCCCCCAACTACCCTTTGTTGTAGCCCCTCATTACCTCTTAATGAGAAATGTCGGAGCCCTTTAAAGGGTACTTGGGGGGGTCCTGGAATGCATGTGACCTCAACAACATACTGTAAGCCCGTGAAGCTCAAGCCTTGAAAAGACACAGGGAGTGCCCTGAAACCTAAGGTTTACCTGGCCCATAGGAACTTAGGGTTCCCTCATATGGTTTCTTTATATAAGTCTTGAAAAAGGTAGGTTTTTTGGGGTTAAGGTAGGGTTTAGGGTTTAGGGCCTGGAGTTCTTGTTGAAGAAAGCAGTATAGGGATCTACAAGAACCTAGAGAACTTATATGATTTCCTCCCTATGAGAGGCAACTTCAGTTCTGTTCCTCCACAGCAAATTGGTAAAGCTGCCAGCGGTTTAGGGCTTCTAGGACCTACAGTAGGCCCGTATTCCCTTTTTTAGGGTTCAGGTTCCCTTATAGGCCCCTCTAAACCAAAAGGGCACCCTTTTTATTCCTAGGTTACTCTTGGGTCTAGGCTTGGGTAGATTGCCAGTCCCTGTCCCTGGACCCAAACACGAACCCTCAGCCCTCCCGCGACGCTTCCACTCCAGAGGTCCTCAAAAGCAGGCGATCGGGAGGCAACTTAGGGCTCAGCTCGAGGTTGTGTGGCCCAAAGTTTCCTGAAACTTCATGTGACGGGATGTGGTCTAAGGGTTGAGGGTTTCAGGATCTATAAAGTTGGAAGGGTTTCATAAAGCTGTGGGGCATTCGTGACTTTAAATTCCACTTCTTAGCCTGCGCCACTCACTTCCGCCACTCTTGACCTAGCATCCCGAGATTCGAGACGAGTAGCCCTAAAGCTTCAGACCATAAACCCTGAAGGCTCGAGCCGGCACCCCTAAAACCCTGAGCTCTAAGTCCTAAACTGCAAACCGCAAATCGTACACCGCTACACTAGTCTTACAGGGGCCAAGTACAAGCATATGGTAGGTGCTTAGCAGATATTTGGGCCCTAAAAGTATAGATACTATACTAAACTACACTAGATTATACTATACAATGACTTGGACTGTTTGGGATTGTAGTATAGGCTTTCCAGCGAACTCAAGGATTGGCCTCGCTGCTGGACGCCGTGCCAAATCGGAAAACACGAGCCTACTCATTTGGGTTTCAGCAGGCTAGTTCAGGGCTCAGGGTCCCTACACACCCTAAAGCTCAAGGCCCTATGTAAGCGTTCCGCAGCCGATCTTCAACAGACCTCAGAATAAAGAATCAGACGAAAGGCCGAGGAGCTTTTTCAGCTGGACCCTTCATGATACAGAAGGAGCCAAGGTCTGCAAGCTTCGTACCCTCGACAAGACACGGAGACTTGAACGCAACCGAAGATTCAACGCCTCTCGGTACTACCTATAGTGTCCATTTTAGTTCCTTTTTTTGGTTAACCAGTTTTATGGTTAGGATCCTATAATCTAGATGTTGGCTAACCAGAAAAAGGAACTACAATGGACACTGTAGGTATTACTGCGCCGATGCATCACCTGGAGCCTGAATCTTGCTTGAAGTTCGGGGACTCGTTCTTGCGACATCGGGTCACATCTTCAGAAACGGGAAAAAAGAGGACCTTGACTATTTGCCTTGCTTCATCCAGCATTGCGGAGTATGGCGTCTGAATGACTCCATGACCTGGGTCGAAGGGGACAGCACATCTTCAGCAAGTTCAAAGTCCACCCAGAGCTAACTGGAAACTCAAGAGCAGTATCCTCTTGGCTGACCAGTGGAAATGGGAGCCATCCTGTGTGGTAAGTGCAGCCTTCAGGCAGGTGGCCGGCAGAGTTTTGGACCAGGCAAAATGGCGATAAGAAGCAGGATATTAATTAAGACCCCATCCATGAAACAACACGTTACATACTTACTGAGGACCTTCTCAAAAAATCCCCCATAACACCAAAGACCATCATAACCCAATAAGAAGCCTAGACTCTGCATCCTAAAGCTTAAACACTAGACTCAACCCTTAACTTGCCTTTACCACCGCTGTACAGTAACCCCCATAAAGTTGAACACCCGATTAAGGCTAAATAGTGCTGGGATTCCCTTTCCATTACTCTTAAGGATTGAGGCAATTGGGTTTCCAACTTTTGGGCTTCCACTGTAGGGCTCTTAAACAACCCGACCAGAAACAGACCACCTCGTGTCAGACCGCGCCCCTAAACCGCAGGCTCCACAGTCCAACTTTCAACAGCGATCTGCTGATGACGGTGGCTACGACAGTATGGGGCTCAGGGTTTTGATTTTGGATTTTAAGCTTTAGGGTGTTGCATTCAGTGCTCCGGGTTTGGTGAGGCTAGGGTTTGCTAATTAGAAGAGCATCCAACAACCCTGCATAGTTGCCCCATACCTATATGAAACACCGATCAATGAAAACAATGGCTGTGGGCTCACTTTTACACGGTACCTGAGGGTTCCGTTAAGGGATGCTTTGGAGGTTCGCTTAAGACATCTTGTTGGCTTCTCCAGGGGTCTTGATAGGGCCGAAGAGAACGTGGTATCTGACCTTGAAATTCGGGGTTCCTAGAATTGGATACTGGGGCTTGATGTTCAAGCTAGGATCGGCTACATAGTTGGATTCTAAGCTATGAGGTTGCAAGGGTGAGAGGATCGGGATGCTTGGAGGTTACAGGGTTTAGGGGTTCAGGGATTGCGGGTTTAGGGTTGAGGATTTGGGGCGATGGGTTTGGCAGCTTCTTCGAGAAAGACGATGTGCACCATCGCAACCTCCATCCAAATCAAGCCCTTCAGCAAGGATCACAAACCCTTGAAAGACCCCACCAACTCCTGGTTAGACTTTATGAAAGGCACCTTTGCCTAAACACACACACACACTCAACACCCTACGCCTCAGCCCTGAATCAAAGAGACCTCAATACATGCTACATGCCAAGACCTTACACCCTAACCAAAAACCATTCAACACTGGAAACCTGCAGCACCAAACCCTAAACCCCCAAACCCTAAATTCCTATAACCCCCAGGCCCCTAAACCCTAACCCTAACCCCTAAACCCCCGAAAACCCTAATCCCCAAACCCCAAAGCCCTCTAAACCCCAATCCCCGAGGTTGGCCTCAGTGGGAGCCTAGAAGGTCATATCAAAGGCTGCGGAGACCCACAAAGAAGATGCTGCCGGGATCCAGCTAAGGGTTTCTATCTATATATTTGTTGGTATACATATACTTATATATATATATACGTAAATATATAAGTAAATAAATAAATAAATAAATATATATATATATATATATATATATACTTATATATATATATATATATATATATATATATAAATATTTAGTACATGCACACTTATACGAATACATATTTGGAGAAGGACAGAGACAGAGAGAGCGAGACAGAGAGAGAGAGAGATCGGGTTCAAGGTTTAGGATCCGGCTTAGGGTTTTATCTACAGTTACAGCGTTTATGCCCCAGTTTAGGGTTCCAATACAGAGAGTTATTTTATGGATTGGGATCCGTTGCAGGCCTTTAGGGTGTTCATCTAGAGGATGTAGGGTTTGGGGCGCAGTTCAGCATTCGAACATTGCGGTCTGGATGCTTAGATATCATATCTTTTGATATTTCCCTCTTCAGCAAAAATGAGTATATCCCCAGGACTCCATTGAAACTATGAAGATTCTCATATCAGGTTCTCCTTCTCCTAAAAAGCTCAGTTTCTTTCGGGTCGTCTGGTGTGCGGTTCATAGAGCGTGGGTAGAAAGGGGGGTGTCTGCAGGGACTTTGGCGGCTTTTTTGAGGCTTTGGGGGGGCTTTCGGGGGTCACGGAAGGCCTCAAAGGTGGTTTGCTGTCTAAGGACATGTTATGTTTATAAACCTGAAATTACGTCGTCCTTGTGTCCAAATACCTGAGAATTTGAGGCCGCTGTATCACTCTTCGGTGTCTCCATGATGGGAGCCTGATTTCCTGGAACTTCAACTGGACGTCCTTGTCAAAATCAGGGTTTGGATACATGCTTGTATGCTTTTGCGTGGTATGGGTTTTGGTCCTCTGCCTGCGACTGCTACGATGATGGCACGTACCTATGCCGGGATAGCAGTTTGCACTCAAGTTATGATTCAGGAACACCCTAATCGGGCCAAACAGTTTCATCGTTTTTTCCAACAGCTCACCGCGACCCAACGTGAAGACTTTGCACCCTATTGGGTACCATTGAATTCCCCAGACCTTCCGCTATCCCCCAGTCCAGGGCCTACTCTGGGTCCTAGCCTTCTGAAGTAAACCTCAAACCCAAACTGAAGCCCAAACCATAAGCCCTAAACCCTACACTCTAAGCCCTAAACCCTAAACTCTAATCCCTAAAACCTGGTACCCGATGCAGAAGAGCGAGATGTACAAGAACGTTTGGGATCCTAGTCTCACCTCTATGGGCCCAAGGATGGGCGGGCAGATGGAAAAAGGTCCGACTGTCATCATAGATCAAAAAAAAACCTGAACCCCTTATCTTTAGGGACTTAGAAGTACCATAACCCCAATTAGGGTCTCTTTTGGGGTACTTATAAGTCTACTTACTACCTACTTACTAAGTCCCTGAACCCTAAACCCTATAGTACCCCTATAGAGCCCTTTAAAGGAACCCTTCTAACCCCCCTTTAAAGGAGCCCCTACTTACTAAGTCCCCCGACCCTCCAAGAACCCTTTAGCGACTCGCAGGGCTGACTGGGCAGAGAATCCACAGCAGGGTTGCGGCCTCAGGGTTAGGGATTACGGGGTTTAGGGGGTTTAGGGCAAAGAGGGCTTAAAATTTGGGATTCGACATTTCTACGTTTCAAGGCTGGGTTCGTCAAACTCGGGCCCTAGGGGTGTACAGTAGAAGCCAGAAAGTTGGAATATCATTATCGTCACCCCTTTAAGGTAAATTATACGGGATCCTACCCTAAATCCATATTCCAACTTTCTGGAGTTCCCTTTAAGGGGTTTAGGGATTAGGGATTAGGGGGTTTAGGGATTAAGGGGATTAGGGATTAGGGGGTTTAGGGATTAAGGGGTTTAGGGTTTAGGGATTAGGGGGTTTAGGGATTAAGGGGTTTAGGGATTAGGGATTAGGGGCTTTAGGGATTAAGGGGTTTAGGGATTAGGGATTAGGGGGTTTAGGGATTAAGGGGTTTAGGGATTAGGGATTAGGGGGTTTAGGGATTAAGGGGTTTAGGGATTAGGGATTAGGGGCTTTAGGGATTAAGGGGTTTAGGGTTTAGGTGTTAGGGGGGGTGCGAAGTCTTTAGGGTTGTATTCGGTTTCGGGTTTTGGGGTTATTGGGGGTTTAGGGGAAGTCTTGAGGGTTGAATTCGGTTTAGGGTTTAGGGTTTATTAGGGGTTTAGGGGAAGTCTTTAGGGTTTATTCGGCTGAGAGTAGTGTTTAGGGTTAACTTGTGTGCAATTAGGGCTCAGGATACGAAGTCTTTAGGGTTTACCTAGTAGGTGACCTTTAGCCTTTTGGGGTTTACATGAACCTACCATAGTTCAAAAGGTTAACCTTGGGCTAGATTCAGCCCTAAGTTGATTTGTGCGTAATTAGGGGTGTTTGGGGGGTTTAGGGTTTGTTGGGGCCTTAGGGTTTAGGATTTATTGGGGGCTTGTTCGGGTTTAGCGGTTAGGGAGTGGAATTGTGTCATTTTCCGATACGTACCACCAACCCGCCCCAACACACCGCACCACCATGTGCAACATCTAATATTCAGAATCCATAGCTAAGTATGAAGCATCACTTGCCTGTAGACCTTCTATGATGCTGAATCCAATATTGGCCAAACCGAAAAGGGTTTACAGTGGAGACTTATAGGTAGAGTCCAGGGGAGCGCTGGGGTTTAAGGTTTAGGGAGTTTACGGGGTTTAGGTTTAGGGTGTAGGGACAGCTGCCACGACCTGGAGAGGCAGAGGGGGAGGGAGAGGGAGAGGGAGAGCCCGAAGCCCTTATGGTCCTTGACGCTGGAAGGATCAAGCTTCTGGAATGATGTCTGTCTATGGGTCCTGAGTAACGACCACTACTACTGGTCCTTCAGGGCTCCTTTGTGTGGCCGTTGCGTTTATATTACAACCCCAGAACCACCTATAGTCTCCATTGTAGTTCCTTTTTTGGGGTTTAACCAAATATATAATTAGGATCCTATAAGGTAACCCCAAAAAGGAACTACAATGGAGACGATAGGCATGTTCTGAGTATGACTACGATCCGATCTGGGGTCAGAGTTTCTGGGTTTCCGAAAATAGGGGACCCTAAGATGGTACCCCAAATAGTAGGATCCTTATTAGAAGGACCCCCAAAGAGGGTAAATTCGGAAACTCCCAGTGGAGCTTCATGGTTTTGAGCTTCGGCGTTTAAGATTTAGGGCTTCCGCAGGTGCGAAGACTGCAGAACCGTTTTCGTTTCTCTCACATAGCGGACTGTCACCCTTATGGTCCCGAAGACCTTATAACTAGCCCAGAAGGTCCAAGTACCCAAATAGTAGGGTTTTAGACCCCAAAATCCATACCCTGAATGGTTTTTGGACCTTGAAACCCTACTATTTGGGTACTTGGACCCTTAGGCTAGGTATTCGGGCTTCACTTGCTAGTGACGTTAGTGCCGAAACTTGGGCCCTAAGAAAGGCGATCGCGAGGTGGTTGCTGGAGAACTGCTCACGGCCTGGAGCACAGGATCTACACCTCCACGGCCGACTCCCTCAGGAAGGCCGTGAAACACCGCCTCCTGGAGAACAAGCGCCCGATCGTGCCGGACGACCCGCACGACGCCTCGAGGACCCATGAAGTTCGCGGGCAACGACGACCCGGCACTCTCTGGAGGGCGGAAGTACGGGCCATTTGCAAAATCGGTGATCGTCTTTAAAGGATTCCGGGAAATTTGTTTTGAGAGGCAGTTGGGTTGTCCCCAGAGCAGCCAGCAAGGCGCGAAGCCTTCACGGATTAGGATGGTTAGAGCCTTTCGGCTTTCCCTTGGTAGTTCCTTTTGGGGAGCCTCCCCTCCCGCAGAGCCTTCAAAGGGTTCAGGGTGTAGGGGTTTAGGGGTTTAGGGTTTTGGCCCCATAGAAGTTCTTTTTGTGGATTACCTGATAGGATTCTAAGATGAACCTCAAAAAGGAACTACGTTGGGGCGTATGGGTACAGACTGTACATCCTCAGCCCTCCGATCCCGGCAATAATCCCGTAGCAAGACAAGTTGACGGTTGTAGGGTTTACCGGTTTAGGGTTTAGGGTTTAGGGGTTTACTAGGGCGGGGTAACCTCGACAACAGAAAGGTGATTGGGGGAAGGACACGTTACACGTGCGTCAGACAAAACGAACCTGACGCGCAGGCGCAGCAAACTCGTGGCGAAGGCGGCTTGCTTTTGTGTACAGTAAAAGCCCCAAATGTGGAAACCCAACAGCTTCAATCCTTAATAAGAGTAATGTATAGGGAATCCCAGCACTGTTTGGCCTTAGTCCGGTTTCCAACTTTATGGGGTTTACTATATCTACTGTTGGGGCTTTCTTGCGCTGTCCTTTGTACACCGGTCGTCTGGAGGATCGTTGCGATCATGGTGTTTGTCGGTGTGGTGGTTAGTACTATCCTGGCTTCATGGTATCATGGTCGTCGCGACGCTGTTACCTGCCTTTTCGTGTTTGTTTCAGGGTTCAGGGTTGCGGGGTGCAGATGGGGTTTAAGGTTTGGAGGGGACGCCCTGAAAAGCGGTTCAGTGTTTGGGGCCTTTGAAGCAACGCCTGCTCGTAAAATGGTCCAAGTATACAAGTATAGTGCATACTTTTGGGGCAGCAATATATGATACATGTACTAAGTACCCAATATGTCGCTACTTGGACGCTTTGGGATTGTGGAGTTGAAGGTCTATGAGTAGTACCCTAGGGCTCCATAGTAGTTCCTTATTTAGAATCCTATAAGGTAACCCCAAAAAGGAACTACTATGGAGCCTTTCGGTAGCTTCATGTTTCGGGCTTCTTCGGAGTATCAAGCCTCAAGGGCCCTCGATCCCCAACCCATACCTTAACCCCAAATAACCTACCTTTTTAGGGACTATATAAAGAAGTCATATTACGGGGCCCTAAGAAGGTTCCTTAGGGTCCAGGTAAGCCTTATGCTTCAGAGCGAACACGTCGATGAACCATCAAATCCCATCCCCAGTGGGCCCGAGTACCAAGGTACTTATAGTCTCCATTGTAGTTCCTTTTTTGGTTAACCAGTTTTATGGTTAGGATCCTATAATATCGATTTTGGTTAACCAGAAAAAGGAACTACAATGTAGACTATAGGTAGTAGGTACTTCTTTGAGGCTTCGGGTTTTGGGTTTGGGGTTAGCTTATTAGTAGATATTCGGGCCCCAAACGTATATACTGCACTACTACTTGCACTCTCTGGATCTGGTCTCCATCTCTTGACGTTGTAAGAGGTAGTGCTTCTGGCTTCTATGCGCTTGGTGCGAGTATATCCCTCTAGGGATCAAAATAGCCCAAAAGACTTATATAGTATGGTCTTCGGGCCCAAAAGCCCTAATATAATATGAGTCCTTAGACCCCTAGGGTAAGGGGCTTCCTATATGAATTCTGATTCTGATGCGCTTATTTCTTGGATTTAACCACTGGCAGGCCAGCCATGACACCCTGATTCATATGGGGCTTCCGAGACATACCTGGACCCTAAGGAACCTACCTGTTTTAGTTCCCTAACATGATTTCTTTATATAAGTCCTTAAACGGGTAGGCAATTTGGGGTTAAGGTATGGGATAAGCACTACACTCTAAGCCTGCATGTGTAGGGATCCTCGCATCATTTTCACTAAACCCCCACACCCGACACCCCTAAGCCGCTAGACGAGAAAGGATCCTGTTGTAGAGGGACGAACCGTGGGTCCCTCGCAGTTAAAGAAACTCCGATAGACAGCCTCGTATCCTAGGGTTCAAAATCGCCCAAAAGCCTTATATAGTATGGTCTTTGGGCCCAAAAGCCTTAATATATGAGTCCTTAGATCCCTAGAAGTATCCAGGTCTGAAGAATCAGTGTCGGGTTTTGCAAGAGTTCGTGGTTTCGGAACAGTATGGGTAGCCTCCCCGCATCGGTTTAGCGTTTAGGGTTCCATACTCCCAACCCTTATTCTAATTATTACAGGCTCTGTCGTAGCCGCAACACATGAACCCCTGAACCGACCACAGTAATGAAGCCAAGCCCCCTATCCCCTGAACAATAGGCACCCCAATATCAACTGCGATGAACTCTGCGCTCCCCTCTGACAGCCCCAACCCTCGACCTGAATCTGAAACCTCACGGAGCACGTCACGGGAGAGTTTCTGAAATCCTACATGCCCAAAAGTCGAATCCTAGTCTCTGTAGATGTGCAGGGGCGGCGGCAGCCGTCCAAGCCGTGACCGGAGGACTGCCCGGCAGGTTGCACCAAAGAGCCACCGAGCTCCTTGTTGCTTTCCCAAAAGCTCCATGTACCTTTATAGTAGATACTTAGGCCTTAAAGGGGTCCCTATATAGGTACTTCAAGGCCTATGTATCTACTATATGGGTACATGGAGCCTTAGGGTTTAGGGCGTTTTCAGGCGCGTAAGTTTTTTGGGGGTTAAGAGGCAATTCCAGAAAGGAACGACTATGGGGCCTATGGGTCGGTGTAGGGCAGGTAAATGATGGCTTTGGGAGTCAAGGTTTGTAGGGGCGTCAGAGCTTCTTGGCAATTATTAGGGGACAAAAAAGCACATAAGCATAAACATTTTATAGGGATATCCCTACCATAGTGGGCTTCCTTATAAGGGGGTTTATATGGGATATCCTCATCCTAATTTTTGCTTCTGTACTGTTTTGGGGCTCTAAATTAAGCGTCTTGAACCCGAATACCTAAGCACTAGGCCTTGTGACCGCTTCAAGCCATAGACCACAGCCTCTCAAAACCCTATCATAAACGCCCGGTAAAACCCTTGTAGATCCCCTGCTTTATCCGAAACTTAAATGTTTTGATATTCAAGCCTCCCCCAAGCCTTTACATTTACTATAGGGGCCTTAATCATTAAATAGAAAAGGGTTTTGGGGCCCGTTATACTATAACCACAATAAGGAACCCCAAAATAGCCCTAAGCCCGAAACCCTGCAGTTTGGGATCTCGAAAGTGTGTGATGGGCCTTTCCAGAGGGATTCGACGGTGTGTACCCTAGTTCCTTTTGGGGGTTCATATTTAGAATCCTGTAAGGTAATTCAATAAAGGAACTACTATGGAGCCTTTGGGTTTGAGTTTTATACGAGGTTTTCAGGACGTGCATAGCAGTATAAGCCTGTTTCAAGTCTTCTCTACATTCTCCTGCTTGCGAACCTAAGAGTCACAGCTTAGGGTTTGGGGGCTTACCGTTTCGTGTTAACATTACAAGCTTTAGGTGGACGTTCTATAGGGTTCCACTAAGGATTACGCTGCGATCGAGCGTCAGTGGCCGGGGTTTCGGGGTTTTTGGTGTAATTAGGCTTGGGGTTCACGCGGTTTGGCTTTTCGGGTTAAGGGTTTGGTACGTGGGGCTTGGGGTGTAGTAAACAAGGAAGTCTTCTCGTTTGGCCCGGGCTGCAGCAACACAGGTTTTTCACGTGATCGTGCCTGAAGGACATACGTTGGAGTTTCAGATAGTAGTACGGGGTTTCTATCATTGACGCTACTGTAAACGGTAGGTACAGAGCTCTATACAAGGGATACCGAAAATTCAAGAAGTCTCAATGTATGCAGGCTGTAAGATGGAAAGCTGATAAAATGCTAATGTGGTTCCTTTCATTCCTGATTTTCGCGGCATAGTCTGATATGCCCCCAAGGCCCATTCAAATGATGAAGGCCCTATACCCTATACCCAAACCCTATAAAACCCTTGAGACCCTTCGAAACCCTTTAACGAGTCCTTTAAATTACAAGGAGAGCGACTCTAATCGTGAAGGCCCCTGTATTGCGTGAGGGCCAGGGATTTTCGAAAGTAGGTTGCCGAATCTCTGGAGGGGTGCAGAACCCGTCGTGTGCAAGAAACCTTGAACTCTACAAGGTTTAGGGGTTTAGGGTTTAGGGTAGGGTTTAGCGCTTCGCAGCTAGGGTGTAGGGTTTAGGGCCTGGGTTGGCTTAAGGTTTTGGCTTAGGCTGGTTACTCCATATGTCTAAGGTCTTTCTTTGTCTTGCAGATTTACAAAAAGACAAAGCCTATAACTGCCGAAGCCCAAGAACCCTCAGCCCCAAACCCTAAGGTGTGCCTCCAGCTTACCATGAAGCCTTGGCTATACAGACCGGTCTGGACGTATTACTTTAACAATCTAGTTTTTATTGTTTGTGACGCTCTCCATCAGGCCCGTTGTTGTCGCTTCCGCTGGAAGCAGTTGAAGTTATATGGGCGTTTCCGAAAACAGAGGTACCTCATTTTGGGGTCCTTTTATAATAAGGAGCCTACTATTTGGGGTGCAGATGATTGATGTCGCAGTACAATGTAGGCTGTGGCCGTTCAAGCATGTTCACAACCTTGTCGTGATTCATCTTGGAAGCTTGCGTGCATGTTGCTTGTTGCTGCTTCAAGGGCATACACGGAGCAAAGACTACCAACAGATTCAATAAATTTGATGAGTGTACTTGCACCAGCAAAGCAAGGCCAGGCCTCCACCCGCTTTGATTTTGCAACATGGCGTAGGACTGGGCGGGAGTACTGCTTAAAAACTGGACGTCTGTGAAGTCATGTGAAGATTTTATGATGTCGGTGGCGCTGAGCTGGCGATATACAATGCCGCGCATGCAGTCTGTAAAGGTTCCCCATCAGTTCACAGCTGTTGGCTGTGAAGCCCATGCGTGTGTTCGTATGGATAGGTGTAAGTATGTAAATTTCTCTCTGTATGTATGTTAGTCAGTCTGTCCGTGTGTCTGTCTGTTATCATGTGTGCATGTGTATGCATGTGTAAGATTGTCGTATGTGTATGTATGTGCATGAAGGCACGTACGCAAGCATGCATGTTTGTTTGCTCTGGTCATTATTGCGCACACGCCAGATTGAGATATTTCATTCGGCGGTATTTGATACAAGATTTTTCACATTTTTCAATTTAAGCGATAGGCTCCGTACCCCAATTGCACTATACCTGTACCCACAACCCACTGAACCCTAACCATAGTTTGAAATCTTTAAAACTCGTTGGGTTGAGCCTACACCGCCTGTGGGCCAAGAGCCTTCGAAACCTCACACGAAAACGTAATGCTTAAGCTCTATCCTCACGGTTGACGGCACCCCAAGCATGTTGTTTCGGGTACCAAAACCGTTCAGAATATAGTATGTCAGTAGTCGTATTGAATGCCCAGTTCTTGAGTACTCGGACCTTCTACATATATGGTCGCTTTCAGGTTGTTGTGACTTGCAACATCTTGAACCCAAACCTGAAATTAACTTCCAAGGCCTGAGTTCTTAAGCTATACACCGTAATACACCGTAAAGCCTGAAACTTCCAACCCTTAAAGTCTGAATCCTCAATGATTTATCCGATCCCTTAACCCGACACCTTAATCCCCACCACTCACATCAACAGTAATATGGGGGCCCAAGTAATTACCAATACTATTTTAGGGGCTCCCTATTATAAGTTTAGTATAGCAAGGGGCCCTAAAACCCTATACTAAGTATTAAGCCCCCTACAGAACAAGATGGAACCAGCACGCAGGAGTCGTGAGGCCGGCAATTCACGGAGCAGAGCGGTTGTAGGTCGATTAAGGTTTAGAGTTTGGGGGGCGAAGGTATCGATTAACATGGGATGTGCAGTCGTAGAGCCTAATAGAGCCAAGACCCCCCCCAAAAAAAAAAAATCCGACATGTTTATTGGTCCTGGGCACAAAGATCTTGAAGGTGGTTCTTGCGTTTTTGAGCTCCGGTGTTTGCAGGAATTAATTGGCAAGGGGTCATTTGTAAGGGTCGCCTCGTTTCCTGCCATTCCCAAATGCTTGGTTCTTGTTACAGAATTCAAATTTAAGTTACATTATAAGGAGGGGTTAGTTGTTAGTTACTACAGCTCCCTCTTGTGGTGATTCCCGTAACACTGACACAGAACAACACCTCGAGGGAACGGCTTACAGTTTAGGGTGTTAGATTCTCCTACAGTGCTGCAGTAATGGATAGGCGCTGTATGACGTCCGAGTGCGTGGACATTGCTGAGAGAAGCGATGCAGATGTACGGCGTGTCGCGAGCTTCGTTTTTTGCCAAAACTAGGTGTTCCTGAATCTTGGCATGGCCCCCGCCGTCTTGCTTGCGCCTAGACCCCAGAACCCCAAACTAACCGTCAAGATCATTTTTCAAGATCGTCTTCACAGCTCGGGCTGGGCTGGTTGGATCCTTCAGGGTCCGAGAGCTCTGAACTGCTCCCTCCGAGGTTCGGATTTGTAGAGTTTGGCTCAGCATGTTCCACGTTATTTACACCTTGCGAGCAAAGCACTTGACGCCTAGATTCCGGCAACGTGGTTTCTCAACACATGAAGTTACGACATTGTGTGAAGCACTGTGACTGCAGATCAAAGACCATTTCAAGCCAGCATACGTGCTCTAAGAACCCGCACAGTGCTCAAAGGCATTTCGGTATTAACAATTTCTATCCCTAAGGCTCCATGTACCCATATAGTATATACTTAGATCAGGCCTTAAAGTAAATATATAGGCACCCCTTTAAGGCCAAAGTATCTACTATGAAGGTACATGGAGCCTTTGGATATTCTGTCTGGGCCAAAGGTTCATAGGTGTAGGCACTTGAGGATCTGTTGGTCAACGAACCCAGAGGCTTCAAGCAAAAGTATGGTATTTGCTTTCGGGACCCATATATATATATATATATATCTATATCTATATCTATATACTAAGTACCTGCATGTTGTGCTCTTTGCCCTTTAGATTACAGGTTTAACTGTCAGGGCTTCTGGAAGTGCCTAGTATATGCTAAGCACCGTCTCTATTGATACACTCTAAACCCTAAATCCCGAACCCTGAAATGCTAAGTACCGTCTCTATTGAACCCTGGCCATCCCTCCTGGCCTACTGGCCTTTTTTCTACGCTGCAGACTGCTGCCTCTTGGGAAAAGGAGCTTACAAACAACTTGAAGCCTATTTAAACTTCAAACCCATGAAGACGGACTATTAAGGACCATACTTAGGCCTCTATCAAAGGGCCCTTGGGGTCCTGGTTGGTACTTGGACCCTTTAGGGAAGACTTGCTGACACACCAGGAGCCCCGAAGCCGACCTATGTCTCCCATTGCCCGTTTGTTGTTCCAATGACTATACAGGCCTGAAACTTGTTGAATTCCAATAAGGCTTCGGGGTGTGTGTGTGTGTGTGTCTGGGACCTAGAGTAGGCCGAAAAGGCCACCTTTTTTATTCCTGGGTTACTCTTGGGTCTAGGCGTGTTTTTTGTTGGTATACTTACCCAGGAACCCTGAGGAATAGACTTGGCAACTACTCCTGTCCCAATCTGACTTACTGTTGTTTCTGTTGTCTCTGTGTTTCACCTTATAACTCACTCGGGTCGGAGCCTACTACTGTGACCGGTGTCAGGCAAAGGTAGCCTTTGCTGTGATCGTAATTTCCCAAACTTTTCATGCAGGCTGCTTCGGGTGGCTACCGCTTTGGCGAGCCTGAAGCCGTGGAATCGCTGGAGGTCGCCCCCGAAACCTGGACCCCAGACTCTACACCGTAAGCCACAAACCTGTGTGTGTGTGTATTCATGGGCAGAGTTTGAATTCATGGAGGTGCCTGGCGCCATCATTAACGAACAAGCCGATGCAGGTGCTTTTTAAGGTGTTCATGATGTAACGGGCCCGTCTAAGGTAGAGGTCTGAATGATTAGTAGTAGTATCCGTTGATAGTCCATGAATAACGGTAACGAAATCGAGCTCGACAACTACCTATAGCTCCAAGATGGCCCAGTCATATTGCATGTGGCTGAGATCCCAATACCACTACCATGTCAGCGTGCCGGAGGAATGCCTGGAATCTATGACATCGTGCAACGATTGAGTTGTTATGCGTAGGTAGGACCGGTGTCCATCCGTGACACGCTTCGACAGCTTGATTTCGAAAAGCCTAAAAGTTACTAAAAGTCTCAGAGCTTCCGTTGATTGTTTAGGGATTTAGGGTGTAGGAGACAGGGCTTTGAGATTTTGGAGTTTAGTGTGGGTTTTAGGGGTCAGGGTTTAGGATTTTAGAGTTTAGGTCTGGGTTTAGAAGGTTTTGGGTACAGTTTAGAGTTGAAGGTTTCGAGTTCATACTCCATACATTACATAAACCTGGGTTTGGAGTACCATACTTGAACTCTTTTTTGGTACCTGCCCCTTAAAGGAGCCAAAATGAAATAAAAGTCTCTACATTTTTCTCCCTGCTTACTTGAAAGTCCAGTACATCACCAGGCTCGAGGAAAGGCAATAGTGGGTTTGCTCCTCGCTTCAAGAGTACCGCTGTTCGGCAGCAGATGGAACTCCTCCCAACTATAGTTCAGAAGCGTGTAGAGGAGTGTAGAGGATCATTGCAACTCGAAATCCCTCAATTTAGAGACAATGGGCTTAGGGTAGGGCTCGTGTGAAGCAGCTTGGTTAATTATTAGCCAGAGTTATCATGGCAACAGAAAGCTTACGACTATTCGTTTGTTGTAGACTCCCTCAGCACGCAGTTCCTAAGCCCCATCAAGCCTACGATCCTGAAACCATCGACGAACCTAGGTAGCGCCCTGAACAGATCCTTTGAAGGAGCCATTACATGAAACCCCCTAAACCAAGAGCTCCAAAACCAAAGTCCCAAAACCCAACACCCCTAAACCCAAAGCCCCAAAACCCCCACAATCCCTCGCGACAAGAAGCCGTAGGAACTGCAAAAGCAGCTCGACGAAGCTGCCACCGAGGATCCTTCTCAAGAGTTCTCTTTAGGTTGTAATATAGGGGTCTTAATGCGGGCTTTTCGGGCTCATTCTACTATACTTATATTAAGGCGCCCCCCCCAAAACAGTATTGGTAGTCATTTAGGCCCCTAGAGAAGGACAGGCCTGCTTGGAGTCTCCAAGGAATACTAGACGGGTGGTTCAATAAGGGTGTTGTAAAACAGTAAGAGAAGGTACAATCCCTAAACCCTGGGCCCTAGAGGGTTGGTTTAATTCAACCCTTAGAGGAGATCTTTAAGTTGCAGACTTCCTAGGGTGTTACTTAGAGGCCCAGGGGACTTCGTAAGTCGGCTGTAAGTAGGGTTATACTCGGGGAGACTATAGGGTACCTGAAGCTCTATTCATAATCTAGTTACTACAAAAGATTTCTTGTAGCACCCTTCATGTTTATTAGGATCCCTATTCTGTATTTAAGTGAAGAGGTTTGCGCTTCAGGGAGGAGTTTAACATTGCTTCCTGCAAACCCCAAACCCTAAACCCTAAACCCTAAACCCTAAACCCTAAACCCTAAGCCCTAAACCCTAAACCCTAAACCCTAAACCCTAAACCCTAAACCCTAAGCCCTAAACCCTAAACCCTAAACCCTAAATGCCCACGAAACCTCATCGGGTAGGCCCGGACCACGACAAAATTGTAGGTTTATGATCCCCATCCCTGGGGCCACCTATAGTCTCCATTGTAGTTCCTTTTTTGGGTTAGCCAGTTTTCTGGGGTTAGGATCCTATAATATCGATTTTTGTTAACCAGAAAAAAGGAACTACAGTGGAGACTATAGGTATACCTCGAAATCCTGCAGTGCCCTCAAAGTTGCGGAGAAGTGGAAACACCGGCAGGCAGACGCCGGCAAGAATCTTAAACTCCAATCGCCAAACTCCCATGTAGCCAGGACTGCAGTTTGAAGCCATGGGGAAGAGGCTGTAAGATAGGAGAGTGACGCAACAGCGGTGGGTCCCACCGATGGCCCTGCGGTCCAACACCACAACTCAAAAGGGCTGGCCCTAAACCCTAAACCCTGCCACAAGTTAGACGACTTCCATCTGAAGGAGATTCGGGTCGGCAAGCAGTACCTATAGGGTCATACCCTACCCCTTTTCTAAGGTACCTACTTTTCTATATCAGAGAGTCTAACCATAAAACTAGGTACCCTAAAAATGCGGCAGGGTATGAGCCTCTAGGTATGTCACAGCTGCGGAAAGCGCCCATCTGCTGTCGAAGCGAGGGTGGCTGGTGGCTCTTCGGCATAAAGAGGAAACGTCCTCCGAGCTCTTCTGCAGGAGGAGTTCGAGGCCAACCGCTGAAACAGCCCAGGCCTATACCACCTTTCAAACCCAGAGAACCTTTGTGGCCTGAAGCTTGGTCTTGAAGGCGCCCCCCTAAACCCTTATAAACCCTAAACTAAACCCTAAACCCTATAAACTCTAAACCCTCTTCCCACTTAAACTAGACCCTAAACCCCATGAACTCTAAACCCTCTTCCCAACAGCTCTAGGTGCCCTTAGATCTACTGCACAAACTGCTGTGCCGCTTCGGCGGCCTCTGGGTTAGCCGATCATATAAGGATCCTACTGTCTAGGGTAGGGTTTAGGGTTTTGGGTTTTGGGTTTAGGGTTTAGGGTTTAGGCTTTAGGGTTTAGGGTTTGGCGTTTTAGGGTTTTAGGGGTTTATAGGGTTTAGGGTTTAGGGGTACTACATGAGGGCCCCCAATTTTCGGAAGCTCCCTTGTGAGCCGCATTTAGCGCTAAGGGCGACGGATTAGGAGCGTGTAGGATGGAAGTGCCCTCTTGGGGTGACCTACCCAGTGCAATACTGCTGAATTGTACTACTACTGCATTACCACCGTACTGACGGGTAAGCAGCCCAGGGTGCAAACGTTAAAGATTGACCCTAAACATATACTATATGCCCCAAAACCCCAGCCCCCGACGCCCTAAGTGCTAAATATAGCTCCCAAGCAAGTTTCCGAAAATTGGGGACCCTAATATATAGTACTTATGATAAGGACCCCAACTATCCCTAATTTTCAGAAACTCCCAATAATCCAGGAGCAGAGCCTTCGCGAGCGCCTGCGCAGCCTTGAACATGAGCTGGCGGGCATTTCCCAGCGACGCCTGCAGGGTTGGGGTGGAGTTGTTGTTGGTGGTAGTAGTAGTGGCGGTGAGAGCAGTAGCAGTAGCAGTAGCAGTAGCAGTAGCAGTAGGAGCAGGAGCAGGAGCAGGAGCAGTAGCAGTAGGAGTAGGAGTAGGAGTAGGAGTAGGAGTAGGAGTAGGAGTAGGAGTAGAAGTAGGAGTAGGAGTAGGAGTAGGAGTAGGAGTAGCAGTAGCAGTAGCAGTAGCAGTAGCAGTAGCAGTAGCAGTAGTAGCAGTAGCAGTAGCAGTAGCAGTAGCAGTAGCAGTAGCAGTAGCAGTAGTAGTAGCAGTAGTAGTAGTAGTAGCAGTAGCAGTAGCAGTAGCAGTAGCAGTAGTAGTAGTAGTAGTAGTAGTAGTAGTAGTAGTAGTAGCATTAGTATTAGTATTAGCATTAGTATTAGTATTAGTATTGGTAGTAGTAGTGGTAGTTGTTGTTGTTGTCGTCATTGTAGTGGTATTGTGCGGTATGCAATTGCACTAGCAGCACGAGTAGTACAAGTAGCACGAGCAGAACGACTAGTAAATAGTACTAGAAGTACGAGTAGTACTAGTCAGTCGTACTAGTTGTACCAGTAGTACTGGTAGTACTAGTCGCACTAGCAGTACCAGGAGCACAAGTCATACTAGCAGCGCGAGTAGTAGGAGTAGTAGTAGTAGTAGACTTTTGTTCCAACAACTGCGCCCCCTAGATTATTTCGAGCCGGGCCAGAAAGTGGAACATGAGGTCAACATGAAATTTGTCCCGCCCGTTGGGTGTTAGGTTTCGGGGTTTCTCGTATTCGGGTTCAGGAGCTTTGGGTTGATGATTCAGCAGTTTTGGGGGTATGGGAGTACGTTCCCTCCTTGGCTTCTTTCCGCCCAAACTCTGTCTTCGGGTCTTCCCAGCTAGACGTTGAGAGACTTCCTATCGTTCGTGCTGGTGCATGAAAGCTTTCTAGGCTGCTTCGTAAGTCGGTTATAAGAGTTAGTACCCTAAGTGGGTTCCCCCGAATATTACTCTACTTATAAACGATAAACGAATTACTAAGTCCCCTGGGCCTCTTAGTATTCTCCAAAAACCCTTTTCTTGGCAGAGCCACGACAGTCGCAATCAGATTGCACCTTGAAAATGCTCAACCTCAGACACCAAAACCCCAATCCCTACAGCCTAAAGCCTAAACCCTAAACCCCAATCCCTACATCTAGGACCCAGAGTAAGCCCTTATTCCCTCTTTTTAGGGTTAAGGTTCCCTTATAACCCCGTCTAAACCAAAAAGGGCACCCTTTTTATTCCTAGGTTACTCTTAGGTCTAGACATCCTAAAGCCGGGTCCGTTATACTACTATTATGGAGTTAGGTCACCCAAAGGTCTCTTGGGGTCCCTATATTGATACCACTATTATGAGATCTAGGTCCCAAAACCATACTAGGGAAGGTCTTTTGAGACCTAAGTCCATAATGGTAGTATATATGGACCCTCTTGCTTATAGAGTGCTGGATGACACTGTACGGCTTGAAGGTCCCAGCATCATACCAGATCGGGTGATTTCCATGTTGTGCCTTAGGCCTAAGCTCGAACAACTTCTCTCTATAGTGGGTGCGGCAAAAGCGAGAGTAGACTCCCCCTAAACCCTAAACCCTAAACCCTAAACCCTTCCACTCTGAGCCCCAACTGCAGGCGCAGAAGGGCGGCAGGGATGGCGAGGCAGGAGTGCCCTAGAAAATGGAGCTGGGCTTGAGACTTTCGCGGCCGGTGACTGCACTTGACTGACCCTCGAAGCCTAAAACAGGGGGCTAAAGAATGTGATCGTAGTATAATTTGCTTCAAAACTCTGTTGTGATTTTTGAGGTCCCCGTATTAGATTAAATGCCAAAGCTTACTCATTCGAAGGGTTTCGTGGCTACTGGTAGTAGCTGGTAGGAGGGGGCGGTGGTGCGACTCGCTGCAGGGTTCGGGTCCGGAGTTTTGTGGGTTTAGTTTAGGGTTTAGGGGTTTAGGGGTTTAGGGGTTTAGGGTTTAGGGTTTAGGGTTTAGGGGTTTAGGGTTTAGGGGTTTAGGGTTTAGGGTTTAGGATTTCGGGCCAGGTGTAGGGACGTAGTTTAATGGAAGTTTGCGGGGCTTCAGGGTTTAATTAAAGCGTTTCGGGTTTCGGGCTAGGCGTAGGTTCATAGTAAGTGGCATAAAGTAAGAGCCTGAAAATGCTAGGGAATTGGAAGCTAGTGTCATGAGTTAATCCTAACAACCCAAGGCTTAAAGGTTGACACGGATGCAAATCTATCAGTTGCCTAGTCCTGCTGCTCGTAGGGACCCCTCCTCATGAATCAACAGGCGGTCCGGAAAGAATGCAGACGACGCACCCGGAATCCCTTTGCCGTGCAACCTGAGCCTTTAAAGCTTTCGGCGCATCGAGCCTACTGTAACCCAACTCCACGGCTGTCTAACAACCACCAGCTCAGACTGCACGCGTGCTCTTAGCCTGCTCGGTGAATGTCCTGACAAGCAACGCCGAGAACGACCGCCATTAATGGATATGACACAACACTTCCCAAAGGCCCCAAAGTAGTTCCTTTTGGGGGTTCATATATAGAACCCTATAAGGTAATCCCCAAAAGAAACTACTTGGGGGCCTCAGGGTAGAAAGGAAGTCTAGCAAGACTTGCAGACTGATAGCTCAGGAGGCACCCGGACAGATCTTACTGAAGCAAACGAATCCCCACATGTCAAGAGCCTCACAAGGCACCAAAACGCCCGCAAAGTTACTGTACCCTGAACCCAGAAGCCTTGGTAAATCACCAAACCCTGCGCCCCTAGACCCTAAACCCCTAAACCCCTAAGCGCTAAACCCAAACTCTACAAGGCCTCAAAGATTTCTGGAAAAGATTCTAAACATTCAACACGACCATCTTTTAAACAAAAAAATCCAAGGCCCCAAACTGAGTACTCCAAACTGAGTACTGAAGAGGATTGGGGCCACCGCAAGTCGCAGCTGCGCGACTCCATCGATAAAGCGGCCCCGGCCCCAGTTGCGACTGACTGCATACATACAGATTTATAAGGCTTCCTTACAGGGATCTATAAAGGGATCGATAAGGGTTCCTTGCAGGGATCTATAAGGGTTCGATGGAGGGTTTAGGGTTTAGGGTTTCCGAAAATTAGGGGTACCTTGCTGTGGGGTCCGTATAATAAGGCTCCTACTATTTAGGGTGCTATATTGGGGTCGCCTCTTCTCGGGAACTCCCACACACAGACACGTCTACGCATATGCACATAGATGGGTATGTATTTATGTAGGTTGATAGGCATGCATGCATGCGGATGGATGCAGAGATGGATGGATGGATGGATAATTAAGTGTTTAGGTATGCCAAAGCCCTGTGTGTATGTATCTGTGTATCGCTGTATCCATGTGTCGCTGTGTGTATGCGTGTATGTGCATTGTGACTGAGTTCTGTGCGCTCTTTAGACTGTTAGTGTTGTCTTTATGGTGTCCGCTGCTTTTTGTTATCATGACCGTCGCCATCACCATCGGCATCAAGAATCATCACTCTTACTTGAGACATCTTTCGAATGCACAACGTGCATGTATTGCTGCTAGTACTGCGGCTGCTTCTGGCGGGATTGTCTGGAGTTCGACTGGTTGTTGCTTGTTCGACTGGTTGTTGCTTCAGTTTTGCAGTTTCAGAGCCATATACAGTTGTTGGGAGGAGCTTTAGGAACGAGCGGTTTATGTTGAACTGGGCGTTGTATCCAGGGGGTTGTGGAGATGATGCGCAGTTCAGTCCCTATGAACCCAGGGCAGAAAAGGGTCAACTGCCGTTGTTTGCGGCATCTCTCGAAACCTTTAGCCCTGACTTTCGAAAGCCAAACCCAACACCCTAAACCATACCGTGTGTGTAGCCTCTTGTAATTTATTTCGTGGGATTTGTTGAATGCATTTGTAGCATACGCTGCAGACCCTAGTTTAACCATGCAGGCCCCCACATTTCGGGGTTCAGGGTTTATGCGGCCTCTGCCCTGCACCCCTAAGCCCCGCAAAACCTGGACACGAAATCCCATTTCGGTGCCCCTAAACCCTAAGCCCTGAACCCTAAACCCTGCAGATCCCCTAGCCCTAAACCCTAAACCATAGGCCGCAACCGTTCAAGATCTCCGGGAGCAGCGGAACTCGATTCTACGGGGCGATGCCGGGGACCTGGTAAGTACGGGGCAGCGCACCATGTTCCGCCGCCTCGGCTCCCGAATTGTCTTACGAATCGCTGTTGGGAGTCATCGTTTGGAGTTCTAGGAGTTGCTGCTACTACGTGCTTCGGGAGCATCTGTCGCTCATGCACGATCCTGTGTATCACTGTATAAGAGGGATCTGCCTAACGCCATCTCAACAGCCTCGCAGCCCACCGAAGGGACTTCTCCGACGATCCCAAACCTTCGTTCGCCTCGGGTTCTGAGAAGCAGAATTTGGGCCCCCAGGTTGTGGTTAGCGCGACAGTGTGGGTCGTGAAGAGAAGAACCCTGTTTGCATAGCTCCGGCCCCACCTGCTGCCTGGTTGCGAAGCCTGCTGACCCATCAACCCTACTATACTTGGAGGTTCAGGGGTAGTTATAAGTACGGTTATACGTCCCTTATTATGGGTCATAAGTACAGTTACCCTACTTATAACCCTATTTATAACTCCCCAAGTAGGAGCCTTAATAATTTCATTCGAATAAGGTTTGGGGTTTGATGGGGATGAGCTTCATGGGTCTTCTGAGGGTGGATTTCCCTAGCCGACCCATCCCTTGAGGCCATTTTGAGTGGCATGCCCATGCAGTTGCTTCTGCAGCAGATGGCCAGTGCAGGCGAGAGCTCCGAGGCTGTGCAACGGACTGCCCAGAGCTGGCTGACTTCGAAGCAGGCCATGTTGGCTGGTCTGCAAGCGACATATCGTCTCCGAGAGCTCTCCCGTTACCTCAGGTCCCTCTGGGTCCAGGTGAGAGGGTTGCCCGATCGCCGTCATTCGGTCGAGCTGATTGGCTCCCAGCTCTCCAGCTGTTTGGACATAGACCTTCGTCGATGCGGCCTGGTCTACTTGGTGACCTTCCCGGACAGTAATGTCTTCAAGGTCGGCTTCTCCAATTGGTCCAATTTGTGGAAGCGCTTGAACAAGGCAGAGATGCTCGTCTGTGTGCCAGGTCGTCTGCGAGCCATCCAGGCGGTAGAAGGATCCGCCTGGATGGCTGAACAGCTTGTCCATGGTTTCCTCCACGACCGGCACGACTTGGACAAGTTCTACTGGTCGGAGCAGAAGCAGGTGACCACAACCGGCTACTCGGAGTGGTACCACCTGTCTCTCTGTGATGCCGCCTATGACTTCATGGCAAGCCTGGTGGGCATGTCGCCGGAGCAGATGGTGCGCCTGCAGAAGCAGTACTGGGCGAAGTGGATGGCGAGAGTGAGAGCCCTGCCCCCAACGGCCTTTCGCACCGCGATGAAGCTCATCCCCTAAAAACCAACCCTAAACTCTAAGCCCTTAAAGGAGCCCTCCCTCTTAAACCCCCCAACTTCCCTCTTCGATGCCCCAAAATGGAGCCCTAAACCCGAATCCCATCTAATCTCTAAACCCTAAACCCTAAGCCCTGACAATCAGAGGAGCCCTCCCTCCTAGCCCCCCAACTTCCCTCTTGTACCCTCAACCTCGCAGGGAGCCCCAAACTAAGCCCTTTAAGTCCTTAAAATTAAAGGAGCCCTCCCTCCGGCTTCCGGAGGATCCCAAGATCCGAGAAGAGCAGCAAACCCGGGAGGAGATCAAGCGGTTTTGGGCCCAAGATTCCAAGTGATACAAATAGGATTCCTTCAAGCGTGTTTTTAAAAGGGTTTTTGTTAAGGGCTCTTTACGGGTTCTTTTAAGGGCTCCTTTAAAAAGGCTCCTTTAAGGGCTCCGTTAAAAGGACTCTTTTAAGGGTCCTATAAGGGCTTGGGGTATAAGGGTCCAAGTCTACCACTGGTACCTACTTGGGGCTATTATTTGGAGCCTTAGGGATGAGAGCAGAGTCGACAAGCCCAGGGATTTAGGGGCTTGGGGGTGTGGGGTTTGGGGTTGGGGGGTTTAGGGGTGTAGGGGTTTAGAGGTTCGGGGGATTGGGATTTGGATTTTTTTGCGGTTCTGGATTTAGGGTTTTGGCTTTTGGCTGGCTATAAGGCTATTTTATCAGACCTAATGACTGTAGCTATAAAAAGGGTTTCTATAAGGGTTACAATATGCAGGTAATAAGGGTTTCGAGAAGGCTACTAGAATTGGTACTTTACGGTTTCTGTAAGGGTTACAAAACCGTAAGGGTTGACACAATGGCTTGACTACAAAGAGTTTTTTATGAGCGTCCCTATAATGTAACGCTACTATAAGGGTTATATTATGGATTGATACTGTCTTCAAGGGTTACGAGAAATATGGACATTAGCGGTGTTTCGGTATTTAGCGCTTCATGCAAGGGTCCGGTTCATTTCCCATACCGTAGGGTTCCTTACTACAGTTCTACTATAACACACCTCAAAGCCTTATCTTCTGCTTTTAACTCTAAAGGTCTGTACAAAACTACTTTATAAAAGTTCGATACGGGGTCTACACATATTACTAGAATTCTATGGGTTCTAGAAACAAGTGAGGAGCCTTTAAAGGCTATAGGATTCTTTGTCTCAAGAACTCAAGCCCGCAGCCGAAGAGTGCAAGGTTCAAAGCCTCTGAGCGCTATGCCACAGAGGTGGGATCTGAGATGGCTTCTTCCAAGGGTCCAAGTTATAATATAGTATATACTATATTCTTGGGGTCCCAATATGTACAAAGTACCTACTGTATTGGTACCTGGACCCTTTGGGTTCTAGACTTCTAGCGCCATGTGCCAGATATTCATGCCAACAATCCTTATGCGGAGCATAGCCCCGCCAGCCTTACTCCCCGAACCGATTTCGGGCCATCAAGTCTGCCAGGCAGAGCTGGATGTGCGAATAGAGGAGTTGGAGACGCTGATGTCCGTTTCCGAGAGGGGTGAGGCAGCGGATTCAAGGCTATATAAGGATTTAGCATTCAGGGTTTAGAGGAGGTGGGAGAGTTCAGAATCGTAGAGTCAACTATGTACGCCACATGGGGTCAGATCCTACCCTTCGACCGCAACCCTTTACACTCTGCTTTGTTCAACAGGTGCCTGCCAAAGCTGGAACATTTAAAAACAATGTAAACCCGAACCCTACTTGCACCCTAAAGCTAAAGCTCAAAACCTCTAAACTTTTAAAAGCCCCTGTAGATCCCTTCAAAGGAACTCTGTGGAACCATAAACCTGACAAACCTAGCTCTCTGCGGTACTCTAACCACTAAGCCATGAATTCGACAACTGTTTGTCTTGAAGGACCCCGGAAAACGCGATTTCCAGAAAGCCTCTTTACAACCCTGGACTAAACAAACAAAGCATTACAATATATGAATCCCCGTATACTTGGTGCAATTCTGAGGCCTGGATGATTCTGTGCTGTTTTGGGCCTATCGAAACATGAAGTCTCAGCCCAGCCATTAAACTTGAACCAGCCTTCTGAAATGAGTGGATTGGCTCAATATCGGGGCCTCTAGAACTAAGGTGGGATTTCGGCGCTTATCCTAGTATGACTGAGTATGATAAGGAGCCCTAAACCCTAAACCCTAAACGGTAATTCGTGAGGCTCCCAGGTCTTCTGGCTGGAGGTTCCCAGAGACTCCAATACCCCTTAATTAAGGAATATACCTTAAATCATATTGGGGATCCTATTATAATTTAAGGTATATTCCTTAATTAAGGTATAATGGAGTCTCTAAGTTAGGCAGGCACACGAGATAGCGTTTGACCCCACTCGAAACCATAATACAGGGGCCTTCTGAAACTATAATGATACTATAGTGGCCCCCAAAGTCTTGTTCTAATTTTTAAATAGGGGCCTTATTAAACTGTAATTATAGTACAGTGGCCCCCAAAGCCCTATTCTAGCTGTTAAGGCCTCTGTATTAAGCCCTAACCTCAAGGCTGAAACCCTCGCTCCCCCCTCCCCTTCCCCGCCCCCGCACTTTGAAAAGAACTCGGAAGTTCAGGGGTGGTTATAAGTAGGGTTATAAGCCCCTTAATATGGGTTATAAGTAAAGTTAACGTAACCCTACTTATAACCACCTTGGAACCTCCATGTAAGGTTCGAGACCAACCTGCAGCGTGAGCCCCAGTGGTTGTATTGGGACTCATCAGGGTCTTCAATACCTATATATTGGCTGTAAACTCAACGTTTCAGCTTTTGGAGCCCTGATAAGGCAGTCGATTCTGGAAGTTTCAACTTTTCTTTTGTTGGGTTTTGGGCCAGTGAGAATCTAGGGGGTTGCATCAAGGTTTAGAGTTTAGTGTTAGGGTTTGGATCTATGGGTTCAGCACTGGTACTGTTCAATGTAGTGGTGTCACATGTCGTCTTAGTCATGCAGCCTGACGGTGATGTACCTACAGTCTTTTTGGGGTGGGATGGCATGGGCGGGTCGGCTGGAGTCTGGACCAAGAGTTCTTCCGTATATTTGCAGACCAGGGCGTTGCGGGTGCGTGAGAAAGCAGTCCCTACCAAAACCTTGTTTGGAGGAGGGTAGGGGTTGGTGTCGACGTTTAGGTTCGGGGTGAACCTACCCAACCATACTCAAGGGAAATCAGTGGGAAATAACCTACGTAATTTGTTTTGCAGGGTAAACGGCTGCAAGCACGCCTTTGCGCCCTAAACCGTACGCACGACAGGAAAACCGCTGATCCCAAATCTCTGAACCCTAAACCCTAAGAGCCCTAAGTCCTAGACCCTAACCGCCCTAACCCCTACAAACCCTAACTCCTAAGTCTTATAAACCCTAAAAGCCTTAAACCCTAGACCTCTCAACCCCAAAACCCCAAAAACGCCCTTTCCGGCACACTTTTTGTGAAAGCCCCAACTCCTAAGCCTTATAAACCTTGAAAGCCTTAAGCCCCAGACCCCAAAGCCCTAAAAAAAACACCAAAAAAACGCCCCAACTCCTATAAGCCCAGGCTCAAAGAAGAGCGGAAGTTGCTGGGGGAGATCCAGGGACTTATCCGCCTTAAGGGCGAGGCGACCCCGGGAGTCCGTTTAACTGCTTAGGGTGCTGGGCATTTAGGGTTTGATTCGGGATTTCGGGTTTAGGGTTCAGGGCGGAAGGAATTTCAGGGGTTTTAGGGTTTAGGGATTTAGGGTATTTAGGGTTTGGGGATTACCTACTTATCATTTACTCTCCAAAATAGTAACCTACATAACTACCATCCTAGAATCGAGTACCTAACTGTTGGGTCCTTTGGACCCGTGGGGTTATGGTTCCTTTTCAGGTCTTTTTTAAAGGGTTCCGCAGGGATTAAGGACCCAAAGGTTCTGCCAGGGGGTTCCGAAAAAGGTTCTACTTGGAGGATCCTGGGACTTAGTAAGTAGGGTTATAAGTACCTTGATAGGGGTTATATAAGTATAGTTACCTTATTATAACCTTACTTACTAAGTCCCATGATCCTACAAGCATCAAGGCTTCGGAGTTCCTTTGAAAGGTTCCGACGCCTGAAGAACGGCAGTAGGGTTTAGGGTTCGAGGTTGTGAGCTTACTTGGAGGTTCATGGGTAGGTTTAAGTGGGGTTGTAAGTATGGTAACTATACTTATAACTGATACTAGGGGACTTGTCACCCTACTTATAACTACCCATGAACCTCCAAGTAGGGTTTAAGATTCCACGTATATGAGTACTCGTAGCGCTTTCGTGGCGGCTTGTAAAGTCGGTGGGATATCTAGAATGTACACATCCAGATTCCCGGTCTCTGGTGTGCGGCTCAGAAAAGCAAGAACATAACAGCCTGAATCGGCACCCTTAGTCTAAACTAGCTTTCTTGTTGGGTCAGCACAGGCTTAGTTCGGGGCACCGCAATGAATGCGGAGCCCCAAACCCCAAACCCTAAACCCCATACCCTAAAGTTCAGGGTTTAAGGTCAGGGTTTTGGGCAACTGTGTCTGATTACGGCCGCCTCAGTCTTCGGCTAAACCCTACACCCAGAGTCTCCAAAACCCCTTAATTAAAAAATATACGTGAAATTATAATCGGATCCCTAATGTTATTTACGGTACATTCCTTCATTTAGGGGTTTTGGAGTCTCTGGGCACTTCTTAGACCCTCGAACGTACGGCTGCTATTCCGAGACAATAACCCCCGAGGCTCCATGTACCTGGATAGTATATCCTGGGTTGGGAGTACCATACTTAAATACTTTCTTTGGTACCTGTTCCTTAAAGGAACCATTACGAAATACAGTCTATACCTTATTTCCCTGGTTACTTCAAAGTCCAGATTTTCTTAGGCCTTAAAGGGGTTCCTACATACGTAACTTAAAGAAAGCCCAAGCATAAACTATGTGGGTAGGGCTCTGCTCTAGCATCAGTATATCGCGACTATACCACGGGAACGTTATTGCTAATCATTCAGACCTCTACACATTAGACCAAACCACTAGTCACGTTTGTTGTTTTTTTTTTTGATGGGGGGTGTGTAATGCTTGGTTACTTCTCAGGAACAAGGATTACGGTTTCCAGCATAGACAACTGTAATCATCGGGAATCGTATACACGCTTATACTCTTATAATACCCCCCGTCTGACATCTTAAAGCTTAGAAAGCTCTTCTACAGCCTCCACTCACGGACGGGAACAACAAAGACAGAGAAACGATGATGGGCTCATGGCTCATGGCTTCGGGTTGGGAGTTCAGAGTTTTAGGAATTGAAGGGACAGGTGCAGAATGAAGCCGAAGCCCACCTTCTGCTGAGGGTGTAGGGTTCAGGGGTTGCGCATTCATGTAGGGTTTGTGCGTGAGGTGTTTGTTTTGCATGTGCTTGTCAACGGAGCCCACGCCAGTCTGTCGCCCGAAAGATTCTCAAGACTTCTGAACTCACGACCCGAAAAATCGACGTAGATTTCTTACGATTCTGTCGGGGGCTGTGGGCTGCGTTGGACAGAAATTTTGCTCGGCTGTTAAACGAAAGCTCCAGCTGTTCTCAGCCGTTTTAAGCCCATAGGCCCCAAGCCTCAACCCAGCGGCACGTCTCAGGCCTTAAATCCCATGATGTCTGACCTTCAAGCCATCTAAGTCTACTACAGCCCGGTGGAGGAACGCCCGCAGCACGCCACAAGGAACAGGTGAAGCAAAGTTACAAAGCCTCAACCTTAACACCTCAAAACCCTGGACGCCAAAAGCCTGCGAACCCCCAAAACCCAAATCCTCAAACTCAAAGCCCTTAAAACCTATAAACCCTGTAGACCTGAACCCTAGACCAAAGGAGCCAGTGAAGCAAGCCAAAAGCCTCCTAACCCCTTAACCCTAAACCCTTACACTCCAAACCCCAAACCGCTAAACTCTAATAAACCCCCACAGCCCGAAACTTTAAGAATTTTACAAGCCCTAAACCATAAATCCTAATAAACCTTATAAGCCTTAAACCTGTATAAACCCTAAACCCTAAGAGCCTTATAAACCCATAGACCATAAATCCTAATAAACCCCTATGCTTCTGTGGCCTCGACGTCGGCATTGGGTCCTGGCCTGGGTCCTTGCAGGGGCGCTGTCTTGGAGGCCCGGCTTTGGAGGGTTTAGGGCGTATAGGGTTTTGGGGTTCAGGTCTGAGAGTTTTGGGGTTTAGGCTTGGAGTTTTGGGGCTTAGGGCTTAGGGTTTTGGGGTATTCGGGTGGATTTTTGGGTTTTGGGTCTTTAGGGTCTAGGGTCGGGGGTTTTTACGGCTTATGCTTTGAGGATTGAAGGCTGGAACGGTGTGCATACAGGCACCACTGTAGCGAGCCTTGAGCGAGCCATTGTCGGTGGCCTTACACAGTTATAACCCCCGAAGTTGAAGTAACTTTGACTAGGATGCCCAGTAGTACCCTTATTCCCTTTTTGTAGTCCTATGTTTCTCATAAAGTTACCCAATACCAAAAAGAGAAGCCTTTTTTATTCTTAGGTTACTGGGTATCCTAGTTGAAGGCCAGAATGGCATACTATGGGCTTGATGGGGTAGGGGTTTTCAGCTTAGGGCTTTGGGTCCAGGTGTTCGCATTATAGGGTCAGGGTATGGGTGGCATACCTTTAGTGCCCAACATCTGGGAGTCTTATACCCGGTATTCCCCCTGCATCGTTTCAGGTTTGCGAAGGCTGGTATTGAATCTAGGTTCTAGATGCTTGAAGCTTCCGGGCTGAACCCTAAACCAACCGAACTGGCCGGTCTTGCTCCCGTGGCCTCCTGTACTCTGCCGCTTTGTTTCCGGGATGCAGGGTTTTTCTCTCACAAGTGGTTTTTTCCCTGCATCGTACAGTTTATGACCAACCCTTATATTAAATCGATGGGTTCAAGTTGGACGAATGCTTGGGGTGTTGTTGTCTCCGAACTGCAGAAAGCAAAGAGGTGGCGAGATGATGTCCCATATGTCAGGCCGCTTCCGTGTTCATGATGATCTGTCCTGGGGCTTCGAGAGTCGGATTCATCTGCACACATCTTTATGTCCAGGACATGCTCGGACCCTGCATTCAATTGGAGAGTGGAGGCACGATTCTAGAGGATGAGGAGGAGGAGTCGGGTGACGGGAGCAGAAGCAACTGCAGACCGATTACAAGCAACTGCAGACCGATTGTGGAGGTGTCGAGAATCTGTTCGACACAGAGCTCCCTTGTTCTGTGCCCAAAGCTGTTCACGGACTGTTCTGCCAACCATGCACAAGCTATTGTGGAGGCGGAAGAGACATCGGTGTAAATGTGCTAATGTCATCACCCTAACCTGAGCAACATCGACAGCTCTGCTCGATTTCTGCGAGACGAGACTGTCGAGTTTGCAAGTTGGCAGAGCCAAAGGCTCGCAGCCGTTGTCTCCACTGGGGTGCGGTCGGCCGTTAGGCCGGGGATGCAGCCTGCAGCTGTGGTTCCGGGAAATGTTGTACTGACGAGGAGCTGCCAGCTCTGGCACCGGCGTAGGGTTTAGCGTTCCGGGTTTAAGGTTTAGGGTTTAGGGGGCCTGGTCGCCCTCTGCCTCTGGTTCTGTTCTAGGCGCAGGCTCTGCCTGCGATGCATCAAGCCCCGGAGAGCCTAAACACCAAACTTCTGCAACCACTCTAAATCCCTAAGCTTTACCAACTAATCCTAGACCTGAAGATTTTGGAGGTTGATTGAAATCCGTGTAGCAAAAAAGCTGGAGATATAAAGGTCTAGGATGTTACACTCACGATGGGGTCATAACAAGAACCCCAGCAAAACCAAGAAACACCCTCTATGAACCACATGTGAGACCCAAATGAAGCCCTCAAAGCAACCCTAAACCCTAAACCCTGAAGGCTAAAACCTAAACCCTGAGCCGTGAACCCTAAACCCTCAACCTTAAGCTCTGAACCCTGTAACCTGAGCCCTAAATCCTACCTTCGACCCTAAACCGAGCCGCAGAGGCTTCATGTCGAAGCCCGATTAACCAAATCACTTTGATAAAGAGCTGTCGGATCACCATCGCAGAGGGTCCATATACGTTGAAATTAGAGAACTACGCCCCCCGGCAGCCATAGTAGGGATGCTCTCTTGGCACCTATTTCCTTTTTGGTAGTGTATATGGACCCTCTGGGTATTCAGTTGTAACCCCTTGCAAAGTACGTAATTAGGAGGGTTCATTGGCCAGGCTTCTCATACCCTATAAGTTGGGTACTGCCCGCACTCTGTAACAGCTAGATTGTGTTTTTGATGTGAGTTATAAGCCTATAGAGACCTTCATGTGACTCCCTTAAACCCTAAACCCCGAAATAGGCCGGAACAGGGTGGGGGCACCACCCAACCTATATTACACGAGCCTAAATAGTTACCAATACTATTTTGCGGGCTCCTTCTTAAAATTATGGCAAAATGGGCCCTAACACCCCATTCTAGTTATAAAGGCCCCTAGATTCTTCGTAGTACCTTTAAAGGACCCCTTTAAAGGAACCCTATTTCTAATTATCAGGGCCCCTATATTACATAAGCCCACTCTCGAGCCGGTCTTGCAGTGTGTCGCCGCGCGGCTGGTGCTCTGCTTCTGGGCCAAAATGTTTCAGGTTTTGTGTTTAGGGCTTAGGAGTTTAGGGTTTATGGTGTAAGAGCTTCAGAGACGCTCAGTGATGTTCATGGTCTTTGCAGGGCATGTTCAGAGTTTGAAAAGGTGCTGCCTCCTTGTTGTTGATGATTTTGTTGGACGTTTTTAGGGACTTGAGGGGTTTAGGGCTTTGCAGCTTGCATTGAAGGCTCCATGCGTCGACAGGGAGATTTAAGCCTCTCGGACCACCTTGTTTCGCATCCTCGTACTCCCATTTAATAATCAACGCTCAGGTTGGATCCGACTATTCAGGGCTCAACTGGGGGGAGTCTCGTATTTTCTGACACTCCTCGTATGCACTTGGTGATCTAAGAGTCACAGGAATCCATGTATTGCACTCGATTGGGGTAGACATACACCCCCAAAAGTAGCTAAACCAATGGCCAAATACCATCAAAAGACTTGCTCCTACGCACTTGTGAGGTCCAGTTAGGCTTTATAGAACCTTGCTGGAACAGTCTTTGCTGGAATGGTTCCCTCCCCTAAACCCTAAACCCAAAACCCTAAACCCTAAACCCTAAACCCTAAACCCTAAACCCAAAACCCTAAACCCAAAACCCTAAACCCAAAACCCAAAACCCTAAACCCAAAACCCAAAACCCAAAACCCAAAACCCAAAACCCTAAACCCTAAACCCTAAACCCTAAACCCAAAACCCAAAACCCAAAACCCAAAACCCTAAACCCTAAACCGTGGTCTACATTATATAGATCAACCCGAAGTTGAAGAACGCCATAAACTCCAAACACTTTCCACCAAACCGTCGTTTGGGCCTTAGTGACTTGGTTAGTACCTATAGACCCTAAAGGTATTACTTTGTCAGACTGACATATTATATATATATATATATATGTATATATATATATATATATATATATCGTTAGGATCCTAGAACAAGAAACTAAGGTAACCCCCCAACACGGCACTACATTTAAGGGTCTAGGTAGTGCTTCTGCGACTTGAAAACTTGTAGTTCCAGGTGACCTGTAGATGTCAGCCTTGCAGTCTCAAAGCATTGAAAGCATTAAGGGTGAAAGTTCAGGGATTATAGTTTAGGGTTTACGTTTCGGGTTTAGGGAGGAGGGTTTGGGGATGAGGCTCACTACCAGGGTTTAGGGTCGGTTTGGGTCATCCCTCGAGACACTACCGCTTCTAGCCCCTCCGATTTCAATTTTTCATGTTCCTTACAATCCCATGTCATAATCACTCCAGCTCTTGACCAACGCTGGGGGCTTCGGGCACTTGAACGCTAAACCCTAGCCCTGGACTCTACGCCCTAAACACCGCCTCTTAAGCTGTATACGCCCTACAGCATAAAACCTAACCCCGCCTACAACCCAACGATTCCATCCTACTTCGATCCGCACGCAGCCCTTGGCTCGGAAGGTGCACACTGGTATTGCAGTTAGGGTACCATGGAAAGTTTATGGTTTCATGGTATAGGCTTATATGCCTGTAAATCTGCTAGTCCATTCTCTTCAAGTTGGTCGCAAGAATGTTGGGGGGGTCGTACCTCCTACTTTCACAACTATGCTGACAACAAGCAAGCCTGACCCTCAACAGTAGCAACCAGCACAGAAGCACAAAAGACACCAAGGTGCCAGATTATCGCGATGAGGTGCCCAAACAGAATCTATCAGCCATGGTGATCATCACCATGATCATCATCGGTATCCACAACATCGACGCATGCTGTAGAAAAACGAGATCATGAAACATATCGAAGTTTGAAAGGAAAGCAGCAAGACCGTAAACATCCTTAAACCCTAAACTTGAAGATGGTGAACTCGAAAATCGAGAGTCCTTATCGACCCCTGGCTGGCAACATGAAGGGTTCGGGGTTTAGCGTTTGGGGTTTCGGGTGTAGGGGTGTAGGGTTTAGGGTTCAGGGTTTGGGGTTTAGAGTTTGGGATTTAGGGTTTAGGGATTAGGTTTCGGGTTTGGGTTCGGAAATCAGCGGTGGTTAAATTGTTCAGGAGCCCAGGGACATGTGCAGCGTTAGTTGGGGCTGTTTTTTCTGTCTTCGGAAGAGAGATGCTCAATTCTGCAACATAAACCCTATTGGGGTTCAGGGCCCAGGAGCTCAAGTCATTGGAGCTTTCGGTTTTGGGCCTTCGCGGCCTTGACGTTTGGATTCAAGTCAGGCGTTCCCGTGTTTTGTGGTTTGTTGATTGAAAGAGGGTGTAGGGGCAAAGCCTAGTTCTCCCTTAAGGGTCCACGTGCCGATAGACCATATAGATCATAGACTGACGCCTCGATGTGTTTGTTACAGAGATATTCAGCAGACTAGATGGTTAGATGATGTTACGTCGGTGCTTGGGGACTGAGACTACGTTACCAAAAGGATCTTGGTCTATACTTGAGGCGTGATCGTCGAATGAGGGTCAACTCAAGACCCCAATCCCAAATCCTTGCTCAATATCAGCTGGTCGTTTGTGTGAGGGCTCCATATTGATACGAGGTGAGTTTCACCACTACAGCGGCGACATCTGCGCCTACAACAAGGCTCCCCTGTACATGAGACCCTGGCAGAAGCACTTAGCATATCCCAGTGAACCCTTGTTATTAAGAGGAATATATCCCAGTATCGTCCCTTCCGCCTCTTATCGTGGGGTCCCTTCTTAGGGGATCCTTTGTTATGAGGAGGAAAATCTACTGCAGAACCTAGACGACCCGACTTTCAAACCGTTGCTCCTGGAAAGGTGCCTGTGGAGCCTGAAGCCATGAAACCCCTGCTACTACACTTACTTGGAGGTTCAGGGGTAGTCATATGTAGGGTTACATGTACTCTAATATGGATTATACGTATAGGTACCCTGCTTGTAACCCTACATATAACTACCCACGAACCTGCAAGTAGAATCACTGAAACCCCCAACGCCCGAAAGCCCATAAACGTTTCAACTGCAAGCCCGCAACTATGTCAAGAAACGCCCGTATGCAACCACCATGATGCCCTGGCTATACTTCTACTTATGCTATTTCCCCCGGGCCTCTAAGTAAGCCCTACACTTTAGGGCTCGTTGCGTCTGCGAAAAAACCCTGCAAGGCGACGCACAACTCTCAGAGGCTGGGGGGGGGGGGGGGGGGGTTAGTTACGGTTTACGGTTCAAGATTAGGGTTTTTTTTTGGGTTTTCGGGTTTGTAAATTTAAGTACCGGGTTTGCAGTTCAAGGTTAGGGTTTTAGGGTTTATAAGTAGCAAGAAAGAATATATAGTAGGTACTTCGTAGATATTTGGGTCTACACTATTGGACACTTTGGGGGAAGACAGAAGAGACCACCAGAGCCCTAAAACCCCGAACCCCCTTACTTGGACCCTTAGGGAAAGCTACACCACGAAGCCCCTGCGCCCCTAAGCTCATGATGTAAGCCCCCTAAACCCCTACATCCTTCTCCACGAACACGGCGTTGGTGAGGCTTTGAAGCCCAAAAACGTTTTTGCTTATTTTGATGTTCGGGGTTCAGGTCGAGTCGAGATATGTAGGGTTCTAAGACATCTACACCCGAAGCCCTAAACCATATAAACCCTAAACCCAATCCGCGGGGTTTTGGAGTTCAGGGTTTGGTGTCACTAGGGTCCTGAAGTGTCGGGAAGTAGCCCAAACGTCCGAAGGACCTGAACAAGGATTCAGGGTTTCGGGTTTTGAGTTCTGGAGGGGTGCTAGTCTCGCATTGTTTTCGAAGGGATATATGATTGCCAATACCTCAACCCCATGATCCCTTACACTCTTCACCAAACCCCTAGAGCCCTAAACCCCTAACTAGCTTTACGTCATGGAGAAAGGATTGTTAATACAGGGGCCTTACTGATCACCTATTCTAGTTGGGGTACTCGCTTTTATTTTTTTCAGTATAATATGCCCCAAAACCCTATTGTGTTTATTCACTAAACCCTAAACCCTATAGACCCTAAACCGCGTCAGCAGTCATAGAAGGCCTGGACTCCTTACGACTAGCAGACGTGAAGACAGGGCAATGCTGATAGCTTAGGGTTTAGGGATTTAGGGTTTAGGGTTTAGGGTGACAGTCACGAACAATAAATACCACCACCAGCACAACCGCCACCAATCGTCGTCGTCATCTTCATTATCATGATCGTCGTCGTCATCATCATCATGATCTTCGTCGTCGTCATCGTTATCATCATGGTTGTTGTCGTCATCAGCAGCAGCAACAGCATTATCATCGCTTAGACTTGAAACGTTTGCGCTATGAGTACTGATTGTCGTGCACGCCATGGATCAGACTTGGATGATGTCCATTCAACCCGGTTCGACTGTGGACCTTGGCCCTTTCGTCAACCGATACTTGAGGTTCATGGGTAGCTATAAGTAGGGCTATAAGCCCCCTAATATGAGCTATAAGTATAGTTACCATACTGATGACCCCACTTATAACTACCCACGAACCTCCAAGTATACAAAGTGAAACACCAAGCCTCGAAATCCGGCAGGCTGAATACTTTCAACACTCCTGGGAAGCTGTGGCACAGCTGCACCCAGTGCTTTGCTTCTTAGAGACTCCATTATACTTTAATTAAGGAATATACCTTAAATTACCCTATCCATCGGCCGACAGAAAAAAACGGATTCGATTGGTAGTTTCAAGCGGATTGGGTCCGATTGATATTTTCAAGCGGATCCACTAGTTTTCTGTGAAAACCAAGCGAAACAAAAACCTAGCGGGGAACCAATAGCAGCATATAGCAAAAACCAAGCGGAGCATTCAGGAGCACGGGTGTTTGACCGGGCTTGAAGCCTGCGATTTCTGGTTTCACAGGTTTTCACAGATCTTCACAGGTTTTCACAGATCTTCACAGGTTTTCACAGATCTTCACAGAATTTCACAGATCTTCACAGAATTTCACAGATCTTCACAGATCTTCACAGACTAATCTGTGAAGATCTGTGAAATTCTGTGAAAACCTGTGAAATTCTGTGAAAACCTGTGAAGACCTGTGTGCTTCAGAATTCCGGGTTGGGCTCGATGTTTTTGGTGTGCTGGGCACGGGAAACCAAGCGAAATCGTTGATGAAAAACCTTGCGGAATCGATGATAAAAACCTAGCGGAGAACCTAGCGGAGAAAATAGCATCCCAACCGATTCCTAGCGGGTCCGATAGAAAATGCCAAGCGCACATGGTATTTTCAAGCGCAGCAGAATCGATTGGTATTTTCAAGCGAAATCCAGTGTTTTTTCAAGCGTGCGATGGTTAGGGTATAATAGGATCCCCAATATGATTTAAGGTATATTCCTTAATTAAGGGGTATTGGAGTCTCTGGGTTGGTAGATCGCTCTTACGTGATCACCAGCGGCATTCGGAGTCGTGGTCGTCGTACCCCCCAAATCCCAGTCGGTTCTTGACCCCGAAATCCCAAAGCCTTGAACACAACCTGAAACCAGAACCCCAGAGCCGAAATACCTAGAAAATAACAAATCCCCAAGAACCTAAAACTTCAAACCCTTCAGCCTCCAATCCAGCATTCCCTCCATGTCTAAGCTTAAAGACTTTCTAAGGCCTTAGTTATTACGTCTGAAGGAGCCCCACATGGGCACAGGGAGCCTTAGGCTAAACCCCAAACCCTCAACCCTAAAACCTAAACCCAAAGACCTAATCCCTTTAAACCCTAAACCTTAAACCCTAAACCCTTGAAGGAGCCCAGTAGGTATTCCCAGGCAGTGGAAGAAGGGCACCGGAGCCGCCGCCGGGCGCGCCCCTCGACCGGCCTCCGCAGGCTTCACAGGGCCTAGATCCAAGGGTCCAAAGTACGGTAAACCCCTTAAAGTTGGAAACTGGATTAAGGGCAAATAGTGCAGGGATTCCCAACACATTACTCTCAAGGACTGAGGCTATTGGGTTTCCAACTTTTTGGCTTCTACTGTACCCAATAATCATACACTCTCCAAAATCCTAACCTACATAACTACTATCCTAAAACCGAGTACCTACTTATTGGGTCCTTTGGACCCTTAGGGTTAGGGTTTAGGGGCTTAAGTTGTTTGGGATTTAAGGTCTTCCCCGAGAGAGTTCCGGGTTTAAGGGGTTCAAGTTTTTGGGATTTGAGTGTTCTCCGAGAGAGTTTAGGGTGTAGGGTTTAAAGTTTTTTTCCGGAGAGAGTTCAGGTTTCAGGATTTAGGATTTAGGATTTGCCTATGGGGATCCAAGAACCTCTTGTTTTAGGGGTTAATTTCATAATTAAAGGGTTGTAATCTACTTTTGCGTGGAGTCTGGAGTTGCAGGCAGGGTTTTTGGCTTAAGCGTCAGAGTTGGATGACTTGCGCAGGGTGGGTCGGCTGAATTGTCAGAACCTACCATAGAAGCCTACCTCAGTCTCCCTTGTAGTTCCTTGTTTGGTTTAGCCAGCTGCATAACAAGGGTTCTGTAAAGTAACCCATAAAAGACTGTAGGGAAATGGCTTTTAGGTCCCGAACATATTTCAGAGTAAAGGCATATATGCTTCGATGTTGCTTCCGGCAAAGGTTCGAGGTTAAAGTTAGGGGAATGGACGTGAGTTCAAGTTTTAGGGCTGAGCTGGCAGTTGTTTCAAGAATTCTTGGGCTCTTGGCGGATGATTCAGGCTTGGGCTTGGTCTGAAAAAACTCTGAAATCCAGCGCCCTTTCACTCGGTTTTAGGGTTTAGGGTTTAAAATCCTGCGCCCTTTCACTCCTAGGCATTTATCATTCAGGCGTGTCGGGGTTTGGCGCTTTTGGTCCAGGGGTTCCGTCAGGGTGCTGCCCGGTATGGAGAGGCATCCGCCGCCCGCGCGCTCTGCGTGCTGCGCGACGGCAAGAATGGACCGAGGACGGGTTGAGGGTTTGGGACTCCGGCTTCTATACCCAGAGGGTCATAATTACCCAAATGGTAGCCTACCTTTTTAGGCATCCTTATTAGGATTTCCTTATTGTGAGTCTTGCCCAGAGGGTCCGAGTACCCGAATGGTAGGGTTTTAGGTCCCGAAATCCAGACTCTGAATGGTTTTTGGGACCTTGAAACCCTACTTGGACCCTCAGGGATAGGTATCAAAAGTTACTTAGGGACCTTCGATGCATAGGGATGAGTAGGGATGTCATGTAAGGATATGAGTAGTTGGCTGCTCCCTTACAGCCCCTACATGGTACTGTTCATGATATAAATCCTGCATTACCCACACTAAGGAAGATGCCATAATTCCCATGGTTTAGGGTCTTAAGGCTTAAGGTCATGCAGGGTTTATATCATCAACCGTAGGATTGGGGCTTGCTTCCCAAAGGCTCCATGTACCCTTTAGCAGGTACTGAAGCCTTAGAGGGGTCCCTATATAGGTACTTTAAGGCCTAAGTATATACTATATGGGTGGTTGTCAAAACTATGGTCCCTTTTTGGGTCCCTATTATAATACCAAATATTTAGGGTACCCAAAAAGGGACCCTAATTTTGACAACCATATGGGTACATGGAGCCTTTGGGCTTTTGTCCCATGGAGTTTTAGGGTTTCGGGCTCTAGCTTGGGTGGATCAAAGGGGAAAAGGAGGGACCCTTAATGGGGACCCCTACCCTATAATGGGCTATATCATGGGTATATAACAGCTATATTAAGGGTATATACCTAGCGGCCCTTGTTAGGGGTCCCTCCTTTTACCCTTGGGGAGGAGTCCATGGCTCGAAATTTCCGACTCCATGGGGTTGGTCAAGGCTTCGTTGCCCCAAAGGATCCAAGTACCAATATAGCTACGTACTAATTCGAGATATGGGGCCCAAAAGTGTATACAAACTACAATAATATAGTATAGTATACTATGGTAAACTAAATAACTAGACTATACCATGCTATGCTTTTGCTTGGACCCTTTGGGTTCCTATTAATTGCAGAGTATTTTGGGCGTGAGAGTGCAGGATCTATGCACGACATTTGTGGTTTCGATGCTTCAGGACTTTTAGCCTTCGGATTTAGGGTACAGGGTTCGTGCACGGCTTGGGGTACTGAGCTGCCCGGTTTTTTCCTGATACCATAAAGCCGATTCCGAAACCTTAAACCACTGACCTCAGCCCTTGTTCTTAGTCACTGCAATCTGCACAGGCAGATTTCGAGTCACCGAGAGAGTTGGAGAAGCAAGTGTATGTATACATGCATATGTACATATGCATATCTATATATATATATATGTTTATGTATGTACGTATATATTCACTTATGTATGCACATATGTGTGTATGTAGATTTGTATATACTATGTATGTACACATATACATTGACAACATATATATATATATATATATATATATATTGACATGTACCTACAGATATATGCAGGTGTGTATACATGTGTATATATATATACGTATATACATATATGAAGTAGACAGATAGATAGAGAGAGAGAGAGAGAGAAGAGATATTGCACAGCAGTCAGAAGATAAAGGCAGATGCACCTCCAAAGCACCAAGCCTTAAATCCCGGCTAGAAGGACCGGCGAAACAAAACCCACACACACACACACACACACACACACACACACTAGCTCTCTCTCTCTCTCTCTCTCTCTCTCTCTCTCTCTACCAGGACCCTCCTTGTACCCTCAAATAGGGGTATATGGTCCCAAATAAGGGGCATTTAGGGTCTAATAGAGGGTAGATGGAGGGTCGGGGGACTTAGTAAGTAGTTATTTTAGGGACTTATAAGTACCATAACCCCAATTAGGGCCTTTTTAGGGTACTTATAAGTCTACTTACTACCTACTTACTAAGCCCCCCCGACGCTCCAAGTAGCTAGACTCCGGATCTTTCCCTGCACGCCGGCAGGACATGTCCACGTTGGTCCGCCGCATGAAACTTGCCATGAAGATCCCGGGTACGATAGGGGCCTTAAATATTCAATATTCTATTATCGGGCCTTAATATTATGCTTATAGTATAATGGCCCCAAAACCCTATTCTAATTATTCAGGCCCCTATATGACTGTGGTCATGATTGCTGTTGGAACGCCTACACCCTAAGCATGGTCTCGGGGGTTCATATATACCCAAAGGGTCCATATACACTACAATATAGGAATTAAGCCCCAAAAGACCATCCCCAGTATGGTCTTGGGGACCTACTTCCAAAATAGTAGTGTATGTGGACCCTCTTGGATAGATTTCTGTAAGGTAATCCCAAAAAGGATCTACCATGGGGCCTATGGGTAGGCTGAAGTTTCTTGAGGGAGCCCTTGAACCGTGAAGCCTTGGCTTATTCTAGGTTGGAGTTTCTTTGGCTGTGTTCTTGGCAGAAGCTGAGGCACGAGCTCATGGATGTTCTCCGCTGCCGGTTGGAAGAAGAGCATCTCGATTTGAACGATTTGAACAGGCTTCCCCCAAAACTCTGAAGGGTTTCACAAGGGTTTGGAAGTTTTGCTTCTACAGTTTTCGCAATCGGGGCTTCAATAATGTGTGCTAGGGTTCTGGTGTGGAATGTAAGGGAGTTTTTTCTAATGTACAAACGAAAGTAGTAACCCCTTGACTTCAAAAGCTTATGAGCTAAGCCGGCTTCACAAGATACCCAGTACGGTACTTTGCCTTTGCCTGTGCTGGAAGAATATTTCTAGAGCAAACAGCTCGTCAAGTGCACAGTATCCTTTTTTAGAGCGCGTTTCACAGGCTTCGGATTCTGCGGCGGTCAGACGCTACGTGTCGTTAATCGTGGGGCCGGCACTTACCAGAAGGATCCATGCACCAAGTCATCATATGCTCCCGTACAGAAGTACTACTAATTAAGCTATCTGGATCCAGACGACATAGGTGTTAGGTACTTTGGTCCCAGAGAACCCTATTCAATCTTCGCATCCCTGAGGACTCCTTAGGACAAAGTAGAACGGTTTACTCGGGCTTCTACAGTGCCCTGACTTGAAGAAGTTTAGCACTAACATAGCTAACACAGGAACCATTGTAGTTAGAACGGAGCTTTGATGTCTAAACCGTTCCTCCACGCAAAGAAGCTGCAACTGGGCAAGGGCTGACTCGCCAATTTCGCCGATGCCAGTGACACCTCCATCGAAGAGGCACTTTGTCTTTAGGGGTGTTGGCTTGGGGTGTCCAGTCTTATGTTTCAGGTCGTAGGCTGTGACCTCAGAGACATTCTCGTTGGTTGCAAGCCTTGTTGCCATATCTCGGTGCATGCCTGCCGGAAACCTACAGCCCCCAAACCGGACAACCTAACTCCCCAAAGCTTCAGCTAAACGCTAAGCCGTCAATTCCTCGGCCGCTGCATTGGTGAGTGGGCACATGGACGCTTGAGGGTTCGGTGCAAACAGAGCCCCACTCGGAGGCCCTGAGGACTTAGTAGGTCGGTTTTAAGTAGGGCTATAGTTGGGGTAACCCCACTTAGGGTACTTACAACTCTACTTGTAAACTACTTACTAAGTCCCGTGGGCCTAAACCCTAAACTCTATAAGCCCTAAAAGGGGTGGGCGATGACCCTCTAGGTACCTAAGCCCTAAACGGGGTGGGGGATGACCCTTTGGGTACCCTACGTACCTAAATCCTAACAGGGGAGGCCCCTCGCCGAAGGCGAGTCTGGGTATCCTGGCAGCTTGATAGGGTTGGGCTTAGGGTTTAGGGCTTTGGGCTTGTAGAGTTTAGGGCTTAGGGTTGACCTTCAGATCCAAACACCTACCGTTTTTAGGGGTTCTACCCTCTAGACTAAGGGGTCATAACCTACTATTTTGAAGGGTTTGGGGATGCTGATAGGGCTTACTTGGAGGGTCGGGGGACCTAGTAAGTGGGCAGTAAGTAGACTGATAAGAAGCCTAAAAGGGACCCTAATTGGGGTTATGGTACTTATAAGTCCCTAATAACTACTTACTAAGTCCCCCGACCCTCCAAGTAGGGTTCAGGACCCATGCACCCAAACAGCGTTTCGGGTTCTGGGTTTAGGGTTTATACCAGCAGCGTGAAGGGTTTATATACGGTTTGGCGATTTCGTAGAAACCGCGTAGCCGTCCGGGTCCATGTGCCCAAATAGTATATACTTTGGCCCGAAAGTATCCCTTTAGGGACTGCCAAAGCCTTTACTATCTGAGTACATGGGCCCTTAAGTATCCCAAGTATCCTAAATTCCTAAACCCTGTAGTACCCTTTAAAAGAACCCTTAAAGGGACCCTTAGCGTATGGTGGCTGCCTTTAAAGGAACCCTTAAAGGGACCCTTGGGGTATGGTGGCTTCCTTTAAAGGAACCCTTAAAGGACCCTTGGGGTATGGTGGCTTCCTTTAAAGGAACCCTTAAAGGACCCTTGGGGTATGGTGGCTTCCTTTAAAGGAACCCTTAAAGGACCCTTGGGGTATGGTGGCTTGGGTCTGAGAAAACCCCTGGGCCTGACCCTTGGGCGGACTGAGCATGTCTTCTTAGTAGCTGAGTGGGTAACCTTCTTAGGGGTTAGGGTGCTCTAATAGGGTCCTTTAAGGGATCTGTAAGGGTCCTACTGGTTAAGGGTACTACAGGGGTTTAGGGGTAACCTTTAAACTTTGCGGGTTTACATAATCCTACCATGCTTCAAAACATTAACGTTTGTTGGGCTATGGTACTCAGCCCCGGTAAGCTTTGGAAAGGTACATGAAAGGCCTTGTGTTTGATTGGTTTAGGGTTTAGGATGAGGTTCCTTGAACCCTAAACACTTTCTGCGACTGAGGTGACTCCCTCGAGAAGCTGGAAGCTCTCTTCGAAGAGGGTCGAAATCCGTCGAAGCTGCCCCTCGCCCTGCGAAGATATTGTTGAATGGGCAGGATGCAATATAGAAGCCTAAATAATTACAAATGTTATTCCTTAGGTTTCCTTATAATCAATATGCTATAAAGGGACCCAAACCTTATTCTAATTATGAATGCACCTTCATTAGGGTCAAGGGTTTAAGAAGTGGAGGCTTTGGTGTTCAAAGCTTGGCACGCAGGGTTTAGGGGTATAGGGCTTGGCCTTTAGAATGGGACCTTTTCTGTCATTTAGTAGTTGTTCAAAGGGCACATGTGATGGGTTTCCGTTTTTGCTTGAGTGGCTGTTTCTAGTGGCTGAATTTGGGAGTTTCCGAAAATAGGGGCACTTTCTTGGGGGGTCCTTATAAGATCCTACTATTTAGGGTACTACATAAGGGTCCCCCATTTTCGGAAACTCCCATGTGAAGAGCCCGAAACATCCCAATAATCCATGCCCGCATTCCCTACTTAGAACCGGACAGCCGACTCCTAACCTTAGGGACCCAAAAAGCACATAAGCATAAGCATATCCCTGCCTTATTGGGCTCCTTTATAAGGGGGTTTATATGGGATATCCCTATCCTAAGTTTTGCTTATGTGCTTTTTCGGGGCCCTATAACCCTGTACAAGCCTCGAACCCTCCTCGAACCGCAACGGCAAAAAACTCAAAACCTCTAAACCCTCCCATAGTAGTCCTTTTTTGGGATTACCTTATAGGTATGAGCCCCCAAAAGGAACTACTATGGAGAGGTAATGCCTAAAACCTACAAACACTAGACCCAATCCCTAAATTTAAATCCCACCTACAACGTGAAACCTTAACCCTAACTTGTCGTCCAACCTTCCGAGGCTCCAACAGCATCTGACGGAAGCCCTGGGCCGAGAAGGCCAGGGGTTTGGGATTTATGAGGCTTGGTTGTATGCAGGGCTTAGGGATTAGGGTGTGGGGTTTGGTTTTAGGGTTTAGGGGGTAGGGTTTGGGTTTTAGGGTTTAGGGGGTAGGGTTTGGGTTTTAGGGTTTAGGGGGTAGGGTTTGGGCTTTACGAGTTTAGGGGCTAGAGTTTAGGGATTGGCGAGGTTCAGGGTTTAGCTAGGGCTGTGGAGGGATTCCAGGGTTTGAGATGATGGCACCAGGGCGCTCAGAATCTGTAACCCTAAACCCCTAAACCCTAAACAAAACCTGTAAACCCGTAAACCCTGAACCCTAAACCAGAAGTCCCAAATCCAGAAGCCCTGAAGAGCAATCCTTCAAACTCAATATCCTGAGGCTCCAAGTTAGAACGCTAGACCTTGCAGGACTTTGTTCTCTGACAACGTTTCGGGGTTTAGGGTCTAGGGTTTAGGGTTTATTTCCACCCGAAGTTCCTGGAAAGACCTTGGCAGGTCAAGCTGAGATGAACTTCGCTCCGTGCTTCGGCAGCCTTATAAGGGTTCTCTGTTTCACGGTTCAAAAGGAAATCTACCAGGACCCTCCTTGTACCCTCAAATGGGGGTATATGGTCCCAAATAAGGGGTATTTAGGGTCTAATGGAGGGTAGATGGAGGGTCTAGGTAGACGGGCTCTACAGGGCTTCAGGGTTTGGGGGCTTGGTGTTCCGGGGTTGGGAGGTTCAGGTTTCAAACCTTGTGTAGTACCCTGAAAGGAACCCCCTAAAGCCACCGTTATAGTGATAGAGCCCTTCAGCCTAGACCCCCGAACTACCCTCGAATATACCCCAAATACCCACTATCAAGGGCCATAAGCCCTCAATTCAAACTTGGGGAACCTTAACCCTAATCCCTAAAGCCCTAAATCCCTAAACCTTAAAACCCTAAAGCCCTAAACCCTAAACCCCCAAAGCCTAAAACCCCTTAAGGGTACGCTAAAAGAAACCTTTAAAGCCCCGACAACCCAGGAGCAGCCGAGCTGGGGGACGGACTGCCGAGCCGGTGGTCAATTTCACGGAGCCTCTCGCGTCGCTTGTCGAAGGTGTTTGGCTAGGATGCCCAGTACCCTTTTTGTAGTCCTAGGTTCCTTATAAAGTTACCCAATACCAAAAAGAGAGGCCTTTTTATTGTTAGGTTACTGGGTATCTTAGGTACTGCCCCCACTCAGTAACAGTTGGATAATCTTCTTAATATGGATGTATTCAGCCATTCATAGTAGCCCTAGTATAGACTGTTATTGGGTGATCTTCTTAGGCCCTTAGTCTCTTAGTAGTAGCCCTATTATAGACTGTTACTGTATGGGGGCAGTACCTAACATGAATCCTAAAACATATGATCTTAACCCTCTTCGCCTCAATCCTAGTAATCCAGGTGCTACTCTATGGGGGCAGTACCCAGCCCAGGCGTTTGAGGTGCCATGTAGGGTCCATACTCGAGGCCGCTGGTTTCCGAAACTCACAAGATGACTTTGGATTTAAGAAAAATCAATTGGGGTAGGGTTTAGGGTTTAGAGTTTAGGGTTTAGGTGTTGGGGCGTCTTCACCGAGACTTTACCCAAAAGGTCCGAGTATTCGAAAAACAGTTACTTTGGGGGACAAATATCTATTTAGTACCTACTACATTGGAACTTGGACTCTTTGGGTTAGGGATTAGGGTTCAGGGTTTAGGTTTTCGAGCGAGCAAGCACGTTGTAGTCCATGTTGGGCATATCTCTTTAGGGCTCATGGCAGTGATTGTTGATGTTTCCAGGAGCGTGGATCCTAGGCTACCCTTCACCGCAAGCAGATACAAAACCCTAAACCGGAAGGCCTGTTTTGAGGGTTCCATGAATCCATGTACCTGTAATCTAGTACCTAAACCCCCGAAAGTAGGTAAGCTAATAGCCCAAAACCCCTAAAAGGCCATGATTCTACGTACTTTTGGGTCCAGGTGTATACCATATCGGCCTTCAAGGGGTTCGTACACAGTGAGTTGGTGGGGGCAAAGTCTACACAGAAATGTGTGGGGGTTTTCGAAAATAGGGGACCCTCATGCAGTACCCTAAACTGCCCTAAACAGCAAGTTCCTTACAATAAGGACCCCAAAATAAGGTACCCAGAATTTTCGGAAACTCTCATGTACACACGGACTCTTTCAGGTGAGGTGGTGGCCGGAGGGTAACTCTACAAATCCAAGTGCCTCATACGTAATGGTGCAATCTCCCAGTTGTTAGCTTACATACCTGTTATCCGAAACCTACTTAGAGGCCCAGGGGACTTAGCAAGTAGGTCATAAGTAGGGTTATAAGTAGCCTGAGTGGAGTTATGCCCCAATTATCATCCTACTTATAACCGACTTACTAAGTCCCCTGGACCTCTAATAGTACCTTAACCTACCAAACTCTACTTTTCTCAGGTTCTAATTATAGACCTTACTATGGAATTTATGGGGACCCTACAATAAAGTAGGTTTTGGTAGGTTAGGGTAGGCACCTCTCTACTGGGTGCTTTGGACCCTGAGGGTAAGTTTCGGACCGCCCTAAACCCTAAACCCTAAACCCTAAACTCTAAACCCTAAACCCTAAACCCTAAACCCTAAACTCTAAACCCTAAACCCTAAACCCTAAACCCTAAACCCTAAACTCTAAACCCTAAACCCTAAACCCTAAACCCTAAACCATCAAGCGTCCGGCTGATGAGGTGGATAAGGATATTTCTGCAGCTTATGTGGACTGGAAACAAGGGGTCATTTCGGATGATCAAGCAATCCAGTTAGTCGGGGAACATTGTTATGTGGCTTTCCTGGCACAAAAAGCGGCGGATATGGAGGAGGTCGAAACCCCCGCCACACGAACGATATTACGCAAGGAGGGGACGGTACACGAGATTTCGGATGACCAGGGTGGCAACTGAGTCGTGCTAAGCGGTGTCAAGGGAAAGTGCAGTTTGGCTCGTAAGAAGCCAGTTTGCCTTCCCGCTAGGGATTTCTGACAAAGCACCTGCCAGTCGGAAAAGAGGAGCCTAAAAAAAAAAAACCCTAAACCCTAAACCCTAAACCCTAAACTTTAAACCCTAAACTCTAAACCCTAAACCTTAAACTCTAAACCGATCCAGGGACCGGATGATTGAGCCGATTGCCGAGCCTGTGACCGTTGCCACAGAGCCGCGAGCGATCCTTGGCCCCAGGTTTAGGGTTTTAGGGTTTTAGGGGTTTAGGGGTTTAGGGTTTAGGGTTTAGGGGTTTAGGGTTTAGGGTTTAGGGTTTAGGGGTTTAGGGTTTAGGGTTTATGGGTTTAGGGTTTAGGGAGTAGCTTATACCGGGGGGAGGGGGGGTCCCTTTAAAGTATCTTTAAGGGTAAGGTAGCCGTCTTAGGGGGTTTAGGATATTTTTTATAAGGGGGCCCGAAAAAAGGAACTACTTTGGGGCCTCTGGGTTTACGTTGTCTGAGCTAGAGTACTCAGACCCTACGTGCCCGAACCTGTCGGAAAAAGACGAGTATAACCAAAAGACGTCGTTGGGATTGTCTACGCATCAGAAGCGCTGGAGACGTATTTGCAAGTCGGGTCTCATTAACCTGTGATTAACACGGAGAGCAAACGACAAGACAGCCGTCGAGAAATGATAACGACGACTGCGCCTGCAGAATGGACTCAAACTCTTTGCTTTGCACGATTCCTACTCCGTGCCCTGAACCTCCAGAGAGCCTGATCCCGCAAACACTGAGGTCACAGGTTCATCCGCAGGCCTAGATTATCAATCGCTTCGGCCCAAACTCATCCCAGCATCAACCGTGCGATTGCGGGTTTCGGTTTGAATGGCAACCTAATCACCGAACCGCAAACCCTGGACTCCAAAACTCGGACCCCAATTGAAAGCGTATCCTTCTCCGTAATCCGAAAGTAGAGCGCCTGCGTCCCTTGAGGATCCGCGTGCCCGTGTCGTCTATACTTTGGCCATTATCTGTGAAAGAAACCTGAACAACGTCCAAGCATGTACTATCTAGGCCCCAAAACCCGAAACCTTAAACCCTAAGCCCAGTTTACTAGTTTCTTTGCTTAGGTTATATTCTCTGGATGAGCATCTATGTCCTCAACCCGGCTCTACCCAGTAGGTATTCCGACTGTAGCAACGAGGAAAAGGGCCCTCAAAAACAAAAACTCAGCCTTAAACCCTATCTAGGCACATGGACCTTCAGGGTTTTCCGTGAGATCAGCTGTATGCGGAGGATGAGACAGCCCGAGCCCGTCACAGAGCCTCTTGCGCGACACGGCGCATGGTTTGTACAGAATTCCAGGGGCATTGAATCATTTTTGAGGATTTCAGTTTGGGGTCTCGAACTTCTTCAGGTGTGGGGATGTTGGATTTTAATAGCCCTGAGCATATAGGGTGTTAATCATCGTCTTCGTTTGTGTTTCGAACTAAGCTCGCTATTGGTATTGCAGTTTTGCTGTTCGAATCTGACACCCACTTTTCATGGCCAGTTTGCATTCTCCGGTCCAACAGGCAGGTTTTCCGTCGATGATGTTGGCTATGATGCTGTCTCAAGCGGGCGCTTGGAAAGCGTCCGGCTGTATGTATTTATGCGTGTATGTGTGTGTGTGTGTGTGAATGTGAACGTGTCTATGATATTTATGTATGTATACATATTGACACATATATACATGTACATGCGCATTGCTGTCCCGGGCTTTACAGGTGTTCGTGTACAGAAGACCTTCAGCTACAGGGACAGCGCGCAGTCAAAGCCCCAGGCTTCTTGAGCCCCCACAACAGCTTCTGGATGATTCAGCAGCAGAAAAACTCATGCGAGTCATGCGCGGTCCATGGCTCCAAACCCTACACTCTGGTCCCCAGTACCGTCCTCGTGTCTTATGGGATCCTGATAGGCTAAGCAGGCTAAGTTTCAGTTGCTAGCATTGCCAGAAGAAGGTTAGTTGGAGGAGAGATAGTCGAAACATTAGGCAGACAGACAGGTCTAGGTGTTAGAGTGCTGTGGGTATGTAAACTTGTGGTTTGATCCGCAAGTGTCAGTGTGGCCATGTGTTTGCGTGTGTAGTGCAGTGTTTCCATGAGTCCAATCTGCCTGGCGGCGTCTATAGCTTCTCCCGTCTCAACGATTTCTCGTGTCGATGCATGACTTGACTAAATTCAGAGTGTTACTCTATGAACTGGCCGCCCTCTGAAGCCACGACTGTCTCAAACGGCGGGCAAGTCTGACGAGGATGCAACCCTTGCTGTAGACTACACATGCAAAGCATCCGACTGAGCCAGACTGTCCATGTGGTCAAAGAGTGAACTGTACGCTGAGCTCCGCGTTTCGCAAGATGTTCTTCTCCAAAATCACATCGTGTTTACGTGGGTCACCCGTCTATGAGTCCTTGTACCAGGATCCTGCCGCTCAGCATCGATATCTGCGATCCCGAACAAATCTCATGGCCGTCTGCGCGCGTGGAACAGCTATAGAGCTTGCCGCCCGGCTGGGCGCGACTACTCCAGAACACTGGGTGGACCTCGGATGCAGTGTCCACAGAGCCGAGAAACACAGAGATGAGCAAACCAGAGATCCTGTCACTGGAAGGACATTCTCATCCCTCGAGTTGATGGACCAGCTAGAAACCGAAGGGAAGGAGCGCATGGGAAGGGAGTTCTCGGAGCGCCGAGGCTATTCGTCGCAGGAGATTGCAGATTTCGAAGAGCACTTGGAGATGACCCAACACATGATTCAAGCCCGCGGAGTGGACGATGTGCTTTGGCTAGACGCCGTCTTCGTGGGACTGCTCAGCAAAGCTCAGCAAGAGGCCGAGTCAATGGGCCGCGGCGACTCGGAAGAGCGAACAGTCGAGGACGTCGATATTACGATCACGGTCCGAGTGGTGGATGGAGAGATGAAGCCAACCATCGACGAAGCAGACTACATGCAGTTGTTGTCTGTTTTCCAGCCGATCAGCAGCGACGGAGGTCGTCGCCACCGCAGCCGCTCACCAAGAAGAACTGCAGATCGCTGAATGCCTCTTCGTCTCGCTGGGAGGGTGCTGTGTGAATGCGCTGTGAAGTGAACAACGAAAGCATGGCTGTTTTGTTGAGCCGTTCCCACGTCTATGGGCCTCAGGCATCTTACTGTAAGCCTGGCCTGCGGCTCGGGGTGCACAGCTTTTGACGGAGGATGTTTTTGGAGATTGAGCTGCTGCCGTCGGCTTCAACACGGAAGGTCCAATGGACGACCAGGAAGACTCCAGGAAGACTTCGACCACGCCTTCCGACCAGGCATGTACGGCCTTGCGCGGCTGATGACGGTGCTGGCGAAACTTGGGCGCAGCTGTGGGCATGCGAGGACCTGACGCAGAGCACTGAGGCAGGGAACAAGTTTCTTAGGTTTTTTGGGGTTCTCCAGGTCCGGTAATTTCTTGAGTCTAAACGCCTGGGCAGTCAAGCGGTCATTACTTAGAGAAGGAGCTTCAGAAGCATCAAGCCCGGGAAAAGAATCTTCAGGCTGAAGACCTTCAGCTACAGGGACAGCGCGCAGTCAAAGCCCCTTGAGCCCCCACAACAGCTTCTGGATGATTCAGCAGCAGAAAAACTCATGCGAGTCATGCGCGGTCCATGGCTCCAAACCCTACACTCTGGTCCCCAGTACCGTCCTCGTGTCTTATGGGATCCTGATAGGCTAAGCAGGCTAAGTTTCAGTTGCTAGCATTGCCAGAAGAAGGTTAGTTGGAGGAGAGATAGTCGAAACATTAGGCAGACAGACAGGTCTAGGTGTTACAGTGCTGTGGGTATGTAAACTTGTGGTTTGATCCTCAAACCTGTTATAGCTACACTCAAGAAACCCAGAGTATCTAGAGGAGTATTGCCCATCTTCACATCAGAGCAACTGTAAAGACTTGGCAACACGATGTTCAGGGACTGGGGCTGGGCTTTGTGGTTTATGCATGCATGTTCTGGAACATGAGTTGCTGGATTCTGTCCTAGGCCCAGCGCGGCCCCCAAATGCCACGTGCCATGCTGTGAGTGCGCACCCATAGGCTTTCGCCCAAGTTCCAGCGGCAATTTGCTTTCTGGGTATCCAGGCATGGACGAGATTGTTAACACTGCGGCGTCCGAAGACAATGCGAGCCTTGAAGATAAGGCGGAGAAGTCCTACATGCCAGATCCCAGGCACTGCCTTGTGTTCACGATAGAGCTTGACATCAGTAGCATTCCTTCCATAGGGCTTGCAGAAAGCGGCAGAAACCATCGCGAAGACGGTCGGTGCAGTTCGCTTGGAGGATCTTGCCCTGGAGATGGTGAGATTGCCCGGAGCTGATTTCAACGCCGTTCACTCCATGGAGGTCTCCCACACTTGGTGGAAAGTGCCAGTTGTCGTGCAGTGCTTCCCCCGCAGAGTGGCTGCAGCTACTTCCTGAAAGTGGCCACTCACCTGGGGAACGTGGACGGTGTTGCAGCTTTCCACACGCTCCTGAACGTGGCGGAGTACATCGAGCAGGTCTCGAGCGGCAAGGTGCCGGCCTTTCAGGTCGCAAACCGGCGTGTGGAGACGAGAAGAAGATGGCTGCTCCTCAGAACTTCAGAGCCTCTCAGGCGGAGAGTCCACGCTGGAGGAGGCTCTCTCTAATGGGCTGCCGCCAAACCCAAGCCGGAGCCGCTTCGAAGAGCAGCTGAAACCTCGTCTGTGCAGTCGCCTCTCCGACAGCGCGACCCCTTTCAAGGAGTTCCTGGGTGTCATGTCGGAGATCATGGAGAGGTTGAAGCTGAGCCATGTGGCCACAACGGTAAACTATTCACCCTCGATTGCTTTGTCCCGATTGCAGTACAGGGTTGCTTTTTTGTAGCACCTTTGGGGCCAAACTGTATGCAGTTTTGGTATATGGACCCGAAATTTACTTGCTCGACAGTTTTCGGGATTTTTGCTGCTAAGCCGGAAGCCCCCTCGCAAAGGTGCCTCAGCCTCCACACGAGATAGACACTACAACCCAAAATCAGAAAACCCTAAAGCCCCACGGCCTTAAGCGCCAAAAGCCCAACACCTTAGACCCCTGAACCCGAGGTCAGGCCTCGCGAAACTTATAAATAGCCCGAAGTTGGGCCAAGGAGACCGTTCATTCCTGAGCCGGTGTCCGTTCCCTTGGAGGCCTCTCAGCAGGCCGCTGCAGCTGGGAAGTCACCAGACCTTTGGTTGAGGGCCAGACAGTCGGTTGAGGGCTTCAGGTTTAGGGTTTACCTAAAGTCTCCATTGCAGTTCCTTTTTTTGGTCTAACCAAATATATAACTAGGATCTTATAAGGTAGCCCCAAAAAGGAACTACAATGGAGACTACAGGTAGGATGTAGTAGCCTACCTGGGAATGTTCCCGGGATGTAGATGGATTGGGTGCTTTGCTTTGTGCGACCTGTATGTCGGTTTGAGACTATGTCTGGAATCCATCTTCCCAGCCTTGAACGAACCCACACAAGACCTTCGCAAAGCCATGAAAGGAACCCTTCTAAGACCTTCATCATGCTTTCGATAGGAGCACGAACATGGCTACTTGTTGTCCAGGTTTGAACCCGTACAGAAACGAATAAGGCGCCTATAAAGCTCTTGTGAAGACCCACCCTAAACCTAAGCCCCAAGCCCTAAACCCTGAACCCAAACCCTAAACCCCAAACCCTAAACCCTTAACCCAAACCCTAAACCCCAAACCCTAAAACCCAAACCCTTAACCTTTAACCATCCTTAACCCCAAACCCTTAACCCCAAACCCTAAACCCCGAACCCTAAAACCCTTAACCCTAAACCACAAACCCTTAACCCTAAACCCCAAGCCCTAAACCCCAAACCCCAAACCCTTAAGCCAAACCCTTAACCCAAAACCACTTAAAGGTCCGTTAAAGAAACCCCGAAACTTCAATCTCTGAGGCCAGGGCGCGGAGCTCCCCCAAACGGGAGAGGTCTGCGAGGAGCCTGAGCTGTACGTTACTCCATAGGCCCCATAGTAGTTCCTTTTTGGGGCGTCTTTAAGGGCTCTAGATAGGAGGGGTCTATGGTATCGTATAGTATATGGGTCTTAATACCCATAGACCCCATAGTAGTTCCTTTGTACGATTATCTTATGGAATCCTTTAGGGTCTGGGGGTGTTTTGGTATACCCCAAGGCCCAATAGTAGTTCCTTTTTGGGGTTCATGTTTAGATTTTTGTAAGATAGTCATGTAACCCCAAGAAGGAACTACTATGGGGCCTATGGGTAGTTTAGGGTTCGGTACAAGGCGGTTGTTCATTGACCTACTATGTTTGTTTGTTCTCTCTGTACGTCATTTTAGGGTTCAGTGTGTGGGGCTCTATAGGGGACTTATAACGAGGTTGTACATTGATCTACTGTTTTCTTTTTGATTTCTGGGTACCTATAATACTATGACTTAGTCAAAAGAAGTATAGCTTTTTGGTGTTTTCTCAGCGGCTGCTGAACAGCTTGGATAACAAATTCATTCAACAGGGCTTCATGAGGACTTTGCAAAGCTTCGTAGAGTGTTCGGCGTTCTTACTTCTGCAAGTTACTAACCCTAAACCCCTAACCCCTCAACCCCTATAAACCCTACACCCCTAAGTCCCTCAACCCCTAAACCCCCATCCCACTTCAGGTTCGTCCTGATAGATGACAGGATTGCCCCTGTTAGATTTGTGGTGTAGGGCCCGACCTCAGTTGTAGTGTGGATGATGCCTGGATCTTCAGATATGTATGTACATATCAGATCAGGTCAGGTCATATCAGATCATATCTTGTCATCTCATATCATGTCATATCATATCAGATCGTATCATATCTTGTCATATCTTACCATAATATAGAATATATGTAAGTATAAGTATGTTTTGCATTTATAAATATATATATAGAAGTAGGTATATATATATATACACACATCATGTATATATATATATAATATATATATATATATATATATATATATATATATTACTTACTTACTTACAATGTAGCGCGATGTAAGGCAATGGAATGTAATCTGATGCACTGTCTTGCAATGTAACCAAACGGCATGGTTTGGAATGGAATGGCATTGTACTGTAGTGTAATGTATTATAATGTGCCCTATGAACGTTTGGCAAGCGGCCGAGGTATTACTTCGAGAATCTGACGGTGCTCGCTCGAATTGCCCGGCAGCTTTCTGAAAAGCTTCTTGGCGATGCAACAAGCAAGCAAGACCTATCGCGACGGCATGCTATCCAGCATCCAGCATCTTAGGAGATGTGTCGTGCCCGTCATTCTCACAATCAAATCACCAGTCTCCACCTGCTATCCAAGGTTACATGCACGTGTCAGCCTGTTTGGGGAGCCGCTGGACGGCCCTTACCCCAATGTGGAACGGTTCTTGGCACTGCAGCAGTCACATTGGGACTCAGTGTAAGCTCGGTAATAAGGCTTGTGTTACTTCTTGTCACAAGAGCAGGGACCTCAGATACAGTATTCACGCCTACATAATCGCTCAAAGGTAGTTATCAGCAGGGTTATAGCCCCTTAATATGGGTTATAAGTCTAGTTAGCCTACTTATAACCCTACTCATAACCACCCGTGAACCTCCAAGTAGCAAATCTTGCATGTTGATGTGTTCACATAGCCCTAAGGCCGTGATGAAGCAAAGAACTTACAGAATCCCGCACTCTTTTGATTTCAATCGCCAGGGACCCCAAATAGCCCAGGGACCTTCCAAAGCAGCATCTGTGGTCTATCAGCCTTTCCGGGGCCTGGTGCGAAGATTTCGTAAGTACCTGTAGTCTCCATTGTAGATCCTTTTTGAGGTTACCTTATAAGATCCTAATTATATATTTGGTTAGACCAAAAAAAGGAACTACAATGGAGACTATAGGTATGCTCGTACAACAAGAACAGAAAATTCATACTAACACGCATAACAACAGTCACGGCAAGCATAATCACAGTACTCCCAGTGAAAACCAGATTAATGAGAGTAGCAGATCATCTTTTCGACATATCAATATCTAAACCCTAAACCCAACGTCCTTCAGTTCGTCGTACAGCCTATGGGAATCTGAGGCTTCAGAGCTTTCCAACACTCTACGACGCAGCCTGGGAGGACATTTATCCGGGCGTGGAGAGGTGGGAGCTAGTCTCGCATTGGGCCTGCAATTGTATAAAGTCGGAGTTTAGTAATTTCGGGGTTGAGGTGGAGATGTCCTGTATAGCGATTATAGGATCGGGGTTTAGTGCATCGGGCGTGTTCGGGCTGTAGGAAATAGGAATCTACGGGTAATGTTGTGTGTTAGCGCCGCGGTCTGCTTTCTAGGGTTTTGGCTTGTATATGGTTTAATGAATGTCGCGGTTGGGGGGCTGTCGCTTGATTCGGGAATCTAGGGTTTGTTTGTTAGCTTTTCGTTAGCTTTTGGTGTCGAAAGAATATGTTCTCATGTAGCCCGGGGTGTGGTTGGGGAGATGCTGCGTTCTAGGTTTTATCTGCAGTAAACTCCATAAACTTGGAAACCGGATCAAGGCCAAATATTGCTCTTGAGGATTGAGGCTATTGGGTTTCCAACTTTTGGGCTTCTACTGTATCCCTAAGCCGCAAGCCCCAAACCCTAAGATTTATAGCCTCTAGGGCTGAGGCTAGGATCTGTGGTTTAAGCTCGGGCTGACTTTTTGTGTGTTTCGCTTTTAAGTTGATGCTTTGTTGTTCCGCTTTAGATGCAGATGACTTTTTGGATGCAGATGGGTGTGAGACATGGCGCCGACTGAAGGCCAGCGACGCCTCTGCAGAAAAGGTTAACACTGCTGAACCTCACATGCGTAGCCCTGCCACAGGAAAGGCGTACTGGAGGAAGTATCGGCAGCATGAATATGTGTCGTAATTTGAATGCCTGGGGGTGCACGACTTTGGTTTCGTCTTATCGCTGCTTAAGGCTCACAAACTCGGTGTGACGAAAGTACCCCCAAAAGGACATGTCTGGAGCTGCCGCGGCTCGTTTCAAAAGGACAACTGTTTGGTTCATCTGCTCCGTTTTATACAGGCGCTGCACAATATTGGGTACCCCAAGAGGGGCCCTAGTTTAGAGAACTGCGCACATGAGCTGCCAACCCTGAACCCCAAAGCAGCGCCCTAAACCCCTGAACCATTCGCACCAAGCCCCAATCTCCAAATCCCTTCAAGCCCTATAGGTTTAGGGTTTAGGGTTTAGGGTTTAGGGTTATAAAACCTTGCCTTCAATCCGACGCGATGCCCGAACGCCGAACATCGTACCGCAGCAGTAATAATTGCCATAAATATCGTATGACATATCCCAGCGCTCGATGACAAGTACTAGTCAAAGCCCATATGAGCGGAGAGCTAAACCATCGAAGAGCTAGCCAGACTAGGGCCGGCATTAACGAATGGGCGCGCAAGCGCGCGTAAGCAACAGTCGCATGCGCGGAAGGCTTGCGCACCGGTTGCTTTAAAAACGGATGTGCGGAAGGGGTGCGCGGAAGGGTATCTTGAGGCCTTTCCTGCGCAAAGACCTGTAAATGCGGAAGGGCGCGCGGAAGGCTTAAAGCTTAAGAGCTGACTCAAGGGCCCGCGCATAAGGGACAGTTGGCTCCACGGAAGCTGCGCGCACCCTAAACGCGGAAGGGCTTGTTAGCGTCAACGATTTGAAAAGAGGTTTTGATAACCGCTCATATGTGCTAAAACCCGATAAGACTTTCGAGAGCTCCATAGAACGTATTAAAGCTCCCCATCCTAAGGCCCGACTACTGGATGTGTTGCAGCTTTGGGCCGTTTTTTGTGATTTTGCGACCGGGTTCCAACACCCCTTAACATTCCCTGTAAATCTTTGTGTTGTAGTCTCCAATATCCATCAACATGCCATATACATCCCGTATAGATGCTACATCTCTATAGACCCCCTTCGCATCCCTATAAACCCTTTTCAACCCCTACAGATTTTTAAATCCCTCTAAACTCAGTATTACATCCGCGACCAGGTTCCACGAGGCTTCGGATGTGTTCGGACCTCGCAGCAGCTCGGCCCCATGATCCTAAAGCCCAAGATTTGAGTGATGAAAAGTTAGGGGGATAGCGGGTTTAAAGAGTTTCTGGCAGATGCCACGGAAGTCGGAATTACGTGAAACCGACACCGATCGAGAAGCGGGATGGAGCCTTCTATTTTAGACCCCACGCCCTAGTCGACCGTGGCCTGAACTAGTTCATAGTTGGGTGCTACCTTGGACTCCTGCAGAAGACCGTACCATACGGGAGTTTAGGGTTTGGGGTTTTAAGAAATCAGAAATCGTTAATCGGTCTTAAACCCCCTGAGCCCTTAACCTGAAAACCCAGAATACAGAGAGTGAGAGGAGAGACTTACCTGCGTAATGACATGTACGTGTCTATGTACATAAGTATACATACAGATACATACATACACATACACATACACATACACATACACATACACATACACATACCCATACACATACACATACATACATACATACATATACATACATGTATACATACATACATACATACATACATACATACATACATACATACATACATACGTATATATATATATATACATATATATAGATATATATACTTACACACTTTCATCTAACTACACATATGTATATACATATGTGTGTATATACGTATATATATATATATATATATATATCTTTCACAGTTACCACGCAGCAAGCCCAGCACTTGGACTTTCAGGCAACGATACGGGGACTACAACCTTAAACCTTCAACATCCCGCAATCTCCAAACCCCTTACCGTAAACAAAAACTGAACGCTAAATCTTTAAACACCTAAGTCCTCAGCCGCTTAACCCTAAACCTCCGAACCCCTTAACCCCAACCCTCTAAACCTGAAGCCTCCTAAACCTCTGAACCCTAAACCTCTAAACCTCTAAACCTCTAAACCCTAAACCCTAAATCCCTAACCCCTAAAACCCCCGCAAGCTTGAACAGAGAAGGCCGACCGGACGGTTTCGTGGATCGCTTCGAGCTGGCGGATGCGCTTCGGAGGCCTCCATTCCTTCGACGCCCATAGGGTTCTTGGAGGGTCGGGGGACTTAGTAACCATAAGGGGTTCCTTTAAAGGGGCCCCTTAAAGGGATCTATAGGGATTCTATAAGGGTTTAGGGTTTAGGGGGACTTAGTAAGTAGTTATTTTAGGGACTTCTAAGCACCATAACCCCCATTAGGGTCTCTTTCAGGGTACCTATAAGTCTACTTACTACCTACTTACTAAGTCCCCCGACCCTCCAAGTTTGTGCCCAGAGACTCCAAAAAGCCCTTAATTAAGGAATATACTTTAGATCACATTAGGGATCCTATTATAAAATTTAAGGTATACTCCTTAACTAAGCGGTTTTGGAGTCTCTGTGTGGTTTCAGGTCGGAGCTTAGGGTTCGGGGGATAAGGTTTAGCAGGGGTTTGGGTTTAGAGTTAGGCCGACATCGGCATTTTGCGACCTAGGTGTCTGGTATGTAGGCCCAAAGGCTCCAAGTGCCAATATCGTAGGTACTTAGTAGATATTTGGGTCCCCAAAGTGTATACTGTACTATATTATCACTTGAATCCTTTGGAAGGTGCATGGAGCCTAAACTAAAGTCTAAACCCTCAACCCCTACATAACCGAAAAACCCTAAAACCCTAAAGCTCAAAACCCTAAACGCTAAATCCTTAAAGCTCAAATCCCCAAAAATCCCCTAAACCTGAAGCCGTAAACCCTACGCGTGCTTTCGGAGCCTTAACTCTAAACGCTCAACCCCTAACCTATAAACCCTAAATGCTTGAAACCCCCCTAAACCCTAAACCCTAAAACTCTAAACCCTAGGCGCGCGCGGAGCCTTCGGGGACTGCAAAAAGGGCTTCGGGGCGGGCGGTTCGGTTCGGGCGGTTCGAGGTTTGGTCTTCGACTCAGGGGTTCTGAGCTCTCAAACAGGCTGTAAGTAACCCTAAGGTAAAAGCCCAAAAGTTGGAAACACAATAGCCTCTAATGTATAGGGAATCCCAGCACTATTTGTCCTTAATCCGGTTTCCAACTTTTTGGAGTTTACTGTAAACCCTAAACCCTAAACCCTAAGAGGTACTGTAAGGCTTGCTATCAGGGCCTCTCTACCGCGAAAACACTGAGCTTTGGGGGGGGCCCAGAGTTTCGGGGTTTAGGTTTTTTTGTTTTTTTTTTGTTTTTTTTTAATTTTGTTTTATGGTTTTTAGGGTTTTTAGGGTGTGCTTCTGCAGGGTAATGATATATTTTCTGGGATTTGGAGTTTGGGGGCATTTTAGGCTTCAGGCACCGTCGAGCACTAGAGCCAGTAGCAGAGCGTCCTCTTCTCACGAACAGCGTTCAAGCAGCTCAAGTACCTGAAGGCTCCATGTACCTTACCTATAGGGTCATACCCTACCCCTTTTTTAAGGTACCTACTTTTCTATATAAGAGAACCTAACCATAAAACCAGGTACCCTAAAAAAGGGGTAGGGTATGACCCTCTAGGTATAGTAGATACTTAAGCCTTAAAGGGGTCCCTATATAGGTACGTTAAGCCTTAAGTATATACTATATGGGTACATGGAGGCTTATAGGGGTACCTGAACTTACCTTTGGTTAGTAGGGAATGGAAGAATGGTAGTATAACAGTAGTGATAACTGTGCCCCATTCCTCCATTCCTTTAACCAAAGGTACCTGAACCCCCTAAGTACGCAAAACAATAGCCGTGTATAGGTGCTCGGTACAAATTTGTGGGGAGTTTAAGTAAGGCTCAGGTCAGTTGGTTTGTTGCACGATGTATTGGGTTGCTTAAGACGCAGAACCCGTTTCTGCAAGGTCGCTAGCTTTGCTATCGCGCTTTCAGGTTTCGGGCTTGTGGGGTTTAGGGCTATCGGGCTTAGCATTCCTTGAGAGGTGTCGTACCTTGGCTGTTTTAGCTTCTTGTGTCCCAGCCCGCTTAGTTGTGGTTCAAGTATAAGGGGGTTCCGAAAATTAGGGTTACCGGAAACAGGAACCTACTATTGACTATTGAGGGTATTATATTAGGGTCGCCTATTTTCGGAACGCCCCAGAAGCCCATAACTCGTGGTTTGGATTCGGGGTACTGCCGCTGCTTGCTGACTCATGCCTCTTTGCGTGTGTGTCGCTGTTTGTTAAAATAAGGTTTTCAAACACATTCTTGTTTAAAAGAACCCTCTTCGATTTAACCCTCTAGCAAACTCTCATAATCGCACCGCTGTCAAGGCTCTACGGAACCATCACAAAAAAAACTTCTACGAAGGCCTTTTACAGCCGTTCTGAAGCCCTTGCTGCATACCCGTATATACTTTGACAAAGCCCGCACACAGGCGTCATAGCACCGTTGCAGATGCCTTATGACCCTGCTTGAACCCGATGCCCGAACCTGTCACGAAAGCCCTCGGCCCTAAACCTGCCCTGTGCCGTAGATCCCTGGTCCCTTTTCCAAGTCCATCCCGGCCAAGTCCATTACAGCAGGCTTTCGGCACCCTTAGACAACCGTCTTCGAACCCCTTTAAGAATCCTTACTCCCCATGGCCTTAAAGGGAACTCCAGAAAGTTGGAATATGGATTAATGGTAGGATCCCCTATAATTTACCTTAAAGGGGTTACGATAATGATATTCCAACTTTCTGGCTTCTACTGTAGGGGTATCGCCACAGGTTGGATATCTTCGCCACACCCCAGGACTCTCGGGGGGCTCTTTCGGTGCAGGCTTCTATGAGGTTTCCCTTGCGCCTTGTGCGTCGGGTTTGTCGGGCTTTGCACTCTTTCGATGTTGGGGCTGAGGCATCTTGTCCATGTCCAGTGCATTTATGAAGGGGTTGAGTGGCGTCCGTAACGAATTGATACCGTTTACACAGGCTTTTTACAAAGGCATCTCGGGTTTAGAGTTGGGTGCTTTGGGTGCTAGGACCTTCAAAGCTTTAAGGCTCTGGCGTTGGCCTAGTGCTTCTGGGATTTATGGGTTACTTGGAGGCCCAGGGGACTTAGTAAGTAGGTTATAAGTACGGTTGTAAGTACCCCCAAATGAACTTACCCCAATTATAACCCTACCTACAACCTACTTGCTAAGTCCCCTGCACCCTGGGGTCCCAGGGCTTTTAGGCGTCCGCGCAAGAAACAAAAAATCCTCCGAGGCCTCCACTGCAAGCCCCGGGGGCCTTCAAGCCTACTATTTGAGTGACGTCACAAAGACCCTACACATGAGACCCCTGCCGAACTCTAAGAAAAGCCCTGCGCCCTAAGCCCTAGCTGAAACGACCATAACCTATGCTTGTCGACATATAGCGGTCGCCCGGATTTCTCTTCCCCGGGCTATCCGCGCAATCAGCACATGCGCTACCGAGCAGTGCTGCATCATCGATACCTATCGGGCAATGACGGCTCGCCTTGATATTGCTGCCACGTACAACCCAGTGCCAACCAGTCTTGCAGCAAAAGCAGACCGCCCACGTGGACCCACGAGGTCTTCGTTTCCAACTGTTTTTCTTTTGCGCGGAAGGTGAGAAGGGAGATGCACAGAGCCCGCTTCGTGGAGTCGCCCACGGCTTCTGAAGCTGTGTCTTCCAGCGTCATGCGGCAATGCGAAGCTGATGGACTCTTCAACATTCGACAGCTTCTCGGGGTTCTAGGGTTTGGGGTTGAGGTTCGGTTGAGAATACTCTACCCTACACACACAACCCTACACATACACACACAACCCTAGTTTCAAGAGCGTAAGCCGTAAGCCCATGACCTATAAGCTCATTCGAATGCTTCTGAGGACATTGTCGTCCGCGCGCAAGTTCAGTAGCCGAGCATCACTAGGCGACACAGGGGTCGCTGCCATGATGCCATTCAGGCATAATGTATAGGGTTCAAGGGTTTAGGCGTTGGGGGTTAGGATGAAAGCCTCGAGTTCCGTTTCCGGCAAGACAACCCCTCGTGAGTTCTCGCCTTCAAAGTACTTATGGCCCCTTGCAGGGCCCCGAGCCTCCTTAACTGGCATCCATTGACACGTCAAGTTGTCATATAAGAGCCTTCACAAGTAGTACAGGGCTTTAAGCATGTACTGTAATTTTGCTAGAATGTACTTGTACTAAATAAGGAACTCGCCCTGAACCTCTACACCCCTATCCCTAAATCGCTACACCCTAAGCCCCTAGGCCCTTAAAGCCTGAGCTCCTACAGTAAACGCCATAAAGTTGGAAGCAGGATTAAGGCCAAATAGTGCTGGGATTCCCTATACATTACTCTTAAGGATTGAGGCTATGGGGTGTCCAGCTTTCGGGCTTCTACGAGGACTAGGTGTCAATTTGGGAAACTTTTAATTTCCCTTATGGTTCCTATAGAGGTACCTATTCATAAATATTTTTCAGAGACCCAAAACTACAACCCAGCTGATTGTATCTCTCCAAAATCCTAACCTACATAACTACTATCTCTTATAGATTGAGGCCATTACTTTTGGGCTTCTACCGTAATCTCTGAGACTCCTTGCTCCGAAGGATGTCGACAGCCTCGTCTCGTGCCCGGCCACCGTCGACCTTCTGCAATTGACTCCTGGAGTATAACAGTTCAGGGTTTTTCAGAGCTGTTTACAAGGGTTTGCAGAAGCCTGTATATGATATATGGGACTTTCAAAACAAGGGCAACTTAACACGACCTCCTGATAAGTTCCCAGGTGGTAAGTTGCCCCAAGCAGCCTAACCCAAAGGGTCCAAGTACCAATATAGTAGGTACTCAGTAGGTATTTGGGCCCCAAAAGGATATACCATACGGACCATACTATTACTTGGAGCCTTTGGCTAACGTACTTAGAGGTTCAGGGGTAGATCTAAGTAGGGTTACAAGTCCCTTAATATGGGTTATAAGTATGGTTGCCCTACTTATACCCCTACATATAAATACCCATGAACCTCCAAGTAGGAGCCGGAACATTAGCAAAGCTCGCAAAAGAATTGTCTGGGGCTCCCGGACTCCCCCTTATATGTCCTTTTAAAACATGCCAGCAAAACAGCTTCTCTGTGAAGGCCGGAGGCCCTATAGGCTCTTTGAAACGGTTTAGGGTTTAGGGTTTACTAATCCGGCCTTTCAGGATGCTGGTTTCATGGGTGTTGCAGGATTTGTATAGACTTCTCATTGGGTTTACTTAGAGGCCCAGGACACTTAGTCAGTAGGTGAAAAGTAGAGTTATAAGTGCCCTAAATGGAGTTACCCCCCACTTGTGACCACTTCCTAGGTCCCCTGGGCCTCCAAGTATGTAAGTGCAACAAGGCATAGTCGGGTTCATGTGCCTGGAAAGCATACACTTCGACGACAAGGGGGTCCGATCTGCCAGAGTGTGAACTATATGGGCCCTGGGTGCATGAACCCCTCGGAGATTTGGTACGCCGGCCTACTTGGAGGGTCGGGGGACTTAGTAAGTAGGTAGTAAGTAGACTTGTAAGTACCCTAAAAGGGACCCTAATTGGGGTTATGGTACTTATAAGTCCCGAAAATAACTACTTACTAAGTCCCCCGACCCTCCAAGTAGACGATCTGTTCCAGGGTTTTGGGGGGTTTGAGGGTGTGCCATTACTGGTCCATCATGCCACCTTTATGCATCGGTCTACAAGCTCCCCCAACCAGCCAGGTCTACGATAATCCTGGGGTCTAGAGTCGTGAGGTTTACGGCAACCCTACACCCCAAAGCCAAGCTTACGGTTGAGCCCAAAACCCCAAACCAAAAGCCCGAAAGAGGGTAAGTTAAGTCGAGACCCTAAACCCGAAACCCTAAACCAAAAACCCTTGGGTTTGGAGTGGGGCCCTACACCCTCAGCCCTACAGCTTGGGATTGAGTTTTAGGGCTCCGGCTGTTCGGAGATCAGGTTCGATGTTTTAGGGTTAAACCTGAGTAAGAGCTGAAGGGTTCAGGGGTTAGGGTTTATAGGGTTCAGGGGTTTAGGAAAGTTTAGGGGTAGGGGTTCAGGGTTTAGGATTTAGGGGACTTAGGTTTTACGGAGAAATCCAGCGGGATTGCAAGAAAACAGGGTTTCAGAGGTCTGTGACAGCCCAATATTCCTTCGAATAGACCGCCCGGCTACTTGTTCAGAGATGTTGAAACGACGGCTGCAGGGGCTTTTTGAGAATGTTCGAACTGTGGCTTCAATCACAGCAGCGAGTTTGATGTTCAGGTTTGGCTGAAGCCGAGGTGTTTTGTTCAATGTAGACCCTCATTATGACTGAACCCCTAGTAGCCCTATTCTAATCTCTAGAAAGTGGAGGGAGTGTGTTGCTCAGGGATCTTCCTTACTGAAGTACCTGCCACTAGCGGCGCGTGAGCACGGGAAGTTTCAGGCCCAGCCATGCTCGAATTGGGCGTTTCAGAAGCAGGCAAGCCTGCGAAGTCTAGATAGTAGGCCCTACTCTGAAGAGCCCCTGATTCAAGAACCCTCCCCCCCTCTTTGCCCTAAACCCTAAACCGGTTTAGGGTTTAGGGTTTTGTACCTTTATGGGAGCTTACGCCCAAAAAAAAAACGAAGCCCCGGACCCGAAGTCCTAATGCTCAGCTGAACCCTAAAGTCCCTAAAGTTTGAACCGTTCTAATTTTAGTCGGTTTTGGCCCAGGACGCTGCAGAAGTTCTCGGAGAGCCGCCGCTACAGGACCAGAAGTGAAGAATTTCCATTCGGAATTTGCAACATGTCTTACGGCTCGGAAATGAATGAAGAGGTGCAAGTCGTGTGAGAAGTTGCGACAAGCGAAACCCAATGCCAGCATCCGGATACACCCCAAGGAGGCACCTTAAACCGTGAGCACCGGAGTCAAACTGGAGAATAAGCAGTCAAAAGAATATGAACCCGACAACCTGAACCCTATTAGCGAATTAGAGTTGTGTGCGGAATGTTATTCTCATGATGCCGCTCGGCTTTGATAGCACTGGCTGAGAACCTGAAGCTGTCATGTGTTGAGGTTTCAGCGTGAGGCATCCAACCAAGTCACATCGACAAGCAGAGGCCAAACGGAACACATGGAAGCCTAAATAACTGCCAATAGTTTTCCATACAGGGTTCCTTACTGTACTGTGCTGATACTCTAGTAACCTCGAAACACTGTTCCAATTAGTAAGGCTTCCAAGTTAGTAGAGACCGTCGTCACGGATGCCCTATAGATTCACGCCAGAAGCCTGGACCGGAACCCTTAGCTCTGAACCGTAAGCCCGCAATCCCCAACTCTAAAACTTTGTACTCGTAGTGTACCTTCCGGATCACAATCCTGACAGTGGCCCTTGTAGTAACTCTTCGGGTGACCCCTATAGCAACGCATACCGTAGCCCGTATCGTATCCCGTATAGCAACCCAACCCCGAACCCCCAGCCCTAAGCCATACGGTTGATGATATAAATCCTGCATTGCCCATAATAAGGAATATATCATATTTCCCATAGTTTAGGTTCCACAGTTTAGGGTCCTTGGTTTAGGGTCCTTAGGGTAATGCAGGATTCATATCATCAACCCTACCTAAGCCTTGAACCCGGAATCCCAAACCCTCGACCCTAAGCCCTGAGCCCCAAAGCCTCTAGGCAAACGCTACATGGGTGGTTGTCAAAATTAGGGTCCCCTTTTTGGGTCCTTATTGTAATACGGCACCTAATATTTAGGGTACCCCAAAAGGGGCCATAATCTAGACAACTACCCACATCTTAGATCCTGGATCCTGGTTCCATCCCCCAAACCCTACATCCATCTACATCCTAAACCCTATCTAAGCCCTGCATCCTATGGCTTGAACCCTATAAGCCCTGCACCCTAAACCCCAAATAACCCCTTAATCCCAAATCCCTATAAACATCCTATTATTATAACCATCCTAACCATCCTAAGCCCTAAACCTTGAATCCTACGCCCCAAACCCCAAGGCCCGTGAGCCCTGACCCGCTTTTTCCTATGTAAGGAATCCCTTTTTTTATCACCCCAAAGCCCTAAACCCTAAGCCCTGAACCCTCAACCTCAAAAAAAAAAAAAAGAACCCTCAACCCCACATAAACCCAAATCCAAAAAACCCTAGGCCCCCAAGCCCTAAACTGCTTTTGGCCCCACCCTAAGGCCCTAAAGTAGTTCCTTTTTGGGGTTCATATTTAGAATCCTATTAGGTAATCCCAAAAAGGAACTACTTTGGGGCCTCTGGGCAGAGCCCTGACCCGCTTTTTCCGAGGAGTTACTTCGCGCCTCCGATGATCCCACCTCGCTCGCCGAGCCTCTCTGGGCTCCTCAAGGCAGGAATTTGTAGCTAAGTAGGTAACCTTCTTAGGGTTTAGGGTGGGGTCCTTTTAGGGTGCTACTAAGGGTGCCATGAGGGTTTGCCTCTTTGGGCTTCTCAAGGCAAGAGGCTTTCGAGTTTAATTTAGGGGCCTTCATTTTTAGAATAAGGTTGGGGTTTACTCTACTATAGCCATAATCAGGATTTTGTTTAGGGGTTCGCTCTACGATGGATTTCGGGTTTCTTTAGAGTTTGGGGTTTAGGGTGTAGGAATTGAGGCTTGTTCAGGGTTTGGCGTTTGGGGTTTAGGTTTTAGGGTTGATGATTAAGGTTTCAGGTTAAGGACGTAGGAGTTACCAGATTTAAATACCAGATTTAAATATAGGGTTGAGTGTTTAGATTGTAGGAAGCGCGATGCAGTGTTCAAAGTTTTTTCTGCTGCGTTTAGGGTTCGGGCTGCAGGGATTGAGGCTTGCTGCCCGGATGGATGGCCTGTCTGAGACTGACTTATGACACTAGGACCATAGTTTCGTGGATATCAACGGTGTCGTTGTACAGTTAGCTCTTGCAAGGGGCTCTTAGTGCGACGACATTTGACCTTCAAACATGTGTGTCGTACACCGGGGACATTGAGTTCTTTCACCGCGCGTTTGGTCCTCAGGGTGGATTGGAGGCGTCGGTGGGACCACATATATGTGTACGCCAGACGCTACGCTAAACCCTAAACCGCAACCCCGAAACCCAGGAACCTGAGTTCTTGCCAGTTCTTGCATACTTCCGACGACCCCAAACACTTTAAACATGAGCGCGGAAGCTCATCAGAGCCTTTAAGGAAGGAAAGACAATCTCCTCAAATATCATAGTCTTGGGTCAAGGGCTTAATTCAAGTGGCCATATAAGTCATCCTTGCATCCAGCATCCTGTTTGTCTAGCAAAGTTTGAAGAGCTACCCAACTCAGTAACTCAAAAACACAAAACCCGAAACCTGGGTCCTAAGAAACCTATCTTTTTTTTTTGAAGACTTACATGGGGAAATCCCTAAACCCGAAACCCTGAACCCTCAGCCTTGAACCCTAAACCCTGATCCCTAAGCCCTAAACTCCAAGACCTAACACTCATATCGGAGTTTCCGGAAAAATGAGGGGGTGACCTTGTCTTGGGCCCTTGCAATTTTTACAAGGATCCTACTATTCAGGGTACTAGATTAGGGTTCCCTTTTGTTGGAAACCCCTGTAGACTCCACCAAATAGTAACCTACAAAACTATTAATTACCCGTTACCCGAAATGTAAGTACCCAATTATAACATCAAACTCTGAGCCCGAATCCAATTAAAGCTTAAGCCGGCTCAAATGTCAGGCTCGGGCCAAAGGTGACCGACGTTGGACGGGGGAGGGCGTGCCATCCGGCGAGCCGAGCAATGGCTTTCCGTGGGCTGCGAGGATCTAGTATAGGGGCCTCAATTCTCTAGGGATCTAAGGGCTCGTACATTAAGGCTTTTGGGCCCAAAGACCATACTATATAAGGCTTTTGAGCGACTTTGATCCCTAGGGATTGTGGGCGTTCCTTAATTATTATAACTATAGTGGCATTGAATTACCACAACACCATATTCGAACTATTAAGTTAAGGCCACTGTATTAGTTTTCCACTCTGGGCTGTTTTAAGCTGGGGCTCCGCTCAGGGTTGCTTAGGCTCCCTGCAAGGTTCCTATAAGGGTTCCTTTAAGGGTTCCTATAACGGCTGCCTTAAGCTCTGCTAGGCGTTCATAGGTTTTCTCTGTTGAGGGTTCCTATAAGGGTTCCGTAGGGCACCATTTAAAGGCTTTTAAGGGGTTTAGTTTAGGGATCAGGGCTTAGGGTATGAGGAACTGCGGGTTTAGGAAAGGGCTTCTGTGGGAGCGGTATGGGGAGTCTACAAGGATTCCCTTGGCTTCAGGCTTTTGGGTTTCTTTGGTGGGTTGGTTTTTCGGGTTTAGGGGGGAGCGGGTTTTTGTTACACCACAATCCAGAAAGCTCAAGTACCTAGTGGAAGGGAAGCTGTTTTGCAGCTCTCTGCCAGGACTCCTTACGGTAGGTAGGTAGTTCTTTAAGTAAGGGTCCCTTTCAGGATCCTGTTTATACGGGTGCCGCACTATTTTGGGGGGACCGACACAGGGGACCCTACTTCAGAGAACTCAGCGTGAGGCTGCTCTCAGGTCTGCATGGGCTAACCATTGATATTGGAGGAGCTAAGGAGCCAAGGATGATAAATGCTTATTGAATAGGGAGCTAGAGAGCCAAGGGAACCCCAAAACCACTGGTCAGTAGGTTATTCAGGCAGGGCATAATAAGGTCTTTAATCGGGTCGCAATTGGGATTACGCCAATCTATAGATCTTAAACCTAGAACATCCTAAAGCTATCAGTATAACTTGCTCAAGCAGGGCCTCCAATCCTTCCAGCAAGCATGGGTTAAGTGGAAGCTTCATCCGATCCTGGCCCACCTACTTTCTCTTGGGCCAAAGTTCGCCCACCCAAAGGGTCCAAGTAATGGTATAGAAAATACTTTTGGGGCTCGAATATCTACTAAGTACCTACTGTTTGAGTACTTGGACCCTTTGGGCCAAGAAGCGCCGGCACGGATAGCTGCGCGATCATTTCACAGGGACCGCATCGCGGTGGAGCAGTGCAAAAAGCCTCAAGCCATGAATTCTGCCGACACCATACTCCCAGGCCCGTGACCCCAACCCCGAAACCCGAAGCCCTAAATCCAAGACCCTCAAGAACTAGGTGGCAATTTGGGAAACTTGTTAATTTCCCTTATGGTTCCTATAGAGGTACCTAGTCATAAATACTTTTCAGAGCCCCATAACTACAACCCAGAGAAGGAGCCTTGGCTGCATGCCCCAACTCCGTAGGAAGCTGGACAAGTAAATTAAGATTGAATCCTGCGGCCCTACCTTGACGGTCATATAGGTCATACTGAGAGGCCCAAGAGACGTAGTAAGTAGGGTATGAGTAGAGTTATATTATGAAAAGCTTAAATGGAGTTACCCCAAGCATAACCCTACTTAGACGCGATCTACGAAGTCCCTTGGGTACCCTACACTTGTTTTTTTGTTGGGAGGTGGCTTGAGAAGTAAGTAGGTACCCTGAAACACAGGGGGCAGCGGATGGCAAGGTCCAAGTAAGTCGAGAGTCGGTTGCCGGCAGGACCCCTTGCATTGAGTACACGATTCGGTTGAGGACCCTACAAGGGACCCTAATTCAGAGAACTACGCGTATGAAAGACATGCGACCAAGGCTGCGGCTACGCTGGCCGTTCCCCGCTTATCGCGCGGTCACTCAGCACGAAGCTAAGTTCTGTCGCTCACGAGGTCAAGACTTGGGCTTAAGCATTCTGTTCTTATTTAGGGAGACGTAGTGCTTTTCGGGTTCAGATTCAGGATTGCCGTGTTTTAGGGGCTTTCAGCAAGGTTGACCTATAAAAGATATTTGCGGGCAAGTCGACACACAACCACACAAAGAGGCAGATCAGTAAAGTAAGTGACTGATGAGCTAAACTGTTTTCTCCACTGCCGTCCCTCAGCAAACAAGCATGTCAATCAGCCTGAGTTCTTCATCTCTGGGCCGGTCATAGTTTTCGGCGTTGCATGGGTCGACTGCATGGTGACGTTCTTGTTATCGTTATTGTTGTTATCAGTGCTGTCATGACTGTTAGTATCAAGTTGTATAATATTCAAGATATAAATATATTGGGACCTTAATCGTAGCCATATTATCGACTCTCACTGTATGGGGGGGGGGCAGTACCTTATATTTTGTCATGGTTAGTCGGTTAGTACTCTGCAGTCTACTGATGAGCCAAAGGGGCGAAGACGTGCGGTCGCAACTTAGACGCTCAGCAACTCACATAATGAATTATCTGCGTCCATAATATGGGTACCTGCACCTGCTTCTGGGGGCCTTCTACAACCCCTGTAACTCATACGCCCTAAGCGCCCCCCCTCCCCCAAAAAAAACACAAACAAGCGACATACGTTAACAAATCAAAACACAGAAAGAATATTAAATTTAAAACCCCCAAACCCTGAATCTTAAACCCCCGAGCCCCAAACCCTAAACCCCTGACCCTAAACCCTAAACCCCGAACCCCAAGCCTTAAATCTGGAGATCTATAACAGCGAAGCTGACCGCTCCGAGGATCGCTTCCGTCTTTCGTTTCAGGGCATCGATGGAGGCGCGGCGCACATTCAGGGGCTTGGGACGGGAGCGGGGGGAGGTTCGAGTTCGGGGGCTTGGGGTTTAGTTCTTGGTCTACGGTTTTAAAGCGTTGGGTTTTAGGATTTCAGGTTTTGGGGTCTCCGTAGCCATTTTGGCTCAAGGCGTCTCGGCCCGAGGCTTTTTCATGGGGGAATTTCGCTGAATGCGTGTTCCCTTGTGTAAAGTTGACCAGACCCCAGCGGTAGTAGGTAGTTGATCTTCTTCATCTGCCATCGCCGCGCCGCATTCCAGCTTGAAGCTGGGTGCACTGGCACTCCGGCTCGAAGCTGGGTGCCTGGCGTCCTGTCTGGATGCTACGCTGCCTCATCCTGATGCTGAGTCATTGTGGCGGCGATGTGACTACGATTGCTGCGATGTGGAGCTGTTGCGACGGTCTGTGGCAGTCTCTCAACAAGCTCGTGGTGCTCTCTGACCTGGTGACGGGATGTGTCGGTAATCCGCGGCGGGCAACTTTCGACGCTTGTGCTGTGGTTTACGGCTCATGGCTCACATTAGATCCTGGTGGTCAGCTCCTCTTGCTGTTGCCTGTTAGGCATCACCTTACTGCTGATGCCGCAGGCTCCGGGTCTGGCTTCGTAGTCTCCATGGCCACGGTGTGGGATAGCTCGCACATGCCACGGGTCTGCTGGGATTTTCTGTTCTCTTCGGGTGGAACATCTACCGTCAACAACTTCGTCGGCTGAGTCCTTTGACTGGGGTCAGGCACTCATCGGCCAGGCTGTAGTTTCGGATGCTGACTTTTCGTCCACGCATCCGTCCTTAATCCTGTTTACCGGCAGCGCGCTTGCTTGGCCAAGCACGTTTCTTGCGTGGTGCTTCCTTACCTGGGGCCCGCTGTTGCTGCAGCTTAGAGCTCTTTTCCAGACAGTGGTGTTGCCGGTCTTTGCCTCGTGCTGTCAGGGGCGACCGCTGTCTCGGGGTTAGCTGTTTGCTTGTCTGCCCGTCTGGGCTCCCTCCTTTCGATGGGGTCGAGCTCGGGGGGCCTTCTGTTTCACCTTGCATCGTCGGGCTGTTGTGCTATAGCAGCGCAACTTTTGAGCCCTTCTTCTTAGTCGCTCAGGACCTTCGGACCTCAATGCGAGTCAGTCAGTCAGTCAGTTTTGGGGTCTTGGTGTGGTTTGGGGGGACCCTTGGCCCTTAAACCCCAAATCCCAAATGGCTCTGACTCCCAAATTCCCGATCTCGAAGGCTACAAACCATTCTGAGGGGGTTTGGGGGTGCCGGGCTCAGATTTTTGTAGGGTTTAGGGTTTGGACGGTTCAGCATCTAGATCTTCCGAGGTTTTTTTCCCTGACAGCTTGTGATTTTTACTTGGAGGGTCGGGGGACTTAGCAAGTAGGTAGTAAGTAGACTTATATGTACCCTAAAAGGGACCCTAACTGGGGTTGTGGTACTTATAAGTCCCTAAAATAACTACTTACTAAGTCCCCCGACCCTCCAAGTAGTGTCAGGTGAGGGATCGGAGATCTGAGGGTCAAGAGACCTTGAAGCCTAAAAGCGAAACCCTACTGCTGATGGACAAAATCCTGCACGACCCTGAGAATTCTAAACTATAGGACCTATGGTATATTCCCTATAAAGGGTAATGCAGATTTTTGTACACCAACAGTATTACTACGGTATAATGTAGGAACCTGGTTGTATACGAGACCCTGGGCCCATAACCCCCAAAATAGTAGGGTTCATATAAGGAACCCTACTTAAGGCCCAAGGTTTCTTAAAAAGGTTCCTACATCAGCTATGCCGTAAAACGGTCATCTCTAAACATCTAAACCGCAACTCGGAGCCCGCGAAGCCCTAAGCACCCAACGGCGCTAAACTCTAAAGCCTAAACTGGGTTGTCCTTTGGGTTCTTTTTTAGTTCCCCCCTACTATTTTGTAGAGAACCATAATAATAAATATTTTTCAAAGGGCTTCAAGGACAACTCAGTAAACTTTCAAGTAACTATACACGAAACCCGCCCTAAACTCAAAATGCCAGACCCATTCGAGGTCTCTGTTGATAGAACCTTTCTGGGAACCGCTCCAGTAATCTTTATTGTTTAAGACAACTTGTAGACCCTATACTCCAAACCCTAAACCTTAAAGTAACCCTGAACCCTAAATTAACCCCAACCCGAAATCCTAAATTGACTTCAACCTTAAATTATAAGCCCAATCCCTAGATCAACTTCAACCCGACCGTAAACCCTAAACGCATTTTTGCTCTTGCTTCAGGTCCCAGCGCTTCGCGTGCCCAAGGTGTGCCGCGGGGGTCGAATCCGTCCTGGCCTGAGCGCTTTACCAGGACCCCCCCCAATGGGCCTTTTTTTAAGAGTCCTTATGGCCCTTACTTAATAATTAGCGGGTATTTGGGGTATATTGGAGGGTCATTGGTTGGGGGTGAGCGGGTCGAGGTACGGTTTTCGGTTTTGCCGGATTTAGGGTTTTAGGGTTTAGGGTTGAGGGTTTAGTGAGTTAGGGTTTAGGGCGAGTTGAGTCTAGTTTCTATAGGGCTTTGGGGTTCGGGTGAGATCGTGCACCGTGTACAAAGGTCCTGAAGGTTCGAACCGGTTGCAATGGTTTTGTATTCTTCGAGGGTGTGGGTACAAGTCCCAGATGATGGTGTTGTATAGGGTTCTTTTGCCCTTTTACGACGGTTCTACTACCCTACGGGTCCATGTACCTAAATAGTAATTACATTGGCCTTAAAGTAGTCCCTACATAGGTACATTGAGGCCAAAGTACATATATTTGGGTACATGGACCCTTGGGGTTAACGTCTTGCAATCCTGCCGCAAGAGCACTCAGGCGCTGGCCTTGCTGCGGGAGGAAGGCTTGCGAGGGTTCAGGGCTCTGTGTCCCAGACGGTTCAAGGATGTTTAGGGTTTCCGTAAGGGTCCATGTACTCAAATAGTATAGACATTGGCACCAAAGTACCTAAATAGGGATTACTTTAAGGCCAATGTAATATGATTTGGGTACATGGACCCCTAGTGTTGAGGATTATTTAGGGGTTGGGGGAGTGTAGGGTCGCTTGTGGGTTTAATGAGGGGCGGTTAGTGGTTGAGGGTCTAGGAGTCAGGGTTACGATGGAGGTGAATATTCGTAGTAGGCGGGCTTTGAGTTTCGAGTCATATGGGGCTTTTCAGTTTGAGGTAGTTGGGGTTACCATGGAGGATTTTTCGTAGTAGGGTTGCTTTGTGTTTTAAGGCTTAGGGCTTTTCAGTTTGAGGTAGGTAGTGTTACTTGATTTTTCGAAGTAGGGTTGCTTTGTGCTTTGAGGCTTAGGGCTCTTCCGTTAAGGTGCTCTCGTCTCCTGAAAGCCCTAACCCGAAGGCTCTTGACTCGAAAACCCCAACCCTGCGAAACTTAAGCCGTGAATACCAAATCCCAAGCCCCGAGGCTGTAAGCCGAGCTGGCCTTGCACCTGAAGCCCGATTGGATCAGACGACTTATGCATACAGTATATGCTTTGGCACTCCTCCATAGTCCTTTCACGCGTAGCATATACAACATATGTATATAAAGCCTATACAAACCAATTTGGGATTCCTTTAACCCGAATGACACCTCACACGATGCCTCAAACAGGAGCCCTTAAAGGAATTCCAACACATAGATGAAACGCTTTCCAGGAGCCCTTCAAGGAACCCTTCTTGAAAGTTAGGATTTAAGGAGATAGCGCATCTTTGAGGAACTCTTCAAGGAGCACCCAAAGCGAAGCCCTAAATCCAAGGAACCCGATTTAACCTTGAAATCCTAGGCCTCTCCTGGGTTTAGAATACCATACTTGAATACTTGTTTGGTACCTCTTCCTGCAAGGAACCATTATGAAATAAACGTCTATACCTTTTTTCCCCTGCTTACTTCAATTCCCAGCTCTCAAGGATTTATGGGTGGTTGTCAAAAATATGATCCCTTTTGGGTCCCTATTATAGTACGGCACCTAATATTTAGGGCACCCCCAAAAAGGGACCCTAATTTTGACAACCACCCTTATAGAGCCTAAACCCCTAAACCCCTGAACCCCTAAACCCCTAACCCCTAACCCCTAAACCCTAAACCCTAAACCCTAAACCCTAAACCCCTAACCCCTAAACCCTAAACCCCTAAACCCTAAACCCCTAAACCCTAAACCCCTAAACCCTAAACCCCTAAACCCTAAACCCTGAACCCTAAACCCTAAACCCTAAACCCCTAAACCCTAAACCCCTAAACCCTAAACCCTGAACCCTAAACCCTAAACCCTAAACCCTAAACCCCTAAACCCTAAACCCCTAAACCCTAAAGGTTTGGAAATCGAGTTGGAGTCTTCCCAAGCTTCGAGCTGGACTTCGACGGCCGTTGTGCGGAGTTCAGGAGATATTTAGGGGTTTAGGGGTTTAGGGTTTAGGGTTTGGGGGATATTTAGAACCCTAAACCCTCAATTTTAAACCCTTACAGTAGGGCTTAGGGATTAGCGTGTTTAGGGCTCGGGTTTAGGAGTCCAGGGTTGGAAGTGTTAGGGGTTTACTTATTTCTGGGGTGGTGGGAGTAGATTTTAGGGTTATTGGTGGAGGTTTAGGGCGTGTGGTGTTTATAGTTTAGGGTGTAGGATTTTTAGCTGTAGGCTGTAGGGTTTAAGCTCCTGTGTAGGGTTCACGACTTAAGGTCTCGGGGTGTCTTTTTGGGTATATAACAAAGGCTTACATAGTGGGACATACTTGAACTTTTTTTAATGGGGTTCCAGTAATAAGGCCAATGTACATACTACTACTAATTGCATTTGTGCAAGAAGCTTTAGGGTATGCTAGTGTTAGATCATTGAGTTTAGGGCACGTGTACATGCTGTTGTTTGCCCTGTTGTCCGGCTGCTCGGAAGGGGCAAACAAGCTCGACACAGAGACCCGTTCTTCCAATGCAACGTGTGCCTATGCGCTGCGGGGATGCATCACAGTAGATTCACAGTATTATTTTATAATAAGGAGTCCTAAGGGAATGATCTCTGTAAGTATCCAGGCTTTCATGCCTCACAGGGTTCAAAGACATTACCATCATGGAGTTAGGTCCCCAAAACCCTCGGGATCAAAATAGGCCAAAAGCCTTATAGAGTATGGTCTTTGGGCCCAAAAGCCTTAATATACGAGTCCTTAGATCCCTAAACCCTAAACCCTATAGATCCCTTTAAAGGACCCCTATATAGATCCCTTTAAAGGAACCCTATATGAGTCTTTAGATCCCTAGGGAAAGACCATTCTAATCATGGCCTTTGGGGGGAAGTTGGAGGCCCAGGGGCTCTGAGGGTTTAGGGGTTCAGGATTTAAGGTTCTGGATTTTTGGGGTTTAGGGGTTTAGGGTTTAGGGGTTCAGGGTTTAAGGTTTCGGGTCGGTTCTTGCTTAGGGTCTGTGTATAGGGTCATATTATACCCGTTTTAGGGTACCCCCTGTTCTATATAGCAGATCCTAACCAGAAGACTAGCTACCGTAAGAAAGGGGTCGGGTATAGCCCCTTTGAGTAGGGTTTATAGCTCTGGAGGCCTTGATCCAAAAACGCTTGGCCCTGAAGCTCTTTTTCTCCAATTGCGGCATTCTCACCACAGTACTCTACATGACGCTTTGGTTAGAGTTTAGGATTTAGGGCTGAGGGCTTAGGGCACTCTACATGCACCTTAGAGAAATTCAGCACAAGTCATCTTGAATCCGTGTGAGAGCCTTAATCCGGAAAGCCCTAAGCCAAAGTCCCTTCCACCATTATTGGGCGTACCAATAGGCACCATAGCCATAGTAGTTCCTTTCTAGGATTACCTTATAGGATTCTAAATATGAGCCCCAAAAAGGAACGACCATGGAGCTCATGGCTAGCTGCAGGAGGCGAGGCATTCTTCCTCAAAGCATCTCAGCGCCCTTCCAAGGCCTGTTTTGGGTCTACTTATTGGCTGCAAACTCAACTGTTCGGCTCTTGAGGGGCTTTTATAGGGTAGTCACTTCTGAAAGTTTCAACTTTTATTCTACTGGGTTTTGGGCCAACTATGCAGAAATCAGGGCCAAGTAGGTTTTCAGGCCCGGACAGATTTCTGTGCGAGATATGCGTAAAGTATGCTCAGCATGCGAGGTGCTGAGTGAGGGCCTTCCTCCCAAACACAACCTGTGTTTTCACTTCCACGTGACTGCATTTTAAGGCTACTCATGAGAGTTTTAATCTGTTAGTCTTTCGGGCCGTGCAGTTGTCGGATTCCTTCGGAAACCCTAAACCCTAAACCCTAGACCCTGCTGTGCAGGGTGTGTATAGTCTAGCGTTGAGGTTTTCCGAGAGGAAGGCACTGGCTTGCGATAACATCTTCTTGGACATAGTTGGAAGTTTCCGAAAATAGGGTTACCTTATTTTGGGATCCTTATAATAAGGATCCTACTATTTAGGGTACTATTATACATTGGGGTCCCCTATTTTCGGAATCTACCAGTTTCGTCTTTGTTTGATGAGTATGGTCCTTACATCCTTTGTGATTGGGGTTCCTTGATTAGACAACGCAGCAACAAGATAACAAATGCAAGCCTTTAAACCCCAATCAACTGAACTTCAACACCATCAAACCCCAGACCCCAACCCCCACACCCCAGATCCTGCAACCAAGCCCCCAAACCCTGCCACCCTCGACTGTTAACTTGATAGCAGACAACAGGAAACAACAAACGTTTCTTTTCCTTGTGCAAGCCTGTGCACTAAAGCCCACGCTAGATCGGCCTACACAAGGTATAACATAGAGTAGGTTAACCCTGAACCCTAAACCCTAAAGCCTCAACCCCGAACCCTATACACCCTCCACCCTAAACCCTGAACCGGAAACCCTACCCCCCAAACCCTAAACCCTAAGCCCTTCTGTTGTGGCAAGAGCCTCTTGAGGCTGCTTTCGCTGGAGAGGCACGTTGCGATCTTCCAAAACACACCTGGGGGGGGGGGGGGGGGGGGGGGGGGTCGGGGCGACGGGATTTTAGGGCTAGGGTTTTTAGGGCTTATAGGGTTTATAGGGTTTAGGGTTTAGGTTTTAGGGTTTAGGGTTTGGGGTTGAGGTTTTAGGGCTCTAGTTTTTAGGGGTTTCTTCTTGGTGCTTTCAGGTTTCTGGAAGTTCAGAGTTTAGCATTCGATCTTGGAGGTACTGAGGCTTCCGGTCAAAAGTGTATAAACAACGGGCGTTGATAGATGATGACTGCCATAAACCCCTAAACCCCTGAACTTGGCCCTAAACCCTAAACCCTAACCCTTAAACCCCTAAACCCCTAAACCCCTAAACCCTACACCTCTAAACCCCTAAACCGTGGACTGGGCTATGGAGTTGAGTTTACACCCAAATTTCAAGTGTTAACCGACTGGTCCCCATCCTCTGAGGTTTAGGCCGTCAGGGACTTGAGGGTTCTTGGATGCTGAATCCTCGTAGGGTTTAGGGCCTTTTAGGGTGTAGGGTTTAGGAATCCTCGTAGGGTTTAGGGCCTTTGAGGGTGTAGGGTTTATTTAGGAGGATCCTAGTAGGGTTTGGGGCCTCTTAGGGTGTAGGGTTCATTTAGGGTTCAGTGTAAATGACGCCACAAACTCGCTTGCATCTGGCAAACGATCAGGACTTAGGAGTCTGTGAGTCACCCTTCGTACTCAAGGGCTTCGACTTCCCGAAGGGGCGCGCGGGTGCCACCTGCCAGCGACAGAAGCGTTCTGCTGTTGCTGCGTTGGAGGCAGTGTACGCAAATACAGCTATGAGCCACAAGCTTCAAACTCGCTTTCTTTCTAGCTCCTCTTCCCCTGGCGCTGCCTTCATAACTCTGTAAGGAAAGAGCGAGACTACACGCAGAGTGCAAATATAAACCTGTTCAGACATGTGACAGACATCGTGGAGCAGTCGCAAACAGGAGCCCCCCCAAAACAACAAACTGTTAGGCCGATGCGTCTATTTCCTGTAAACCTTTCTAGACCATTTACCCTACCTACAATAACCGAGCTGCCTAAACAGAACGAATGCGCCAATTTGTTAGGATCATATCCCTTCTCTGGTTACACTGGGTACTGCATGGCGTGAACGCACAATGATGTGGGTTATCCTCGTTGTCACAGCTACATGGCCCTCGGAGAGCCCAATGGAGCAATTAATGAAGGAACACACCTTTGACTTGGTACTTAGGGTATTTCACTATGGTTGAATATATTTCAGATGCATGAGCTAATGAGGAGTAAACTGTTGCGTAAATGTGGCTCTGGGCAAACCTTAAACAAACAACAGTCTTGTAAGACCCCATCTGGAACCCTCATTAAAACACCCGTAAGACTACCCGCGTACATAATCGGGTGGGTGCTCTGAAGGCATCTTTTGTTAGGGAGCCGAAGAGAAGTTAGCATAACAAGGAAGCCGTGTTCTTTACTGTAGATCCCTATTCTGGTAGCTTAAGTTAGACCCTAAACCCTTAACCCTTAAACCCTAAACCCTATAGAGGTTCAAGATTCATTATTTCGTGTTGAGGGGTTTCGGACATTCCTCACGCTTGGAGGGTTCTGACGGCGCCTCCTGGATTTCGCAACTTGAATCTAGGTAGGCCTTTGGGATATGTTATATTTCCCCTTATTGGGCTTAAGAGGAATCTATCTACGAATATTTTTCAGAGGCTTTCGAGGGCCAACCTAGGTTTTAGGGCTCCTTATTAATCTGTCAATTACAGGTCTTAGGTGTTTATGGCCTTTTAATCCTTCAACCCACCTCCGCCCTTGCATCCCGAAGAAGTCAACCCTATCCCCAACAGCCTTCGAAGCCCCTAAATCGCAGAACCCCTGAATGCCTCACCCCGTGCCTTTCCCTCACGCCCAAAGCCCCTAATGCTTGTGAATGCCATGCTTCTCCCCCAGCCCCGACATCCCCAAACCCTGTACTTTCTCCCCCAAGTGCAACACTCCCCCCACTGAACCCTAAACCCTAAACCCTAAACCCTAAAAGCTTGAATGTTGCCTGGAGGCGGAGGGCCTGCGGCGCTTGCAGGCCGCGGCCGGCGATGCATTGAAGATTCCCACTGTGAGGCCTGGGAGTTAGGTTTAGGGTTTAGGGGTTTAGGGGTTAGGGTAGTTTAGGGTTTAGGGTTTAGGGGTTTAGGGTTTAGGGTTTAGGGGTTTAGGGTTTAGGCTTGGGGGCAGCACTAGGGGTTGCGGGGTCAGACTCCCCATGGAGACTATTCCCTACCTCGAATTTTGCAGTCCACAGCCAGGGATTGCTTTAGACGTTGGAGTTTTCGAAGTAGGGTTTGATGGAGGTTTTGTTGGGCATCTTAACTTCCCTTTTTAAGGGTTTAGGTTCCCTTTTAACCCCCTTTAATCCACAAAGGGCACCCGTTTTGTTCCTAGGTTATTCTTAGGTCTAGAACAAGGTCGTTGGATGCGTGTTGTATGCTTTCGGGTAGAGTACTTTGATATTGTGAGTGCATTGTGTTTTGTGATCATGATTTAACTGATGCAGGGCTACGGTTACGCAGTTTAAGGCTTCGGGTACAATCGAACATCCATCGTGAACCGCATATATGAAGCCTTCAACCCCCCGAACTGAAACTAAACTTCTGGATTCCGGATGTCAGGACGTATGCTGACGATGGTCAAGGAGGCTCCTTCATGATCTTGGCAGCTTGGCTGCGGCCTGGGCTCATTTATCGTGCTGGCTTCCATACGCAAAACCCCGCAGCCCTAAACTTCAACGAGCTAAATACTACACCCCAAAGTCAGAGACCCTAGTAAACCCTCAACCCCAGTAACCCTGGAGCCTATAATCATCTCCCGTAGCCCCCGAAAGGGCTGTGGCCCTAAAGTACCTAGAATTGGGACTACTTGAAAGCCAAAGTAACTACTATTTGGGTACATGGACCCTTGGGGTAAACTACTGCACCAAACTAAGACCGTCAGGTCTTGCAAAGACTTGCAACAGACGGACCCCCTGCAGGCTGCACATGCCCAAAGGGTCCATGTAATGGTATTACATATATTGTTGGAGCCCACGTATCTACTACGTACCCACTACATTGGTACTTGGATCCTGTGCGATGGGCTCATAGATCCTATCGAACGGTTTTACAACCCTCAACCCCAAATCCTTAACCCGGAAGCCTGACCCAAACCCCAGTAAATCTACAGTGTCAGCCGGGGTTCGTCATCACGATTTCCTTTGTCATGTCATTAAAGCGGCATGTTGAATTTTCTGTCGGAGAGGGGGGTGGCCAAGCAAACCCTTGCCGCCAATTTGGAAGATTTGACCCGGAACGCTGAACTAGACACTCTAAACCCTAACCCCCGAAACTTTGCCACCAACATTATCAACCAAAACCGCCAAACCCTATAAGCCCTATATGCCATAAACCCTATAAGCCGTATATGCCCTAAACCCTATAAGCCGCATATGCCCTAAACCCTATAGGCCCCATAGGACCTATATGCCCTAAACCTATAAGCTCGACAAGCCCTATGTGCCCTGAGCCCTATAGTCCCTATGCCCCAAGGGTCCAAGTACCTCAGAATCATATACTCTCCAAAATTCTAACCTACATAACTACTATCCTAAAACCGAGTACTTAATTATTGGGTCCTTCGGACCCTTGGGGGTATAAAACCCTAAACCCGGTAAAACCCTAAACCCTATAAAACCCTAAACCCTATAAAACCTTAAACCCTATTAAACCCTAAGCCCTAACCCTAAACCCTTAACCCCTAGACCCTCTAAACCCCTAAACCCTATAAAACCCTAAACCCTAAACCCCTAAAGATGGGATTCCACGCCAGATCCTTTCCCAGGAGCACTTGCCGCCTGCACCCTTGGACATGGAACGCCTCGGCGTCTCGGCGTTGTTACGGCCTATTGCTAGAGATTTAGGGTTCAGAGGTTTAGGGGTTTAGGGGTTTAGGGGTTTAGGGTTAGGGGTTTAGAGGTTTAGGGGTTTAGGGTTAGGGGTTTAGAGGTTTAGGGGTTTAGGGTTAGGGGTTTAGAGGTTTAGGGGTTTAGGGTTAGGGGTTTAGATGTTTAGGGGTTTAGCCTTGGGATATAGGGGTTTAGGGTTTAGGGTTTAGTATCGCTGTTCTGAAACAAGAGCATTACCTAGACCCTTAAGTGTAGTGCTTGTTTTGATGACTTCCTTTTTGGTTAGGGTCCGATGATATTTAAGAAACTAAGGTACACCCCCAAAAAAGGGTACCACATTTACGGGCTCACGTACAGTGTTTGTTTCCAGTGCCTCATATATTTTTCCAAAGGTTCCGAGTAATAGCAATTATAGTGATTACTTTTGGGGCTCAAACATTTACTAAGTACCTACTGCATTGGTCCTTGGACCCTTTGGGTGAGGTTTTACATGATATGCATCAGGGAGGCGTTCCTTGAAGAGCTTCACCATGCGTTCCCAGAGAGCCCAATAGCCCTTATAATTAAGGAATATAGCTTAAATCAGGAAGCCCTACATAATTTAGGCTATGTTCCTTAGTTAGGGGTATTGGGCTCTCTGGGTTCAATGATGCTCCTAGGAGATCTTGGCGCAGCATTGTCTTTGCTAGGGCCGGCCCGCGACACCCTCAACCCCGAGCCGTAAACCCCGAATGAGCAAAGCTCTCCGAAGCCCTAAATCCCTCTGAACCCTAAGCCTTAAAGCTCCAAACTAGCAACCCTAAGCCCTATAAACCTTAAACCCCCAAACTACAAACCCCAAACCCTAAACCGGAACTCCACGACGCGACACCAAGGCATTGGGTGTATGGTTTAGGGCTTGGGGGCCACACCCTCAACCCTGTGAGAGTTCAGGCATCAAGGTTGCCCAGGCAGTTGAAAGGTGTCTGGATTCATGGGCGCTTCGGTGCTTCCCGAAACCCTACACTGAAGCCAGAAGCCAGGGTTTAGGATTTAGGGTTCAGGAGGGGGTTTGGTTAATGCTGTCGCAGTTTTCTGAGGCTTTGGCATCGCCTCTCTTCACATGGCACCTCCAGATCCAGAGGCGGTGGCCAGCAGGGCAGGGCACAGGGGGCCAATAAATATTCACGAATTCTCCAAATAGGGCATGGGCGGCTGCAGGATTTACTGGTCTTCCCTTGCTTCGAAGATGAACTGGTTTGTCCGGACGACCTTCGAAGTGGGCCGCGGTGTCCCAACAGGGGTCTGCTTGAGAGGTTGGGGGACCACGTGCTTGCTAGGCCTGCGACTTCCGAAAACCCTAATCACCAACAAAACTCTCGGCTTTTTCTGATTTGTAGATTTGGGGCGAAGATGGCTTGAGGGGTTTAATGGCGATGGGATCGGTTTTGGGTGTACTTAACAGCTCGTGGTTCTTTAGTAAGTAGGGTTAGAATCGGGTTTATAAGCCGCGTAAGTAGGGTTGTCACAACTACAAATTTACTTACAAAGTCCCATGTGCCTTTAAATGGGGTTTTCCTCAACTTTACCTTTCGCAAAGGGTCCAACTAGACTAGTACCTGGGCCGTAAGGGCTTGTAGGGTTGGCAATATAATATAATATAATATAGTATAATATACTAATACACAACACACACACATATATATATATATATATATATATATATATGTATATACGTATATACACATATGATGATGATGATGATGATGATGGTGATGAGGTCAACGACGCTGGAGGAGGACATGCCGGACCAAACCGCAGCGCCCTCCATAGCCTGTGGAGCGCAAGGCATACCAACTGAGCACAACTTGGATGCGACCTCTTCGGCCGAAACCGTTACGGAGAACGATGTCCAAAGACTTTTGATGCAGCCAGACTTTCTTGAGCAGCTTGATTAAGCACACATTGCAATTGTACGGTTACGCATTACTCACTTCTTTTGTGTTAGCTGGCACACGTGCCGAACACGATGCTGCTCTTCGGAGCGATCGTGCCCTTTGAGTTTGGGTATGAAAAACTGCATAGCGCTGCTACGGCAGTGCCGGGCTCCCTGATGGGGCTTCTCCTGGCCTCGCAAGGCATGCCTCGTGGACGCTGCGATTAGAGAGAGATGATGACGATGATGATGATGATGTTGATGATGATTTCCGTACATAAGTTTGAGGTGGGGCTGCGGGAGAAGCGATGCCGACCAAGTAAAATGGCCTGATGATTATATACAGGAGCCTAGTTGGATCTTACCCTGAAGGTCCATGTTCCCAAGCAGCTTTTACATTGGCCCAATGTACCTACATAGGGACTACTTTAAGGCCAAAGTATATGCTATTTGTGTACGCGGACCCTTCGGGCTAGCATATCGTATTTGTAGTTCTGGTCTACATCTATACCAGGGCGACTTATGGTGTTGAAAATGCACTCTCAGGTTCACGTTAGGACTGACTCTGATTTCACTGACTCTGATTTCATGTGGTTTGAAGTGCTTGTCTCATGCATCGAGACTGGGCTGTATGGCGTATCAATAAACTTGCTTTACACAATGTTGCTCTCTTAACCCTACATAATATATGCGTACATGGAGCCTTTGGCTAAGGGATACTGCATCTTCCGATCTAGGGTTGAGGGTGTTGGGAGTAAGCAGCGTAGGCCCTATAAACGTTAAACCTCTCAACCCTAAACCCTAAACGTTTACCCCGCAGTTTGGCTGCAAGGCGGATGGCCGCTTTGGATTTCCGGAGCATCGGCTGAACGGGAGATTGCGGGCTTACGGCTTTGGGTTCAGGGGCTTTAGGGTTTCGGGTGTAGGGCTGATGGCTTTCGGTTTAGGGCTTAGGGCTTTGGGCCTCGGGTTTAGGGCTTGGGGTTTAGGGGCTTTAGGGTTTCGGGTGTAGGGCTGATGGCTTTAGGGTTGGTAACCTGGGCACCAGGCCTTCCACCATCAGCAGCCACAAACCCGGCCCTAAACCCGTAATGTAATAATGTAGGAACCTGATTAAGAAACCCCTGGGCCTATACCCTCCAAATAGTAGGATTCATATAAGGAACCTAAATAAAGGCCCAAGGTTTCTTAATCAGGTTCCCACATTATCCCTGAACCATACTTGGAGGCCCAGGGGACCTAGTAAGTCGGTCATAGATAGGGTTATGATTGGGGTCACTCCATTCAGGGCACTTATACGTCTACTTATGACTTACCTACGTACTAAATCCCCTGACCTTTAAGTAACCCTAACCTCCCCCGCCTCCTCCCCCCCACAAAAAAAAACCCTTCTTAAGGAGCCATTCAAGGAGCCTGACTACTAACTAGGTCACCTGGGCCTCTAAGTGGACCTGGAGGTATACAGGGGCCCAAAACCCTATTCTAATGATTAAGGCCTCTATATTAGGCTGCTGGTTAATCTCCCAGATTCTTGTTTTCATTAGTACCTTAGCCCACCCGAGCCTACTTTTAGTAGGCCCCTATACATAGGTTTTGAGACGTTGAGACAGGGAATGAATGGGTGGATCCCCCTGTCCCCGATAAGAACCAGGAGGTTACTTTGGTGTTTCTGAAAATAGGGGACCCTAATATGAAACCCTAAATACTAGGATCCTTATTACAAGGACCCCCAAATCAGTTTGGTGTGCGGTCGACCATTTTTGGCTATTGGAGGTTCCTTTGATCCTTAGTTTATTGAACCCCGATGTCGAACCAAAATATTTTCCAGGTATAGAATCTAGAGGACTGTGTCAGACCGTGTTTCACAATCCTCACAGGATCCCAAGTAGTAGTATAGTGACGTAGTGTATACTTTTGATTTGCGGCCCAAGGTTAGAAGTAGGGTTGTAATTAGAATAACACGAACAATGCAGGAGAAGCCGCAATCCCTTCGAATCCACCACTCTAAACCCACAGTTCGAAGACCTGAAACCCTGACCTCTGGGTTTGGTGTTTAGGGATTTAGGGGCTCAGGGCTCAGGGGGCTTTGGGGGTTTAGGGACTTCGGGTTTAGGAGTTTTCTGAAGTCAGGGAACTTGCTCTGGAAACCCTAATCCCGACCCCCTGAGCCGTGCTGGAAGAGAATCTCGATCGGTGCACCTTTCGGCTCAGCCAGATACGTATTTATCAACGTAGCCTTTTGAAGGATGCAATACCGAAAAGTCGCAGCCTGGGTCGCAAGAAGAGCAGAAACCCTCAAACCCTAAAGCGGCTTGCCCCACCTTACACCCTTAAACCCTGCAACCCCGAACCCTAATCCCTGACTTCTTTTGGGGCTTCCCTTAAACGGATGAGCCCTAAAAAGCCGGTGGCCTTAAGCCAAGACCACAGGACATTCGTCATAGGATTTAGGGCATGGGATTTCGAGGTTCAGGTTTCGGGTAGAGGGCTTAGAGTTTAAAACGTATACGGCATGGGATTGCACCATAGAAGGTTTCGTCTGTACTACAACTGCGGAATAAGGCATCCAAAGGCCACTTTGAGGGTATCGACTCTTAGGATTTGAGGTCTTGGGGCTTCGGCGCGGTTAGACTTGAGGTAATTGCGGGTTGTGCAGGTGAAGGGTTTCGGCTTGGCAGCTCCTGGTCACTCCACACACCGGACGGGCCAGTTGATGATTACAGCAGAAGCCAAAATGTTGGAAACCCCATAGCCTCAATCCTTAAGAGGAATGTATAGGGAATCCCAGCGCTATTTGGCCTTAATCCGGTTTCCAACTTTATGGGGTTTACTGTACAGCTGAAATGGGCTTGCAAGCTTAGCTCTCCTTCTCTAGGACCCAGAGTAGGCCATTATTTCCTTTTTTAGGGTTTAGGTTCCCTTATAAGCCCCCTTTAACCCAAAAAGGGCACCCTTTTCATTCCTAGGCTACTCTTAGGTCTAGTTCTCTTGGCATGGATGACTGTGGATGGCTACACCCTAAGCCCCAAACCTTGAACCTCAAGAGAATGGTACATGCTGGGGCCCTGTTCTTCGCGTATGTTGCATATTTTCGAGCGGATTTTGCAAGTTTATAATTTGTGTCCTCGGCTCATAAGCCTTCTCCCGGGAGGCGGAGGGGGGGGGGCAAGCAAAAACACAACCAAAGTTATGTGTGGTTTTGTTTGTCATGTTTTGATTTGCCCCCCCCCCCTCCGCCTCCCGGGAGAGGGCATATGAGCCAAGCTCTCAGCCTGGAGGGCTGCATCCCTTAGAAGTTGCCCCCACCCTGTAATAGTGGTATAATAGGAATATATTATGGCCCTAACATAATTTTTATATAGTCCTTATAGTCACTATTACAGGGTGGGGGCAGCTTCTAATGCATCCCTTAAAAACATTGCGCCGTCAAGTCCATTTCATTGCATGCATATACCAATCACGGTTTTAGTATCAGTCTTGTTTTGCTGGGTGTGCTTGATTGATAGTCATCGCCGTATTTCATCATACATGTTTTATGGAACGTCTACTTTGACTAAACCCACAAAACGCAGGCCTCCACAATGTACTTTTCTGAACCTCAAACCCTCCCTCCACCCGGGTAAACTTGAGGCCTGCAGTGTTCAGGCTGCGAGGTCAGCTGTATCATCACGATCTAACTTACTTAGCCTACTGGAGAACTTTAAACTTTTTGGCTTTATATATTTGGTCTAGCTGAAAAAGTTTGAACTTTGTTTGGGCCTGGTTATTAGAGAAGAGAGCTAAACTGCTGGGCGGCTTTAGGACGGGTGGTTCTATGAGGTCTTATAGCATCTCAGGGTTTTGTAGGGGGTCCTTGAACTCAACGGTGTGATCGCGAACCGGGATAGTTCGCCATTGCCGCGATGTACCGGAACGAAGATGCAAGCTGAACCTTAGCCCCAAAAGCTGAACCGTTGTAACCCCAAGGGTCAAAGTTCCTTATAATCATATACTCCCAGAATCCTAACCTACATAACTACTATCCTGAAACCGAGCACCTGATTATTGGGTCCGTTGGACCTTTGGGGTAATAACATGCATTAGGCCGTTGTAAACGGTGCAGAGCACCATAGGGGTTTCCGGACAGCTAAGGCATTTCCGAGTCCTGGAATGCCTAACTTTCATGAAGCTGCGTAATTCTCGGGTTATGCCCGCGAGGTTTCTATGATGTTCCGAAGTATCGAATGCATCGATATTCGAGTTTGGGATAGGAGCAGCTGCACGTTGATATTTAATGTAGGGAATTGTAAGATTACTGGGCGTTTGTACCCCGAGGGGTAGCACTCTGTGGGGCACGACGTGGTTTTAATTCCTAAATACCTTCAAATCGGACCCTACACCCGTGTATGAGGAATCCTTAACCCCAAGCCCTCAAAGAGAAGGTGTGATAGAGAATCCTGGTAAAATGTCGAGGTGATGCCCGCAGCAGCACCAGTCACCGTGAGCCGATGGCGCAAAAGGCACAGCTGGATCGCAAACGGGTGCCTTCTACCCTAGGTTACATTACCAATAGACCCCATAACAGTTCCTTTTTATTTTGGGGTTCATATTTAGAATTCTATAAGGTAGTTAATCCCAAAAAGGAACTGCTATGGGGCCTATGGGTAAGCACAGTATTCGTATGGATCAGATTAACGTGCTCTTTTAGGGATCCAGACACGGAGCCGAATTGACGGACTCGCCCAAATGCAGAGAGTTTAGAGTAGGACTTGCAAACGGGAGAGTTAGAAATAGAGACCAGCCGCCAGGGACGACGCGCCTATTGGAAGCAAGGCCACTGACAGAAAAGCTGCTGAGACTGCTTGATGATAGTTGGCTGAAGCCAGGTCAAAATCCCAGCTGCTAGTACCGAATCCCTGAACCCTATGTAAACACCAAACTCCCTGAGGGTCGAATGGACCCAATAATAATCAGGTACTTAGGCTTAGGATAGTAGTTATCTAGGTTACTATCTGGGGGAGTATATGATATTTAGGTACCTATAGACCCTTAGGGAACTGATAACTTACGAATCCTTCGCTCGACGAATCTTTCGCTCGACAGGTTAGAAGGATTTACTGTAAAATGTGAACGCGCTCCCCAAGCTGAGTTTGCTTATTGTTTCTAGTGAACGACCGTTCACCCATGAGCGCCGTCACCCCAACAGTAGGCTACTGTACGTAGGTACGTGTATGTATGTATGTGTGTATGCATGCCAATGTATGCATGTACGTATGTATGTATGTATGTATGTACGCAATTATGTACGTATGTGGGTATGTAGGTATGTATGGATGTTTGTCAGTCTGCCTGCCTGCCTGCTTGTCTGTGTGTCTGTATGTATGTATCTATGTATATACATTTATACTCATTTATACACATATGTCTTTACAAAACCTGAATTGAAGGTGCAGGCCTTCTTGGGCAAGTTTCTTTTTGTGGGGGTGTCCGCATTAGGATGTTAGGGTGCAGGAATGGAGGGTGCTGGGGTTTTGGGTTTCCGATAGCATCTCTCTGTCCCCTGGCCAGAGATAACATATCGCCGTCCTTGAGCCAACCAACCTAAGCCCTAAACGCAGCTGACCCGAAAATGCCCACGCTGGTGAAGAGCTTAACTTCACAGTGAAATTTGCGCTAGAGAAACACGGGGTCCCCACACCCCTACACCGACGAAGCTTTATCTTTCATAAACTCATCTATATAGTTCGACAAGTGCGGAGTATGAGGGCTTGTGCTGCAGCTTGGTCTAGAGAGAGAATCATTGTTCAAGTTCAAGCTGTCTGGTTTCTACAACCAACATAACCCCTAGCCCTCACCGACAACCCTCAATCACCAAGATAGCCTGCTTAAAAAAGCACTTTTAGAAGCAATGCCTTTATCCTTGGTGAAGAAACCTTAATCCCTAAACCCTAAACCTGAATCCCTAAAGCCTGAACCCTATAAACCCTAAGCCCAAACCCCATAACCCTTAACCTGAACCCCTAAGCCCTCCTTTAATAATCCGGAATAGGCTACCTTTTTAAGGGCTCAAAAAAGGAACCCAAAAAGGTAGGTTATTCAGGGTTAAGGTAAACCCTAAACCGCACAGTCAGCAAGGTGCCCGCCCACTGGCCTCAAACAAAGACGGAAAGGGTACTGGCGGCACTCCACGATGAGATCTTGTCCCTGGGTCTGGGTTTCAGGTTTCGGGGCTCCGGGGTTTAGGGTTGAGAGTTTCGGATGTAGGGTTTGGGGCTTCAGGGTCCAGGGTTTAGGATTTAGGGTGTAGCGCTGGGTCTGGGGTTCTATTAGGTTTCAGCATATGATCTTTCGCCAGGGAGGATTTCAGAAGGGTTCTGCACAGTGAAGCGTGTGAGTAGTGTTTGGAGGTTCTGGGTCTAGGCCTTTAGGGGTTTGGTTTTAAGACGTTTGCCCTCTGTTGAAGGGCCCCGAAGGATATGGATGAGGCCCAATGGCAACATGTTGTTAGGACAAGGTTGGTTAAGCCGTTTCGGTTTCGGGTTGGTAGCCTGTTGTATTCAGCATTGGCGTAGGGTTAATGGTAATATAGGGTCTGAATAATTTTAGCACGGTTTTGGCATTGTATAACAGCACATGTAGGGATTCTATGGGTAACGTAGGGGCCTGACGACATCAAAAGCGGTTTTTGTGTTGTACAATAGCACATGTAAGGGTTCTAAGTGGGGCACACTACTGCTAATTTTCCCATCTCGAAAACAACATGTCCATGGCTAAAGCAGCCCTTCTGTCCGTGCCTGAGGACGGGGATGTGGACTGGTGCCAAGGCGGATTTCATGGCTGACGGCCTAGAGCCGCCCGAAGCCTTATGTGACCCTACTAGGCTTCAGGGTCAGAACGTAAACCCCGTATAACCTAGAGCCCTCAAACCTGAATTAAGTCGGCATAGAACGGTTGGAGATCCCTTGACGGACCTCGCATGAATGCCCCTTGATAGCCCTTCTAATCCATTGCAAAAGAGCGCACTTTTGTTAATAGGGACGATCAGGGAATGTGTTTAATGCAGACCCCTGATGAATACATCCCTCCCCTGAATAAGGATTAAAGTTTCATGTATGTAGGACTATACAAGACTGTTTTTAGTGTAGACTGATTTACTACGCCCTTTCCCTGAACAAGGATTATGATGGGGATGACTGGGGATCCTTTTGTTGGGGACTTTAACGAAGGGGTGTTTGTTAAGCAGCGGTCCACATGACATCTCGCAAACTCAGTAACTCCAAATCCCCGCCGAACAGTATGTACAGGGTCCCTAAAGCCACAGCCCCAGTATAGTACCCCATAGCCCCACATCTGTGAGCCAGGGAGAGACCTATGAACTGAGCTGCATCAACTCCGCCCACGCCAACAGCGGTACCTGGAGTTGTGTGCGCACTGGAGCAGACGGGCAAGTCAAGTACCTTGGACCTTATTCGGGTCTAGGTGTTAGGGTCCTGATAGGATTCTTTTGAGGGCTTCTTTAAAGGTTCTACGAGGGATCTAGTGCGCTGGAGCAGACGGGCAAGTCAAGTACCTTGGTCCTGATATGGGTGGTTGTCAAACTTATGGTCTCTTTTGGGGGCCCGAATATAGTATTTAGGGTGCCCAAAAAGGGACCAGAATTTTGACAACCACCTAGAAGCTTGTTTAAGGGTTCTACGAGGGGATCTAGTGCGCTGGAGCAAACGGGCAAGTCAAGCACCTGGGTTTCGTCCTTGGGGCGTTGAGAGAGGGCTTGTTTGAAGGGTTCCATAAGGGATGTAGAACTCATGACGGTGTAGGGTTGTGGGTTCAATTCAGGCTTTGGAGATAAAGGTTGCATGTGACCACATAGTCTCGGACCTAGAGTAGGCCTTCATTCCCTTTTTTGGGGGTTCAGGTTCCCTTATAAGCCCCTTTAAACCAAAAAGGGCACCCTTTTTATTCCTAGGCTACTCTTGGGTCTAGTAGTAATTACCATGTTGAATCATCGCCTTTATCTTGGTTCTTAGCATTCCTCGTAGCTTGTTTCTACGTAGTTTGGATTCAGGTTTTAGCAGTCCGTGTTTGTTGGGATTACCCTAAGGCCCTAAAGTAGGTCCTTTTTGGGGCTCATATTTAGAATCCTACTAGGTAATCCCAAAAAGGAACTACTTTGGGGCCTCTGCGTAGGGTTGAGGACCCCAGCCCCATACCTTTGAAAAACACCCTGCGAGTGAAGATCTGTCTGGTTTCGGGACTACCTGTAGTCTCCATTGTAGTTCCTTTTTGGGGTTACCTTATAAGATCCTAATTATATATTTGGTTAAACAAAAAAAGGAACTACAATGGAGACTATAGGTAGGGTGTCTGGTTGGGCATTGGTGTGTGTGTTTTTGCATGTGGTAAAGCGAGGATGGAGTCCCTGTCATATTATACTCCATAGAGCCACGGTTTGGGGCTCAGGTTTGTCTGTGATGCATATTCTACGCAGCTTGATGCAGGAATAGATAAGATTACGCGGATAGGTGGGTAGATGGACAGATACACAAATAAATAGAGAGTAGGTAGATTCGTAATCAGACCGGGATTCAGGGCACGATTCCATGCCATCGCACTGAGGGTGTTAGTGCACTACATGTTGATCTTGGCTGGGAGTATCATGGCCTTGAACAGCATACCGAAACCGGACTATCTAAAACTCAAGTTTGCCAATAATGCCTACTTTGGGGTTGATAGGAACTGTTTGGAATGTCGGGGTGGGAGTTAAGGAGCAAACCCTAAGAAAACTACCAAACTGCTCTCGCATGACCTCTGGAGCTGGTTCTGAGTTTCCCCTGCTGCTTTTGATACAGGGGGACGTTTCAAGCTTCGTAGTGGGTTGGTGGACTTGATGAGTAAAGGTCTGGAGGCATAGGACTATGGACTTGTGGGTAAAGAAAGGGCCCTAGAGTATGCGGAAGTTTGCCTGAGTGCCTTTGAGATTCAAGAACTGGGGCTTCGGGCTTACCTGTACGTAGCCGAAAGGACCTACCTTTTTAATGGACTCTCTATATATGTATATATATATATATATAGAAATCATAATAAGGAGCCCCCAAAAGGTAAGTCTTTTCGGCTACAGGTAGGGTATACACTTGAGCATCTAGTGACATGCCTAGTGGCGGCAGGAGTCGGGAGAGTTGAAATGATTCTATAGGGGCTTAAAGATGTACCACTACTGTTCTGGGGTTCCTTATGATAAGTTTAGTATAGTGTATCCGAGGCCCAAGACCTTAATCTAATTATTAAGGCCTAGTTCCAGGCTTCTTGCAGGTGTGTATTCCCTCGTCCCACTTCCCAATGAAAAACTTGGAGTTCTAAGCACCCAGTCAAGGCCCTCTATTGGGCTCTCCGTAGCCTTTGACTCTCAACCCGGAAGCCGCGGAACGCCACCACCTCCACTAAATTGAAGCGACTGTCTGATATGTCCATCTGCGATTTCACTCAGGGAGTTGAGGGTTTCGGACTTGCGGTTTCAATCAGAAGGGCTTGGTGCTCGATTACGGTAAGGTTGTGCAGAGCATGCCTTTGTGCGGAGTTCTCGGTACGGGGAATGCGGGTTGTTCTACACAGGCAGAGGTGATAATCCAATAGTCAGTAGTCATCTTACATGTGCAGATAGCGTGACAGCGCCCCAAACAATTGGAACACAGCAAAGCCAAAGCTCAACCATGCTCAACCGTTCTACAGACAGCAACCACCTTGAGAACTCCAAATCTCAACCTAGAGTAGCTGTCCTTGTAGTGCCGCGATCGGCGACGCATCTTGCCGGCAACGGTGTCAACCCAACCGGAATCTAGCAAGCCATACACCCAGAGAGCCCAATACCCCTCAATTAAGGAATATGGCTGAAATCATATAGGGCTTCATATTATGATAAGCTATATTCCTTAATTAGGGGGTATTGGGCTCTCTGGGCAGAAACGATTGAATCAAATGCTGATGCGGGAAGCTGCAGGAAGTTTACGATCTGGTATGACGAGGAGTCGGAAAGGCCGCCACAGACAGAAACCCACAGACCTAGTAGCTGAGTGCATACACTTTACACTTTTTGGGATAACATTACCCACTGTAAAACAGAAAGTGCACACTTTCTGGGGCTTGGGAACTCAGCAACTAAGCAGATAAACGAGGGACCTCGCATGCTTTGTTCTTTGTAATTTATGTGGAACGCTGGCCAGTTTTGGACCTGTGGAGCCGTATATGTCATGCCGATAGGCAGAATCTTGCATTCCTTCATGAAGAAAGCTGAACTTTGAGAAAGTGTGGTCTATTTCTTACGGTGGACGGATTCAACTGTTTGTCCACCAGCAGTATGACACAGGATTCATGGTGCGCACACAGAGGGGTCCTCAGGCACATTGGCGAGTTTGCGGTTGGGTCTCCACTCCAGCTAGGAAAACCAAACCCACTTCGAAGCCGGATTTAAAGGTATGTGATATGAGGCCATTGCCGTTATCTCAACCTTCAAGTTACGACCTGCTCCTACAGAGTCGTGGTTACCTTTGGGATGCAGGGTGTGATTCACCTCATTGTCTGTGTTGGGGACTAGCATCACCAGCCTTGTGTAACCCGAGTCCTGCCTCCTTAGCTGGACACCTCGGAGCCCCGAACCCACGCGCAATATAACCCTGAACTACTATAGAACTCTTTCACCCTCTTTTCTCGAACCCTTATAAATTCCTGTTTGCCGTAACCCCCCCACCCCGCGCCCCCAGCTCTAAACCACAACCCTCCCACACCCCACGACAAAAAATCTCATCAACCGTACCTCCCTGCAGTGTCTGGTGGGGCAGCTGGACCTACTACTTCGACCCCGAGGAAGCCCAAAGAACTGGCGTAATCCACTGGCGAAAGGATGGTCCTGGCAAGGTGTGGAGCTATAAAAATGGGTGGTTGTGAGAATTGGGGGTCCCTTTTGGGGTACCCTAGGGAATAGGTGCCGTAGTATATTAAGGACCCAAAAAGGGGCCCTAAGTTTGACAACTGCCCATAAAACAACACTGATTGAAAGGGCTCGATAACATGGGTTCTGTATGGGTCGTATCAGGGCTTCCGGGTGTATCGGGTATCTCTACTTGGAGGGTCGGGGGATTTAGTAAGTAGGTAGTAAGTAGACTTATAAGTACCCTAAAAGGGACCTTAATTGGTGTTATAGTACTTATAAGTCCCTGAAATAACTACTTACTACGTCCCCCGACCCTCTAAGTAACGAAGGCTTGAGGGTGCAGGGCTTCGGGTTCAAGGGCCTTCTGCAAAGGTTCTATAGAGTTTGTACATGGGCTGTATAGAGGTTCTGGGTTCTTTTAGGGTTCTATAATCGATATGTTCTTTTCAAAGTCAAGGTAGTCGCAAGGGCTCCGCAAGGGGTTGGCGTTTAGGTCTCAGGGCGTATGTTCTGAGCCGGACATCCACGTAATCCTGTAGGCTTCAGGGATTGGGCGCTCAGGGTTTCCAGTTCTGGGAACGAATCCTACCAAGAACAGGTATGACTGTACCGGGCTCAGACTTGATATTACGGCTTCATCAGGGCTTCTCTGAGGGTGTTTAGGCACGATGGTCTTTGGGATTCGGGTTTTTTGCCCTCGCAACACTGTCCAACCCTGAAATTTCAAGTTGGGAGCCCTGAGGCCTAGGCCTTAAAGCCCTGAACCTTAGGGTTTAGGGTTTAGGGTTTTGGGGTTTAGGTTTTAGGGTTTTGGGGTTTAGGGTTTAG